>NC_069429.1:48574763-48754100 GCF_026875155.1 Cherax quadricarinatus
GGCCCTGTCTTTTCTTTTTACATCTACTCCCCCTTTTTTTAGATAATAACCCTTGTGCATACATCAAACCACCGATTAATTTTTTCTAGGCATAAGTTTGGGTCTGTGTTGCTTAGATATCTTCCCAGTTATATCGGTAGAACTGTATGAAGTAAATGTAAAATATGAAAAAACCCAAATAATTTTTTTCTAGTGACATAACAAGGGTCAGGGGAATTCTGTCGGGGAAAGCCCCTTTGTGACATGATGAACATGGAGGCACACGGTGGGGTGTGAAAGGGGATGGTGTCCCCCGGGGCCAACCATTGATTGTATGCCCCAAAGCCAAGACAGGGGGGCCTCGCTTTATGGCGTTTTGTTTTATGCATTCAGTATACAGTCTTTTTCAAATTAGACCAAAACTTCAATACGCCCCCCCCACGACTTTTGTTACCCCTTTTGTTCATTTTAAGTAGACGTTTTTTTAAAATGGTTAAAATCTGACGGTTGTTAGGTAAGAACACATGCAACAGTTAGGTATCTTTATTTTGAAACGTTTCGCCTACACAATAGGCTTTTTCATGGGTACAAAAAAGTTATAGAAGCAGAAGAGACTTGAAGTCGATGTATCGTCCATCCCCTTGAATTTTTGGGTGGTCGTCCCTCTTTCTGGAGAAGAGTTTGTTCAAGTTGAATCTTTTTGAAGTGACAGGATGGAGCCTTATATACCCCCAGGAGGTGAGATGTAAGCCACTAGGAGGTAAGAATATAGCGTTTGGGGGTCGGTCCCCCTCAGATCCCCCTTTTCCCCTACTGAATTGTCCAAGTTGTTTTCGGTCGTAACAAGATACCCTTGTTTAGATACCAAAAGATGCATAGTGTTTATTTAACAACCTGTGGGTATTTTTCCCATTTAAGTTCATCTGTAACACTGCAACCGGGGTTATTTGGGTACAGCCTGAAATAAACTTTGACACTGTCTACAACGACTACATTCTTCCCTCTATGTGGCCTACATCTACCTCTGGTGGTATATAAGGCCCTCCTGTCATTTCAACTCAGAGAGGGGGTTATCGAAGTTTAAAACCCTGTGCCAGGACTACGGTCTGGCAAACATTAAAATACATACTTCAACCCATATTTTTTTCAGATATGGGAAAAATACTCTTTTTCCAGACTGAGGGACTGACCACCTCAAAACTTCAAAGGGGGATGGATGATTCATGTCTTTTAGGTTCTTTTGCTTTTATTTAAATTTTCTGTACTCGACTGAAAAAGCCACTGTGAGGGAAAAGTTTCGAATGAAGATACCTAACTGTTGGTATATGTTTTACCTAACGACTGTTTTTACTTTTATCACAGTGGTATACTTTTACTGTTATTTTTTGCTATTTTAGTTAATTTATTTTTTTATTTTTTGGTTTTCAGTGGACCCCCCCCCAAAACGATGGATCACATAGCGAAAATTTTTTCCGCATACCGCTTACTTTTATCGCAAAATTTTTGCCGCGCATACCGATTAAAAACCCGCTCAACCGATTTTCGTCCGAGACGCGTCCAATGTGCCCTCACATGTGCCGCCCGTCCCATTGTTTACCAGCCAGCCTCCGCGGTAACATCCAAGCATACACTCGGAATATTTCGTATTATTACAGTGTTTTCGGTGCTGTTTCTGGAAAATAAGTGACCATGGGCCCCAAGAAAGCTTCTAGTGCCAACCCTGTGGTAAAAAGGGTGAGAATTAGTATGGAAATTAAGAAAGATTTTGAAGGGTTTGGGGCTAACCCTGAGAAGCCTATGCCAGTTGTGGAATCCATTGTGCCTACTTCAAAGATTAAGGAAATGTGTGCACAGTGGGTTGAACTGCAAACCTTTATAGATGAAAATCACCCTGACACAGCTGTTGCAAGCCGTGCTGGTGACTATTTCAATGACAATGTTGTGGCCCATTTTAGACAAATCGTAAAGGAACGGGAGGTACAGAGCTCTATGGACAGATTTTGTTGTGCGACAGAGGTCCAGTGACTCTCAAGCTGGTCCTAGTGGCATTAAAAAGAAGAAGGGAAGTAAACCCCGGAAAAGGACTTGCTACCTCAAGTCGTAATGGAAGGGGATTCCCCTTCTAAACAGTAAGAAGATAATGCTCTCCCCTCCTCCCATCCCATCAATCATCACCAGATCTTCAATAAAAGTAAGTGTCATGTAAGTGTGCATGCCTTTTTCAGTTTGTGTGTATTAAAATTAATATTTCATGTGGTAAAAAAAATTTTTTTTCATACTTTTGGGTGTCGTGCACGGATTAATTTTATTTCCATTATTTCTTATGGGGAAAATTCATTCACATAACGATTATTTCGCATAACAATTACCCCTCTTGCACGGATTAAAATCGTTAACCGGGGGTCCACTGTATTACTTAGCTTTGTACATAGGTAGGTTGTTTAATTAGTTTCAACTTCTGGTGCGACCTGGCAAGCACCAGTAGGTGATTTGAGCTGCTCAACCTCTGCTCCAACCACGTCAAAGTGGGCTGGTAAAGCCTCACTGAGTTCAGTTCATACCTTCCTCTGGACCAGGAAGTGTCTAGGGAAGTGTCCACCTCTAGACCAACATTTGCCTCCCTAGAAAATACCATGAATTTTTAGAAACTCATTGCTAAGACATATCTCGGTTGGAGAAGGTGGTTGGGAAACTCTTACAGAAAGTGAAGCCAAGTGATCAAGCTTCTGTGGTGTAGAGGGCTTATTGCAGAGTGAACCATATGTAAGAGCTCTATCAATGTGGTCAAGTTTTTAAAGCAATGCCTGTGCATGTACATATACAGTGGACCCCCGCATAACGATCACCTCCGAATGCGACCAATTATGTAAGTGTATTTATGTAAGTGCGTTTGTACGTGTATGTTTGGGGGTCTGAAATGGACTAATCTACTTCACAATATTCCTTATGGGAACAAATTCGGTCAGTACTGGCACCTGAACATACTTCTGGAGTGAAAAAATATCGTTAACCGGGGGTCCACTGTACTGATATTTCCTGACTCACTCAGAGCCATTTGTAAATACATATCCTAGTACTGTGATGTTTTAATGAGGAGTGGCATAAGTGTTCTACTCATAGTGCAAAATATGAGAAAGTGGTTTTGGTTATTAATAAATTAAATAGAAACCAAGGAAATTCCTTTTCCTCCACGAATGAAGACCCCTAGACGTGCTAAATTTGTTACTTTGTTACAAAAAGCACTGTAGCCCAGGGACCAACTGACTATGTTCATAACACTTTCTAATACAGTCACCATGCCCCACCTGGTTTGTTTACATTCTCTGTGAGCTCTGTAAGCACTAAGTCTCCCCATTATGTCTCAAAACTCCAAAATTTAAAAATGTTTTTTTAAAAGTTATTTCATATTTTATATTTTTTTTTTTTTTTTTTTTATTATCACACCGGCCGATTCCCACCAAGGCAGGGTGGCCCGAAAAGAAAAACTTTCACCATCATTCACTCCATCACTGTCTTGCCAGAAGGGTGCTTTACACTACAGTTTTTAAACTGCAACATTAACACCCCTCCTTCAGAGTGCAGGCACTGTACTTCCCATCTCCAGGACTCAAGTCCGGCCTGCGGTTTCCCTGAATCCCTTCATAAATGTTACTTTGCTCACACTCCAACAGCACGTCAAGTATTAAAAAAACCATTTGTCTCCATTCACTCCTATCAAACACGCTCACGCATGCCTGCTGGAAGTCCAAGCCCCTCGCACACAAAACCTCCTTTACCCCCTCCCTCCAACCCTTCCTAGGCCGACCCCTACCCCGCCTTCCTTCCACTACAGACTGATACACTCTTGAAGTCATTTCTGTTTCGCTCCATTCTCTCTACATGTCCGAACCACCTCAACAACCCTTCCTCAGCCCTTTGGACAACTTTTTTGGTAATCCCGCCCCTCCTCCTAATTTCCAAAAAAACGATTCTCTGTTTAAATTCACCCCACACATTGCCCTCAACATGACATCTCCACTCCCCCTCCACCTTCCCCCCGCTGCAACTTCATCACCCACGCTTCACACCCATATAAGAGCTTTGGGAAACAAACTCTCATACTTTCCCCTCTTTGCCCAAGGACAAAGTTCTTTGTTCCACAAAACCCCAAAGTGCACCACTCATCTTTTTTCCCTCATCAATTCTATATTCACCTCATCTTTCATGACCCATCCGCTGAACGTCCACTCCCTACTCTGATAATTATACTTATGTATACCGGGTCCTAAATAAATTACACACTGTGCGGTTTGCGGTACAAAATTAAAATCAAAAAAGGTGTTTTACCCTTAGAGACATCATATTAGTAATATAAAAATCCAGCGGGCAATGTGAGCGATTTGATAGGAGTGAAGGAGAAAAAATGTTTTTAATACTTTACGTGGGGTTTTGGAGTGTGAGAAATGTAACATTTATGAAGGGTTGAAAATGGCAGGCTGGAGTCGAGTCGGGGAGGAATACAGTGCGTGCACTCAAGGGGGGTTAATGTTGAGTTTTAAAAATGTAGTTAAAGCACCCTTCGGCAAGACAGGATGGAGTAAAGGGGGAAAGTTTTTCTTTTTTTGGGCCCCCCCTCCCCTTGGGGGGAATTGGGCCAGTGTGTTAAAAAAAAAAATAATAAAAAATAATCACCGAATCTCATTTAAATGTTGAAAATTTATTTTAATCCCAGGGGTTTCCCCTAAATAATCTTTCGGGCTCAATAGTTGCCCCCTTTTTGGAAATTTGTTGCGTTATTTTTGTCCAAACATTGGCTGAAATGGTAAGCTGGCCCGCTGATCATCATTTGTCCGGGATGCGTACTCATGGCTCTAAACCCCTTTCTCGGCCCCCCTTCCCCCAGAAAAAAAAAAAGGTGTCCCAAATTGTTTACCAGTGAGCGACAGCCCCCCCCAAAAAATTTATTCCATAATACAGTGGCCCCTCAACCAGCGATTTTAAAATCCGTTCAAAAGAGCTCATCGTTAATCAAAAATAATGGGTTAGTCAAGTTAATTATCCCATAAGAAATAAGGGAAATAAAAATTAATCCGTGCAAGACACCCCAAATTTATTGGAAAAAAAAATTTTTACCACAGGAAATAAAAATTTTTTAATACACACAAACTAAAGGGAAGACATCCCCAATTTTAACATGAATTTTCCTTTTTATTGAAGATCGGGTGAGTTTGAGGGTTTGGGAGGGGGGGGAGAGAAATTGATTTTTTTAGTGTTTAGATGGGGAACCCCCTTTCCCCTTTAACCCACTTGAGGTGGGCAAGTTTTTTTCCCTGGGGTTATTTTCCCTTGTTCTTTTAATCCACTAGGACCAGTTTCTTAGTCACTGGACTTCTGTCGCACAACATTTTCGGTCCATAGATACCGAAACCTCTTTTCCTTTATGTTTTTCCCTTAAAGGGGTTTTCACAACTTTTTTCAGTGTACGGGTTTGCCAACACGGCTTGCAGTAGCTTTTACGGGTGTTTTTTCATCAAAAAAGGTTTGCCTTCAAGCCACTTGCACACTTCCCCCCCCCCTTAATCTTAGAAGTAGGAAACTTCTTCAATTTCTCTATCCCCTCCCCGGGAAGCATTTTCCCTCAGGTTGCCCTTTGGGCTTTTCCAAGATGATCTAGCGGGCTCATCAGTGGATACTTTTTTCTTTGTCCCCCAAACCACCAACTCTTCCCCATCCCCCCCCACAAAACCCCCAACCCCCAAGGATTTTCCCCAGTCCACAAGGGTTTTCCCTCAACTGGCATGGGGTTTTCTCGGGGTTAGCCTCAAACCCTTTTAAAAAACCCCTTTTTGTCTACACATTCTGGCCACATTTTTTTCCCAAGCCAGAGTTAAAGGTTTCCTCTTAGTCACTTCCCCCCAACCCCTTAAACCTATAATGTTTATACAATGAGGAGGGTTTAAAGTAAATCTTTCGAAAACTCTCTTAGAGTCGGTTGGTTTCTGAGGTCACTAAAAAAGCAACCCTTTTAAAAATAGCTTTTGGTACAGTTTCTTGAGTTGAAAATGACATGCTGCCCATGGGGTGCAGGAGAGGAGTGGGATTAGGGAGGGAAAAAAATTTCCCCTTAAAAGAAGCTCCTGTCCCTAGAAAGTCCTCTGCCAAGTTGAAGGGTGACCAGGGGCATTGTCCCCAATACCCGGAGGCATTAAGGGGGTTTTTTTTTTTTTTTTTTTCAATTAGGGAAATTTTTACATTGGGGGGCAAATGCATGGTTTTAACCAGTCTAGAAAAAGTCCCCAGTGACCCCCTCCTTACTGTTTGCCCCCACAGCACACAAAATTAGCCTTTTGGCATTTTTTTTCCTGAACACCTGGGGGGTTTGGGGTATACCCCAAAAAAGGCCTTTAAATTTTCAAAACACCACAAACATTGGCTCAATTTAGCAGAAATAAGCCCGTTTTTTCATAGGCTTTGTCCTGGGAGTGCCTTTTCTTCCCCGATAAAAGTACATCCTGCTTTTCTAACTTCCAACATCTCATACACTTGTTTAGGTTTCAGTTTCCCTTTACTGTCTATGTACTCCCTTGAATTCCGGCCCCCAAATTTTTTTAGCCGCCTTTGTGGTCCGAACTGGCAGCCCACCATGCCCTTTTCACACTATGAATGCCACTTTCACTTCTTAAATCTCTCAAACCAACCTTTGGGTGGCCCTTAAAAATTTACTCACATAATAGTTCTGGCATTTTTTTAATTAAATCGCATGCAACTTACTGGGCCTTTTTACATATGACGCTTGAGAGATGCTATCTCCCGCATTGTTTCTCGTTTATCCACACCCAAAAAAGGTTTTCTCAACATCTTCAATTTACTTGCGATCTCAGTTTCGAAAAATAGTTTGGGCCCTTTTGGGAAGAACGCTTCCTTGATTGCCGTTTTCTTGCCCCCAATAGAGGGTGGTTGAAAGGGGGTTTTTCTTACAAAACCCGACCAGCTCGAGATCCCCACTTTCCCCTTTCATACTTTGCAAAAACCTTTCTTCCTCTCCATAGTTAAAATTTTCCCCCCTTTTTGCTTTTGGGGGTTTGGCCCCTAAAGCTTTCTTGGGGCCCATGGTGACTTATTTTTCAGGTGCAAAACACTACCAAAACTGTGAAAATATAAAATGTTCCAGTTGTTTGTTTGGAAGCGACTGCGGTGGCTGTCGGGTTTGTAAACACGGCCCCCATGGGACAAGTGGGGAAATGCCGGGCCCAAAGGGGACACGTTTTGAACAGAACAATAGCATTGGTGGGTTTTTTTAAGGGGCTAGTAAAGGCAAATTTTTTTGCCTTAAAATGTATCGCTACTGGGAAATTTAAACATTAAATGGGATGCCATCCGGGTCAAGGGTCCACGGGTTTTCCATTCTTTTTAGTGTTTGCAAGGCAAAATAACTACCATGGCTCCAAAGAAAGCTCCTAGTCCCAAGCCTTTGGAAAAGAAGGTGAGAAATACAATTGAATTTAAAAAAAAACCACTTTTGAAAAATATGAAATTTTGTATTTTGGTGGCCGAATGGCCAGGATGTATAAAAAATCCCGTAAAAACCGTATTTTCCCCATCAGGGCCCCAAAAAAAAAATCAAAAAAGGCTTTTGTTGCAAAGGGGGTAAATATGCTGAAAAAAAATGAGATCACCCGTACTCGAAGATGTTTAGAAATTATTATTGGTGTGATAAACGAAAACAATTAGCAGGAAAATAGTCTTATGACTTAAAATTATTTTTGAAAGGCTAGGCATTTTTCATGACGATCTGGGGAAAAAATTGCCGCAATGAGGACTGATATTTTTGAATTTAAGGGCCCAAAGGTTTGGTTTTTACAGATTTAAGAAACCCTAGTGGCATACACAGGTGAAAAAGGCATGGGAGGCTGCCAGTTCCCGGGAAAAAAAGCCCGCTACAAAAAATTCCCTAAGTGAATTCAAGGGGGTACATAGAGGCTGAAGGAACCCGAAAACCCGAACAAGTGTTCCCAATTTTGATGAAAAAGGCCTCCCTTTTGGGAAAAAAATGCCAAAAAGGACCCCCGTTACTCAGGGGGAAAAGGGACTGCCAGGACAAGGGCCCTTTAAAGACAGGCTGATTCTCATGTTTCTGTGCAAATGCTAGTGGGGATTTCAAAGGTGAAAAAACCGTTCCCAGTTTACCATTTTGAAAAAACTCAAGTGTTCAGGAAAAAACCCAAAGTTATGAAGAGTAAAATTTTTTTGTGTTTTGGGGGATTAATATAAGGCAGGCCCCTGGGGGAAATTTTGTCGAGGGGTTCAAGAAGTTTTTGGGCCCCAGTGTGAAGAAATACTCCGGGTAAAAAAATTTGGATCTAAATTTCTCCTATAAGGGACATCACCCTCATCCCCAAAAATTTAGATGACCAAATTCTGCAGAGTTTGGTTCACACAAATTTTTTCCCCCCCAAATCCACCCCTTTCCCCCACCCAGGGCCAGCAGGTCATTTAAAACTTGAAAAAAATTCTACACCAAAGCAATGTTTCACGGGTGTTTTTAATGTACCTAGACACTCACTTGACCCTTAGAGATTTTTGGAAAGAACACTTCAGTATCCCCATTGCATAACCTTTAGAAAGGCTGGGAGGGAGTGACTACCAGGCTTCGAACCTGCTTAGAAAAATTTTTGGCCAGGTTGGTCCACAAAGGATTTTAAAGGGGTTTGTGGTGCCCCTAGACCTATGCATTAGAACTCATTGGGGCTTTAGGGGTTTCCCAAAGGGGTTGGATTGTTTTTGGAGGATGGGGAAGAGTGGGGGAGGTCCACAATGAAAAGCTAACCCTAAAAGAGCGAAAGAGTTAGCAGGAACAGCAACAGTTGCACCGAATCTTGCTGCAGAGGAGGGGAAGGAGATGGAAAAGGGGCCTTTTTCAAAATTAAGGAATTTTAAAATTTGGGGGGTAGGAGGGAAAAGATTTTGGAGAAACATCCCCCTGAAAGGATTTGCAAGCCATACAAAATTTACATGGGGAGTCTTGGCCCCATGTTAAAGTTTTAAAGAGACACTATAAACGAGCTCTCGGGACAACTTTTTTGCGAGACAGGACTCCAGTGACTCTCAAGTGGTCCATGGCTTTAAAAAACAAAAAAGGGAAAGTTTAACCCCAAAAAGGACATGGTACCCAGGTTGTAAAGGGGGATTCCCTTCCAAACAGTAACTAATCCATCTCTCTCCTTTCTATTTTCCCATACACTAAAAAATCACAAATAAAGGGAAGTTTTATGTTTTAATGTTTCTTTTCATCAGCCTTTTTTTGTTCATGTACAAATTTTATTTCAATAAAAAAAATTTTTTTTTTTTAATATTTGGGGTGAAAGGAACGGATTAATTGTATTTACTTATTTCTATGGGAAAATTGTTTCAAAAAATCGCTATTTCGATAATCGTCATTTTCCGGGAAGGGTTGTGACTAAAAGAAGGAAACGTTACACTTTTTCATTAATGCATCAAGATTTTTTTTTAAAAATTATATAACAAAACACATAATAACATAAAAGATAAAATACCCCCCACAAAGAATAAAAAACATAAATAGAGATGTGGAGCGAGACGACTTGCACAAATGATCCATTTGGAAATAATAAAAAATAACCCCAAGTCTCAATAAATGTCAATTTTAAATTTAAACCCCTTTCAGGTCCAAAGGGCCCAAAATCTGAAGTGGTGCCCCCATGCCAAAAAATTTTTTAAAAAAAAAAAATTATTTTTTCTTACAAATTAAAGATTTTTTTAAAGGTAAAAAAAAAAAAAAATCGATCAGTACTTACGAATACAGTGCCAAGAATTTGTCAAAAAGATGTGGTGGTGGCAACATCGCAATTCCACATACGCGCATTACATTATTTTGTGGTTTTAGTTGTTTTTTCCTTTTGAAAATGGGACACTTATGCAGCTATGGAACTTTATTAGGAAAAACTTTTTCCCCACACAGTGGCTTATCAGTCCAAACAAAGAAAGGCGTAAGGAGAGGAGAAATGGGGGGAATCAGCCCCCTAACCTGGAGTCGATGTTTTCAGTCCATCAACTTGTAGAATGTACAGTATGGGGCCCGTAGATGTGGCTTATTACTGAGTGGGGTGGGGTGAAGCAGGGGGAGGCGGGCATAGGGGTACCACCATATCGAAGTAGGTCTTCGCCAAAGGTTGAATAAGTGCTAAAAGAATTCTTTGTAACAAGACCCAAGATTAGGGATGAACACACGACTCCGGGGTGGGGGACTATTACCTCTTCTCCCCTCTCCTTACGCCTTCCTTTTTTTTTGGGACTGATGAACCCACTGGTCGAAACGTTTCCTGAATAAAGTTTCCCCTACTGATAAGTGTCTAAATCTTAAAATTTTGTCGGTTTTTTCAAACCATTTTTTTTTTAATTTTTTCTTTTCCCTACAAAATTTGGGGGCCTGAAGCCCAAATACTGTATAAATGTAATATATAAACTATGTTTTTGAAACAATAACCCACTAAAGTTTTATCATATTATTGTTTACCACTGTTGTTTATTCCCAAAAACATCCCAAAAAATTTTGTATAATACTAATGTTCTATCTTTAAATTTTACATTTTTTACAATCACTGGACATTTTTTAGAAGCGGGAGCTTGTAACTCCTTGAAACAAGGCACCATGCACTGGGGCACCTTACATCCTCACACATAAACCGAATGTTTTTGCGTCTTTTTTCCGTCGTTTTGTTTGTGCACAACAATGCACTCTTTGAAAATTTCTTCGGGTTTGAAGGAAGCTGATTATGAAATATCCCCCTTCTCGCCTTCAAAACTAGGGGGGCCCAAGCCCATGATACACCTTCGGGTCACTTGTTCTATCTAGGTGGAATTCTGCACACTAACGCCCCTTTTTCAAGGATAAAATTGCCGACCTAGAAAATGACGAGAACTTTCACGGCGGCATAACGGAGAAAAAACACCTCAATTTTTGGGGAGCGCTGAGGTTCCAAACCTGATTCCCGGAACCCCGGAGGGGGAAAATAATGATTATTACACCTGGGAAAAACCTAGAGGGACTATACCAACTTTCCCCACGAAAATCACTCATTTTAAAGCAAAAACTTGCGACATGCACCATCCCCCAAAAAAACAGGGTGTCACAGGTTAAGAGACCATACAATAATGTCAGGGCCCGAGACTGTTTTAATGCCCCCAGCACACTAAGGGGGGGTTTCCAAAAAGACCCCCGCAGTCTTCAAGCTGCCTGGACAAGCACCAAAGTCATTTTCCGGCAGCCGGGCTGTGGCTCGTAGTTTTTGCGTGCACCAGCAGCAACACCCCGGGTTATCAGGGTCTGATCCCATCCCCCAGGAGGCCTGGTCTCGACCGGCCCCGGGGGTTGACCCCCCAACTCTCTCCGAAATCCAGGTACCCCGAGGAATTTGAGGACCATGTTGTATAGCAGGTGCGTTACTGGTACTTCATTATGAGTTGTCTGAAACAGAAAAAAATTCACCATACGGGGTCTGTTGCCCGTCTTGATTTTGGACATATTTTATGCTGAGCATTGAAAGCCCTGGTGGGGAAAAATTTCATGACCCTTGTAAACCCACGAACACAGTCAAAAAACCAATCTGCATTCACACTTGCAAACCCAAACGCATGTTTTTTGTAAATCAATCACTGCCTGGTTTTCGATATGTTATTTTGTCACTCGATCAACTTTCCACTGTCTTGCATTTCATTTTGGTAATGGTTGTAACAATGTGACATCTCTTTGTCATGCCACCGTAATGCCATTTCATTGGCAGTAAACACCTGCACGCATCACCCCGAGCACCTGCGTTTAGCCGGGCATATGTTTCAATTAAACGCACTGTGCCACACAATCTGTCTTTTCACTTCATGAAAACACGAGTAATGGGGTTGTGTACCAGTTACGATATAATGATCCCCTTTCCAAGAAAGGTCCATCGTGTTTTTCACTACGTCACCTGAATACCCAAAAACATCTTGATCTTTCAAATTTTTATACCCTGAAACAACAAACCAACCCAGGCCCCTTCACAATCCAGAGTACAAACAGTTTTAACCCAAAACGTTTCCTCTTGCTCTAAATTTTCTGCTTGAATGACAGTCTACCTTTGAACAAAATCAAAGACTCGCAATTACAAATCTTGAATGGAAAAAGTATTCCTGAACTTTTGTTTTAGTACAGAAAAAAAATTTCTAATCTTGGGTTTAACCGTCACTTCTGTAGGCCGTTTTGTCAGAGAAGTGCAAAATACAAAGAGTAAAATAAAAACCTTCGTGGGATGATTTCACTGAAGACCGGGAGAAAATTTCCCACTGTGGACCCGTATGCTTTTAATTTGCCTTATAGACGGGGGCATAAGCATTTTTTACAAAAAGCAATAATTTCTGCAAAAAGTCTCTCTTTCCCCCTTTTTGTTTTGACTGTGGGTAAAAGATTTTCCATGGGTTCAAAATACTTTTACTTTCCCTGACAATAATTTTCCCTCATGGGGTCAAAGAATAATTTTTAAAAAATTCTTCATTGGCCGTGGGTTTCCCAAAGGGGGCAAGTAGGTGAATTTCCCTTTAGAATCTAAAATGGGGGAGGCTTTTGGGAAAAAAAATGGGATTTTGCTGCCATCCCCCAACGGTTTTCTGGTGGATACTGGACACAAGGCTGTTTGCGGGGGGTTGTGGGTTTGGGGGGGCTAGGGTGGCTCCGCTTTTTCCTTGAAATGCGAGTCACAGGGCCCCCGTGCCTGGTGAGTCACGCATGGCGGTGCCACTACCATCCCCCTAACACCATCCCGATGCCTGTGGTCTTCCATGCCAAGTTACCACATCATCCTCACTATCATACCTAAAACTGGTGTTGGGCCCCGATGTACTCCCGGGGTGTACTCCATCCCCCGGGCACCGCATAGGGTACACTACCCGAGCGCATGCGGCGGGGAAAAACCGCGCTTCACTGGGGAATGGATTTTTCACATCACTACTCGATTGATCGTCGGGGCCCCTTAAATAATAAAGGGGCCCATATCATCATTACTGAAGTCAGGCCTGGGCCCCGCGAAATATTAGTTTTCTCTTGCATAGGAACAACCCACCGGGTCCGGTGCCCACACCAGAGGGGAAGTTGAGGATCGTCAGGTTTTCTGCACTATTATCGATATCCGGTCATTCTTTCGGGCACTAACTGATCAAACCCTAGAATTCGTCTTTATTTCACTTCCATCGTCAGAGCATCAATAGGAAAGGGAAATCCCCAAATTTTCCGGGGGGGTAGAGCTGACTTGCGACGAGGCAGGGAACAAGGGTAACTGAGCCGGGATTCCCAAAAAAATCTATCGGGCGCCCAGATTTTTTTTTTTATGGCGCACATCCACCCGCAGACCATTTTTCACATTAGCCCCTAGCATTTTTGCGCTAAATTTGACGGGGGGAGAATTTTGGTGTAGATTTACGGTTTGGACACTCAACGTAAAGCCGTTGATCTACGGGACGGACCCTGAATGGGTTAATATACACATTTTCATTAACCCATCCATGATATTTTTTTCAAAATTATATAATAAACATGATACATAACATATAAAGATGATAAATACACCCCAAAATAGAATAAATAAACATAAATATGAGATGTCTTAGCCAGATAACTTGTACAAGTGACGGCATGAATAACATTTTCTCTCTAAAATCTTCAAAAAAATTAATTCGTAAGCGAATCTATTCCTACCTCATCTCCCACAACATACTCAACCCCTGTCAATTTGGTTTCAGGCCTAATAAAAATACTAATGATGCTATTATACACATGCTAGAACACATATACACTGCAGTAGAGAAAAAAGAAGTCCCACTGGGGATCTTCATTGACTTACGTAAAGCTTTTGATAGAGTTGACCATGACTTGCTCCATATAAAATTGTCACACTATGGTATAAGAGGGCACTCCCTCAACTACCTAAAGTCTTACCTCAGCAACAGAAGCCAACATGTGTACACAAAATTGGGCAAACTCTTCCACACAGCCAATTACAGTTGGTGTCCCACAGGGAAGTATCCTAGGCCTTTTTCTCTTTCTCATATACATAAATGTCCTACCAAATGCATCGCAACTACTCGAACCCACACTATTTGCAGATGACACTACATACGTCTTCTCTCACCTACTGAATGCACAGCCACACAGTAAATGACCATATGACCTGTCTTTGTAATACTCATTTGTGCTAAATTGTTATCTGTTTACAATAATGTTTTTACCACTGAATATATCATTGCTTAGTTAATCTTAAGTTAATTTTAAGCCTGCCCATAATGCTCTGCATACAAGGGGCTTTGGCATGTTACACTGTAATAACTGTAATCCTTTGTACTTCACTGTATCATGTTAAAATAAATAAATAAATAGTCTGACGTAAGAGAAAATGTGTTACTGGAGGTAACTGTAGAAAATTATTCTTTCATATGTATGTAAGTTTATTCAGGTATACACAAGTACAGTTACATAGATTATCATACATAACAGCATATATGTAGAGAACCTGAGATAACCCAAAAAAGTCAGAGTGACTTATTTCCATTGCCTTCACTCAGAGCATCATTTCTTCTAAAAATGGTGTTACATTAGAAAGGGAGTGTTCTCCTTCATTTATTCTACCATATCAATGTAGAGACAACTTGTGTACAATGTAACTTGTACACAAACCAGACGTGTACACTTTGTTTACTAAACTTACATTCACCTGGTTTGTTTACATAACTCTGTGCCTGTCATCCCTCATGTACTCATTATCTCTCTCTCTCTCTCTCTCATTTATTCGTTTTATCTCGTTTACTCACCTCTGACCCTACATTAAGACTACAAATATTTTAAGGTGAGTAATGAGTGAACTGTATATGCATTTTATCGCTCTGGGATGCTTAAATATCATAGAATATTATGTGTGGGTGGAATGACCTGGTATGGTAGCCTGGCTGACTACCATACATACCACACTTGATTTCTTAGAATAAATACTACTTATCTCACCCTAGATTAAGACTAAATATTTTAAGGTAAGTAATGAGTGCACTAAGTGTTTATTGTACTTTTTTATTGTGTTTTGATGCCTAGTTCTATTGCTAACTTAATATATGTTAGTGTAAACTTGTTATCTAGTATTTGTATGCATTTTTAAGGAAAAAAAGGGTGTTCCACTTTATGGCGATTTCCACTTTATGGCGATTTCCACTTTACGGTGATTTCCACTTTACGGCAGTAGCCTGGAACCTAAACTGCCATATAAGTGGGGCCCGACTGTAAAATTAAAGATATTCTTTTATTGATTTTTAATCCCTTAAGAATGATACATAAAAATCACAAAGAAATTCCAGTATAATTATTTTACCTACAAAACTACATGTTAAAGAGAAGTGAATATTTACCATTTTAGCAGAAAACATCAAATCAAAACTTGAGAGGGAAAAATTGTGGACCTTTTATTTATTTACCATCAATGAGACTTGTGGTGATGCATCACTGATGACAGATAATGAATATTAGTCTTGTATTTTGTAACCTTCAGAGATATACATGACCTACTAGTTTCATCCGTAAGGCTGCTACTATTACCAGACTTAACAAAGTTATTCACTGAAAACAATGATTCACAAGAATAAGTAGATGAAAAAACCTCTCACTATCTATATTCTTCTTAAAAACCCAGTAACTTCATTTCAAATGCCTTTATGTAATCGAACATAACATCAAGTGTCTTACCAGAGACCTGTAATTTAATGTTCAAATAATTTAAATGTTCGCAAAGATCGAAAACAAAAGTTTACAAACCCACACAATATCAGACATTTCTTAATAAGACACTTGTTGGTTACTCTAAAAAAGATTTATCTCATCCAGACATTCAACAAATTGTTTCCTCTTCAAGGGGGGCTCCTTGGCGTGGTGAAGAGGCTCTTGGTCTGAGGAATTAGACCTGTCGGTCTTCTTCCTCAGACCGAACCTAATTACCCCCAATCTCCCCTCCCCTATCCCATCCTCCCCTTTTTCCTTTCCTCCTCCTCCTCCCCACCCCTCCCTTTTGCCCTTCCTCTTTTTGGCCTTTGGGATTTCTCCCACAGGCGCACTAGTTCCTAGGTAGGGGAAAGGACACCGGGGTCTATCCCATTCTGTTGAGGTTCTTGGTGGTGGCGTAGTTTGCCGTGGAATCTGGATCGCCTGGGGATGTCCCGATCCCTCTCCGGTATCCCGGAGTAGCTTTGGGTGTCTTTCGGGCGACGGGTGTATCTCTGGAAGCCACCTTTCAGATTCAGGGGGTGGTGGCCGAAGGAGGTATGCTTTGTGGCGGATATCCGGCCGCCCTCTCTTTTGTCCACCGAGGTAGCTCGGCAGATGTGAGGTTGCTATCCCGGATTGTTAGTTTACTAGCATGATGGGTAGGGTATGGCACGGGTTGCCATGCTACATCTGCGCTACTTGCAGTGCTGAGGTCCTCTTGGGCACGGAGGGAGATTTCTGGCCCTTTCATTCCTCCTAGGAACTATCCCTCCCTGGTTCCTCCTTTTTTTTTATTCTTTTTTTTATTTTTATTTTATTTTCTTCTTTCTTTTTTTTCTTAAAAACAAAAAGAAAGAAGTAACCTAACCATGGCAGCCCTAGTCCATGAACCTACTACCCCCGGGCCCCTTCTTGATACCGCACCCCGTTCTGACCCCGCCTCGTCTTTGGACCACTCTTCAGACACTCCTCATGCCTCTGTACCTATTGCCGGTGCTGTTTCCTCACCCGCTTCAGGTACTAAGGCCTCGACTGACTCCTTCGATTTATCGGACCTTCGCTCTCCTCTGACTATGCTTCCGGCCTCTCCCTCTACAGTGCGGCAATTTTCAAATCGCCGACCTGTTCCACGTCGGACCAACTCTGGTCCCACGCCTAAACACCAATGACAATTACCTGCTGATGATACTTCTCCACCTTCTCATTCTTCTCAGAAACGATCGACACGTCCTTCACTACCTTTCCACGCTCAGTTTCAGACTGAACAATGGACTAAATTCTTCACTTTACGACCGACTTCCTCTACTGCCTATCTTTCTGACCATAGTATTGGCAAGGCACTCCTACGCCATGTTGGTAAAGATATTTCTTTTCATGCTCTTAAGAGCGGTATGCGCATCATTACCGTACAGAATGCTACCCAGGCTCATGCGCTCTCTCGTCTTTCCCATATCGATACTGTTCCTGTCACTCTTGAAAAACATCATTCCTTCAATTCTTGTAGTGGTACCGTCATTCTGCCCCATACCATAGTTCAACAAAATTTCCAGATATGTGGCACTGACATTCTTGAACAGCTGGAACTCCAAGATCTCCCAATCCTCAAGGTAGACACTTATGTTCTTCCTGCCCGCGGGCGGAGACGATACCCTAGCAATGTGGCTCATTTAACTTTTGACAGCCGAGAACTCCCATCCTCAGTTTATATAGCAGGACATCGGTTACAAGTTCGAAAGGTGATCCCTACACCACAACAGTGTAGAAATTGCTGGCGATTTGGCCATCCAGCGAAATATTGCAGATCTCTCTATCGCCGAATGCCCAGTCTGTGGTGCCGATGACCATTCTAATACGTCTTGCAATCGATCTCCCTCTTGCCTTAACTGTCATGAGGCTCACCCTTCGTACTCTCGCCGTTGTCAAGTCTATTTAAACGAGCGGGAAATCCGTTACCTCAAAGAGACAGAAGGTCTCCCTTATGCCATGGCAGTTTCTCATCTCCGCCTCCAAGGGAGACTCCCACGTGTTTCTTATTCCCGTGTTTCAAAACGTCCCCCCACTTCTGGTATCCCATCATCTACACCCACCTCTGTGGTTACCTCTCCCATAGTCACTCCTGTATCTAATCCTTTGCTGTCCTCGGCTCAGACGTCCCTACTTCAACGCCTCAGTCTAATCTTGCTTCTTCGAGTTCTCTCCTCACAAGCCTCAGTATCGACGAGACCTCGTATGAACCTCCTCCCAATCGTCCCTCTACTTCTCAAAAGTCAAAAAAGGTCCCTTAACACCTCCTACCCATCTTCCACCTCCTCATTTTACCCTCCCTGTCTCTGTCCCTGGTTCTCCCCCTCTCACTGGCTCTGTTACAAGTGTAGAGGTTCACCCTCCTCCTCGTACTGTTTCCTTCCTCCCCTGTTCCCTCCCAGGTTTCTTCCTCTTCTGCCACCTCCCAGGTTTCTGCCTCTTCTATCCCCTTCCAAAGCTTCTCCAGTTCCCTCCACCCTTTCGACCCCCCCTTCCTTGGTACAGTCCAATACAGTTCCAATCTTTACTCATCCTCCCCCTACCATTTCCAATATTGTCTCCCATACGACGTCTCTGAATTCCGAAACACTTGAAGCAATCTCTGAATATATTGCAGAGACCAAACCATCAATGGACACTGATCCACCCTCTGTTCCTTCTCTCTCCTCTCCTCCATCTGTGCAACTCCTTTCTTCACAGCGCACCGTTCCTTCGCTGCTTGAACGTTTTCCACTGCCTCCGCATGTGGACTTTTCTAACCCCTCTAGTCCGTAGGAACCCTTACCTGCGGATTTCAAATATCTTTATCATTGCCAATCATGGCCTATTTACAGTGGAATATACGGGGCCTCAGGGGTAATCGGAGTGAGCTTCAGATGTTACTCTCCCAGTTTGCCCCTGTTGGTGTTTGCTTACAGGAACCAAAATTACACTCTGCTGTTATCTCTCCCATCTCAGGCTGTAATTTATTTTCTTCTTCAGATCCTTTTCCTGATGGGACCTTTAATGAAAGTGCCCTTCTTCTACGCACTGATATTCCGTACCATCAGCTATTTTTTCATACTTCGCTGCATTACACAGCAGCCCGTATCCACTTGCATAGGTGGTATACGCTCTGTTCTTTATATCTCTCTCCTTCTCGGGCATTATCTATTCCGGATATTGCCTTTCTAGTTTCGTCATTACCGCCACCGATTCTGTTACTTGGTGATTTTAATACCCACCATTTCCTCTGGGGGGGGGGTCTCACTGAGATTCCCGTGGAATTCAGTTAGAGGCTTTTCTTGCCACCCACCCCCTCCATGTTTTAAATACAGGTACGCACACCCATTTTGATCCTCGAACTCATACTCTCTCTTGCATCGATCTCTCAGTCTGCTCTTCCTCCACCGCATTAGACTTCACTTGGTCTGTTCTCCCGGACTTACATGACAGCGATCATTTCCCAATCATTCTTACTTCCCCTTCATATTCACCACCTCTTCGCATCCCACGCTGGCAATTTGATCGGGTAAATTGGAACCTTTACTCACACCTAACTGTTTTTAGAGAGGTTCCTTCTTCGTCCTCCATCGATGAGCTTTTACACCTCTTCTCGTCCTCCGTTTTAACCGCAGCTTCTCATTCTATACCACAAACTTCGGGCAGGCATTCTCAGAAATGCGTGCCTTGGTGGTCTCCTGCTTGTGTTCGTGCAGTACGTTTGAAACGCGCTGCATGGGGCAGGTACCAGTACAATAGAACCACAGAGAGACTCCTTGATTTTAAACAGATGCGTGCGATCGCTCGCCGTGTCATCCGTGACGCTAAACGAACTTGCTGGTGAGATTATGTCTCCACCATCACCTCTGCTTCCTCTATGAGTGCAGTCTGGAAAAAAGTACGAAAACTGAGTGGTAAATATTCTCCTGACCCGGCTCCTGTTCTGCGGGTTGCCGGTGTTGATATAGCAAACCCACTAGATGTTGCCAATGAAATTGGCAATCATCTGGTCCGTATTTCTCAGGGACTCCATCTATGCCCCTCATTTCTTTCCTCAAAGTCTGCCAGAGAGTTAGCACCCTTGGACTTTTCCTCTCTCCAGAAGAAACAGTATAATGTGCCTTTTACACTTCAAGAACTGGAGGCAAACACTCTCGAGCTTGCCGATCATTGGCAGCTGGGCCCGACGACATTCATATTCGTATGCTACAACATTTACATCAGGTCAGCCCTTGCAGTCCTATTACGCCTTTACAATCTTATTTGGTCACAAGGAGTTCTTCCAGCAGCTGTGGAAATCCGCGATTGTTCTCCCTTTCGCAAACAGGCACTACGGACATGAAACCTCCACTATCGTCCCATTGCTCTTACCAGTGCAGTTTGCAAAGTAATGGAACGTCTATTTAAAAAGACGTTTAGTGTGGTAATTAGAGACAATAAACAGTCTCTCCACTCGTCAATATGGCTTTCGTAAGGGACGTTCTACCATAGACCCCTTACTACGCTTGGATACGTATGTTCGTAATGCCTTGCGAATAACCACTCAGTTATTGCCATATTTTTTGACCTTGAGAAGGCATATGACACAACTTGGAGGTATAATATTTTAGCCCAAGCCCACTCCTTAGGCCTTGGGGGCAATCCCATCCTTCCTTAAGAACTTTTTTAACTGACAGGCATTTCCGGTTCGGGTTAATAATTGCTCTCCCCCGGACTTTATCCAAGCAAAGGGTCCCCCGGGGATGTGTTCGAGCAAAACATTTTTTTTCCTCCTTGCTATTAATGATTGGCCTCTAGTCTTCCATCAAATATTTGGTCATCACTCTATGTTGATGACTTCGCATTCCTGTGCAGGCGCTGACTGTCCCCCTTTTTTCCATTTTCTCCCCAAACATGCAGTCGACTGTGTTTCCAATTGGGGCCCACCACAGGGGGGGTTTTTAATTTTTCCGCACTAAAACCCCCAAAATTTACTTTCACTAGACGCCTTCTCCCCATCATTTTTTGTACCCTATGGTTCCCGTATCCCGAACGGATACAGTCAATTTTTTCCTGGGCCTCCCTTTGTCTAGTTAACCGGAAACCCACATTCCTCCTGAAGGCAACTGTCACACCGCTGAACCTTTTCTTAAAACCCTTCTCATCTTTCATGGGAGCTGATCGCGAACCCTCCTCCGCCTACTTTCCACCCTTATTTTATCGAATTGATTATGTGACCAATCATTCAGCGGCTCTCTGCTACCTCTCTAGCCTTTAAACCCCCATCCTCACCAGGTTTACTTTATGCCTTGGGCTTTTCGCTCTTCCCCCTGTCAAGAGCCTCTATAAAGAACAAACTTCCTCTTTATCCATCGCCGTACCCTTTCCTGGCTACTATGAAACGCTCTCAGACCCGCAACCCTTTCCCTTTTATAGAATGGCACTGATATAAGTAACATTCTTATTTTTTTCGCCGCCCCGTTTACTCCGCCCCTTCTCTTTTTCCCCCTTCATTCCCTTTTCTTTTAAACTACCCCCCTTTCTATGTACTGTACACCCCCTTTTTTCCCTACCCCCCCGGGGAATTCCAGCTGTTCGAGTCGGGTTCTTTCCCCTCCCTTTCCGAAAACCCAACTGTCTATGGCGCTTCCCCCTCTCTTTTTCTTGACCCTTTCACTCTCTTTCTCATGCCATTGCCGTGTAAAACAGATGGTTTCAGGTTCGCAGCAGCGTTTCCGGACAGCGTCGTACAAGGGAATTTTTCTATCTTTGGCTAGTATTTTTACTGCGAATTGTATGCCATCCTTACACACTTATCCAATTTCATCTAGCCCGTGTCATCATTTTGTTGTCTAAGACCCCTTAGTGCTTTTTCAGGCTATACAAAAAATTTTATACACCTCACCCCTTAGTCCCCGTACCAACTTTGGCTACGCCCCCACTTTACCAAACATAAAAATATTGTTTTTTGTTTGGGGCCCCGGTCATGTTGACGTACAGGCAATGAAAAGGCAAACACGCTGCGGGGGTCATAGTACATGACCTACCAGTTTTTATAGAGGATTCCATTTACGGACTATTTTGTGCCCAAAGTCTTCCCACCTTCAACCCTTGGCAACAACGTTTGCTACTCTCTCGGGAACAAACTTCAATCTATTAAACCAAATATAGGTTACTGCCGTCTTCTTATCCCATGTCGAGGTTGGGGGAAACTCTCTCCCTTTTTCGCATTGGCCAACCCTCTTAGTCCCCTGGATATCTCAGGAGAGGCATCCTGCTCCCTCGTGAAATTTCCAAGCTCCATTACAGTCAGCCCCATTCTGTTGGATTGCCCACTTATCAACGAGCACCAGAATTTACCTCGTCGTCGTCTTCGCCCCGCACTCTCTCTTACCTTCCCTTCTCGCTGAGGACCACCTTTTTATCCGGACTCTCTCATTGACTTTTTCACAACAACTGCTTACTTTCACAAATTCTGAACCTTCTGCCCTTTTTACTTCAATCTCTTGCAAACCCCCCCCACCCCAGCACTATCCCCTGCCCCGCTGTTTCTGTAACCTACTGACAACCCTCCTCCCTTTTCCCCCAATACCCTCGCTTCCTTTCCCCACCCTGCAGCGCGTATAGCCCTTGGGCTTTTGCGCTTCTTTTTTTATTAAATAAAAAAATAATAACAAATTGTTTCAAAAAAAACCTGGGCTAATCAAAAAACATTGTTGTACATTGTTGTACTGAATCCACCTCCTTCAATAAATTCTGATTTTGTCTTTTATTTAAACTCGTGCAAAATTAATAGCAACTTGGTGACTGATCACTTCTTGAAGTTCTTATAGACCAAATTTTTTACATAAAGCCTTTTTATGATGCATGAAAGCTACACTGGGTGACCAAAATCTTTTTGCAAAAAATTAAAAATGTTTTTTCCAAACTCTGGGGGGGCACCAACTTTATAACCTTTCCATCATCTGGTGGGCACCACGTTATAACCTTACCAATCATGCTGGGTTCACCTCTGTTGTAACCTTACCATCATGCCCGGGGGGGGCCCTCTGTTATAACCAAAACAATCAAAGCGGGTGCACCCTCTGGGTTGTAACCTTACCCAAACATGCTGGGTAACCATCGTTGGGAACCTTTCCCAAACATGCGGGTGCACCACTGTTTTAACCTTTTCCAAACATCTGGGGGCACCATCTGTTGTAACCTTACCCAAACATGATGGGGCACCATCTGTTTAACCTTTCCATCAGATGGGGGCCCACTGTTTTAACCTTACCAATCAAAATGGTGCACCCTTGTTTAAACCCTTACCAACATCTAGCTGCACCATCTTTGTACCTTTTTAAACATGCTGGGTCACCATCTTTTGTAACCTTACCAATCATGCTGGGTGCACCTCTGTTGTAACCTTACCCAATCATGCTGGGTGCACCATCTGTTTAACCTTTCCAATCATGCTGGGGGCACCATCTGTTGTAACCTTACCCAACTGCGGGTAGACCACTTTGAACCTTTCCAACATTTTGCCTTGTAGACTTTCCCCCCATCCTGGGTTTAAACAATACAAATTTTAGGACATAACTTAAGACAGTAGAACATGTACAGAAATGAGGTAATCATCCCTCAACCTAGGAGTAGGAGCGAACAGCACCATAGTCGTGGAGATTCGGAAGCAGAAGAAAGAATCCTGGCGCTTATATAGTAACGTCAGGTGAAGCAGACGAGGCAAATTCACTGTACACAACTTGTCAGACACTGCAACATCATGGAATCTTAATTCTGAGGACATGTACATAACCTTCACGACTACGACAACTACCTCTACAACTAACCCATCTCTTTGGGAAGGACCTACTTCCACTGGGAATCCCGCCTACCAGTGAATTTGCCCCGTCTGCTTCACACCTGACGTTACTATATAAGCGCCAGGATTCTTTCTTCTGCTTCAGAATCTCCACGACTATGGTGCTGTTCGCTCCTACTCCTAGTTGAGGGACTGATTACCTCATCTTCTGTACATAGTTCTACTGTCTTCAAGTTATGTCTTAGAATTTGTATTGATAAAGCCACTGGATGGCGAAACGTCTACAATAAAGATACCCAGATGTTGCATATGGCGAAACGTCTACTTACCAATCATGCTGCCTGCACCATCTGTTGTAACCTTACCAATCACTCTGGGTGCACCATCTGTTGTAACCTTATCAATCATGCTGGGTGCACCATCTGTTGTAACCTTACCAATCATGCTGGGTGCACCATCTGTTGTAACCTTACCAATCATGATGGGTGCACCATCTGTTGTAACCTTACCAATCATGCTAGGTGCACCATCTGTTGTAACCTTACCAATCATGCTGGTGCACCATCTGTTGTAACCTTACCAATCATGCTGGTGCACCATCTGTTGTAACCTTACCAATCATGCTGGTGCACCATCTGTTGTAACCTTACAATCATGCTGGTGCACCATCTGTTGTAACCTTACCAATCATGCTGGTGCACCATCTGTTGTAACCTTACCAATCATGCTGGTGCACCATCTGTTGTAACCTTACCAATCATGCTGGTGCACCATCTGTTGTAACCTTACCAATCATGCTGGTGCGCCATCTGTTGTAACCTTACCAATCATGCTGGGTGCACCATCTGTTGTAACCTTACAAATCACTCTGGGTGCACCATCTGTTGTAACCTTACCAATCATGCTGGGTGCACCATCTGTTGTAACCTTACCAATCATGCTGGGTGCACCATCTGTTGTAACCTTACAAATCACTCTGGGTGCACCATCTGTTGTAACCTTACCAATCATGCTGGTGCACCATCTGTTGTAACCTTACCAGTCATGCTGGTGCACCATCTGTTGTAACCTTACCAATCATGCTGGTGCACCATCTGTTGTAACCTTACCAATCACTCTGGGTGCACCATCTGTTGTAACCTTACCAATCATGCTGGGTGCACCATCTGTTGTAACCTTACCAATCACTCTGGGTGCACCATCTGTTGTAACCTTACCAATCATGCTGGTGCACCATCTGTTGTAACCTTACCAATCATGCTGGTGCACCATCTGTTGTAACCTTACCAATCATGCTGGTGCACCATCTATTGTAACCTTACCAATCATACTGAGTGCACCATCTGTTGTAACCTTACCAATCATGCTGGCTGCACCATCTGTTGTAACCTTACCAATCACTCTGGGTGCACCATCTGTTGTAACCTTACCAATCATGCTGGGTGCACCATGTGTTGTAACCTTACCAATCATGCTGGGTGCACCATCTGTTGTAACCTCACCAATCATGTTGAGTGCACCATCTGTTGTAACCTTACCAATCATGTTGGGTGCACCATCTGTTGTAACCTTACCAATCATGTTGAGTGCACCATCTGTTGTAACCTTACCAATCATGCTGGGTGCACCATCTGTTGTAACCTTACCAATCATGCTGGGTGCACCATCTGTTGTAACCTTACCAATCATGCTGGGTGCACCATCTGTTGCAACCTTACCAATCACTCTGGGTGCACCATCTGTTGTAACCTTACCAATCATGCTGGGTGCACCATCTGTTGTAACCTTACCAATCATTCTGGGTGCACCATCTGTTGTAACCTTACCAATCATGCTGGTGCACCATCTGTTGTAACCTTGCCAACCATGCTGGTGCACCATCTGTTGTAACCTTACCAATCATGCTGGTGCACCATCTGTTGTAACCTTACCAATCATGCTGGTGCACCATCTGTTGTAACCTTACCAATCATGCTGGTGCACCATCTGTTGTAACCTTACCAATCAGCTGGGTGCAACATCTGTTGTAACCTTACCAACATGATGGGTGCACCCTCTGTTGCAACCTTACCAATCTCTCTGGGTGCACCATCTGTTGTAACCTTACCAATCATGCTGGTGCACCATCTGTTGTAACCTTACCAATCATGCTGGTGCACCATCTGTTGTAACCTTGCCAACCATGCTGGTGCACCATCTGTTGTAACCTTACCAATCATGCTGGTGCACCATCTGTTGTAACCTTACCAATCATGCTGGTGCACCATCTGTTGTAACCTTACCAATCATGCTGGTGCACCATCTGTTGTAACCTTACCAACCATGTTGAGTGCACCATCTGTTGTAACCTTACCAATCATGCTGGGTGCACCATCTGTTGTAACCTTAACAATCATGCTGGTGCACCATCTGTTGTAACCTTACCAATCATGCTGGTGCACCATCTGTTGTAACCTTACCAATCATGCTGGTGCACCATCTGTTGTAACCTTACCAATCATGATGGTGCACCATCTGTTGTAACCTTACCAATCACTCTGGGTGCACCATCTGTTGTAACCTTACCAATCACTCTGGGTGCACCATCTGTTGTAACCTTACCAATCATGCTGGGTGCACCATCTGTTGTAAACCTTTCCAACCATGTTGAGTGCACCTCTCTTGTAACCTTACCAATCATGCTGGGTGCACCATCTGTTGTAACCTTACCAATCATGCTGGGTGCACCATCTGTTGTAACCTTACCAATCATGCTGGGTGCACCATCTGTTGTAACATTACCAATCATGCTGGGTGCACCATCTGTTGTAACCTTTCCAATCATGTTGAGTGCACCATCTGTTGTAACCTTACCAATCATGCTGGGTGCACCATCTGTTGTAACCTTACAAATCATGCTGGGTGCACCATCTGTTGTAACCTTACCAATCATGCTGGGTGCACCATCTGTTTGTAACCTTTCCAACCATGTTGAGTGCACCATCTGTTGTAACCTTACCAATCATGCTGGGTGCACCATCTGTTGTAACCTTACCAATCATGCTGGGTGCACCATCTGTTGTAACCTACCAATCATGCTGGGTGCACCATCTGTTGCAACCTTACCAATCATGCTGGGTGCACCATCTGTTGTAACCTTACCAATCATACTGGGTGCACCATCTGTTGCAACCTTACCAATCATGCTGGGTGCACCATCTGTTGTAACCTTACCAATCATGCTGGGTGCACCATCTGTTGTAACCTTACCAATCATGCTGGGTGCACCATCTGTTGTAACCTTACCAATCATGCTGGGTGCACCATCTGTTGCAACCTTACCAATCATGCTGGGTGCACCATCTGTTGTAAGAATAAGAATAAGAATAAGATTCGTTCGAATTTTTTAACCCCGGAGGGTTAGCCACCCAGGATAAGCCAAGAAAGTCAGTGCGTCATCGAGGACTGTCTAACTTATTTCCATTTGGGTCCTTAATCTTGTCCCCCAGGATGCGACCCACACCAGTCGACTAACACCCAGGTACCTATTTGCTGCTAGGTGAACAGGACAACAGGTGTAAGGAAACGTGTCGAATGTTTCCACCCGCCGGGAATCGAACCCGGGCCCTCCGTGTGTGAAGCGGGAGCTTTAGCCACCAGGCCACCAGGCCACCGGGCCTTAACAGTTTGTCTACTCACAGACAAATCTTTAATGAGCTGAATAATCTTTTTCTTTTTTGAAAGATTGTCAACAAGTAAAGAAGAACATAATAACATTGTTTCTTTAATTTACTTCCCATCACTAAGTGGCTTCCATGTTGAACAATAACTTTGGTGACGTCAAAGTTAGTAGCAACTATGTTGGAACTTGGCCAACCAGAAATGATGTAAAGTACTTAATGTAAAGTATCACCTGATTGTTATCAACACAATATCCCTCTTCAAGGGGGGCTCCTTGGTGTGGTGAAGAGGCTCTTGGTCTGAGGAATTAGACCTGTCGGTCTTCTTCCTCAGACCGAACCTAATTACCCCCCAATCTCCCCTCCCCTATCCCATCCTCCCCCATCCTCCCCTTTTTCCTTTCCTCCTCCTCCTCCCCACCCCTCCCTTTTGCCCTTCTTCTATTTGGCCTTTCGGATTTCTCCCACAGGCACGCTAGTTCCTAGGTAGGGGAAAGGATACCGGGGTCTATCCCATTCCGTTGAGGTTCTTGGTGGTGGCGTAGTTTGCCGTGGAATCTGGATCGCCTGGGATGTCCCCGATCCCTCTCCGGTATCCCGAGTAGCTTTGGGTGTCTTTCGGGCGACGGGTGTATCTCTGGAAGCCACCTTTCGGATTCCGGGGGTGGTGGCCGATGGAGGTATGCTTTGTGGCGGATATCCGGCCGCCCTCTCTTTTGTCCACCGAGGTAGCTCGGCAGATGTGAGGTTGCTATCCCAGATTGTTAGTTTACTAGCATGATGGGTAGGGTATGGCACGGGTTCCATGCTGCATCTGCGCTACTTGCGGTGCTGAGGTCCTCTTGGGCGCGGAGGGAGATTTCTGGCCCTTTCATTCCTCCTAGGAACTATCCCCATCCCCGTCCCCCCTTTTTTTTATTCTTTTTTTTATTTTTATTTTCTTTTCTTTCTTTTTTTTCTTAAAAACAAAAAGAAAGAAGTAACCTAACCATGGCAGCCCTAGTCCATGAACCTACTACCCCTGGGCCCCTTCTCGATACCGCACCCCGTTCTGACCCCGCCTCGTCTTTGGACCACTCTTCAGACACTCCTCATGCCTCTGTACCTATTGCCGGTGCTGTTTCCTCACCCGCTTCAGGTACCGAGGCCTCGACTGACTCCTTCGATTTATCGGACCTTCGCTCTCCTCTGACTATGCTTCCAGCCTCTCCCTCTACAGTGCGGCAATTTTCAAATCGCCGACCCGTTCCACGTCGGACCAACTCTGGTCCCACGCCTAAATGCCAACGACAATTACCTGCTGATGATACTTCTCCACCTTCTCGTTCTTCTCAGAAACGATCGACACGTCCTTCACTACCTTTCCACGCTCAGTTTCAGACTGAGCAATGGACTAAATTCTTCACTTTAACGACCGACTTCCTCTACTGCCTATACTTTCTGACCATAGTATTGGCAAGGCACTCCTACGCCATGTTGGTAAAGATATTTCTTTTCATGCTCTTAAGAGCGGTACGCGCATCATTACCGTACAGAATGCTACCCAGGCTCATGAGCTCTCTCTCGTCTTTCCCATATCGATACTGTTCCTGTCACTCTTGAAAAACATCATTCCCTCAATTCTTGTAGTGGTACCGTCATTCTGCCCCATACCATAGTTCAACAAAATTTCCAGACATGTGGCACTGACATTCTTGAACAGCTGGAACTCCCAAGATCTCCCAATCCTCAAGTAGACACTTACGTTCTTCCTGCCCTGGGCGAGAACGATACCCTAGCAATGTGGCTTGTTTAACTTTTGACAGCCGAGAACTCCCATCCTCAGTTTATATAGCAGGACATCGGTTACAAGTTCGAAAGGTGATCCCTACACCACAACAGTGTAGAAATTGCTGGTGATTTGGCCATCCAGCAAAATATTGCAGATCTATCGCCGAATGCCCAGTCTGTGGTGCCGATGACCATCTAATACGTCTTGCAATCGATCTCCCTCTTGCCTTAACTGTCATGAGCTCACCCTTCGTACTCTCGCCGTTGTCAAGTCTATTTAAACGAGCGGGAAATCCGTTACCTCAAAGAGACAGAAGGTCTCTCTTATGCCATGGCAGTTTCTCATCTCCGCCTCCAAGGGAGACTCCCATGTGTTTCTTATTCCCGTGTTTCAAAACGTCCCCCCACTTCTGGTATCCCATCTTCTACACCCACCTCTGTGGTTACCTCTCCCATAGTCACTCCTGTATCTAATCCTTTTGCTGTCCTCGGCTCAGACGTCCCTACTTCAACGCCTCAGTCTAATCTCGCTTCTTCGAGTTCTCTCTCACAAGCCTCGGTATCGACGAGACCTCGTATGACACCTCCTCCCAATCGTCCCTCTACTTCTCAAAAGTCAAAAAAAGGTCCGTTAACACCTCCTACCCATCTTCCACCTCCTCATTTTACCCTCCCTGTCTCTGTCCCTGGTTCTCCCCCTCTCACTGGCTCTGTTACAAGTGTAGAGGTTCACCCTCCTCCTCGTACTGTACCTTCCTCCCCTGTTCCCTCCCAGGTTTCTTCCTCTTCTGCCACCTCCCAGGTTTCTGCCTCTTCTATCCCCTTCCACGCTTCTCCAGTTCCCTCCACCCTTTCAACCCCCCCCTACCTTGGTACAGTCCAATACAGTTCCAGTCTTTACTCATCCTCCCCCTACCATTTCCAATATTGTCTCCCATACGACGTCTCTGAATTCCGAAACACTTGAAGCAATCTTTGAATATATTGCAGAGACCAAACCATCAATGGACACTGATCCACCCTCTGTTCCTTCTCTCTCCTCTCCTCCATCTGCACAAATCCTTTCTTCACAGCGCACCATTCCTTCGCTGCTTGAACGTTTTCCACTGCCTCCGCATGTTGACTTTTCTAACCCCTCTAGTTCGTAGGAACCCTTACCTGTGGATTTAAAGTATCTTTATCATTGCCAATCGTGGCCTATTTACAGTGGAATATACGCGGCCTCAGGGGTAATCGGAGTGAGCTTCAAATGTTACTCTCCCAGTTTGCCCCTGTTGGTGTTTGCTTACAGGAACCAAAATTACACTCTGCTGTTATCTCTCCCATCTCAGGCTATGATTTATTGTTTTCTTCAGATCCTTTTCCTGATGGGACCTTTAATGAAAGTGTCCTTCTTCTACGCACTGACATTCCGTACCATCAGCTATTTGTTCATACTTCGCTGCATTACACAGCAGCCCGTATCCACTTGTATAGGTGGTATACGCTCTGTTCTTTATATCTCTCTCCTTCTCGGGCATTATCTATTCCGGATATTGCCTTTCTTGTTTCGTCATTACCGCCACCGATTCTGTTACTTGGTGATTTTAATGGCCACCATTTCCTCTGGGGGGGTCTCACTGTGATTCCCGTGGAATTCAGTTAGAGGCTTTTCTTGCCACCCACCCCCTCCATGTTTTAAATACAGGTACGCACACCCATTTTGATCCTCAGACTCATACTCTCTCTTGCATCGATCTCTCAGTCTGCTCTTCCTCCACCACATTAGACTTCACTTGGTCTGTTCTCCCGGACTTACATGACAGCAATCATTTCCCAATCATTCTTACTTCCCCTTCATATTCACCACCTCTTCGCATCCACGCTGGCAATTTGATCGGGCAAATTGGAACCTTTACTCACACCAAATGTTTTTAGAGAGGTTCCTCTTCGTCCTCCATCGATGACTTTTACACACTCTTCTCGTCCTCCGTTTTAACCGCAGCTTCTCATTCTATACTCCAAACTTCGGCAGGCATTTAGAAATGCGTGCCTTGGTGGTCTCCTGCTTGTGCTCGTGCAGTACATTTGAAACGCGCTGCATGGGCAGTACTGGTACAATGGAACCACAGAGAGACTCCTTGATTTTAAACAGAAGCATGCGATCGCTCACCGTGTCATCCGTGACCTAAACGCACTTGCTGGCGAGATTATGTCCCACCATCACCTCTGCTTCCTCTATGATGCAGTCTGGAAAAAAGTACGAAACTGAGTGGTAAATATTCTCCTGACCCGGCTCCTGTTCTGCGGGTTGCCGTGTTTGATATAGCAAACCCACTAGATTTGCCAATGAAATGGCAATCATCTGGTTCCGTATTTCTCAGGGACTCATCTATGCCCCTCATTCTTCCTCAAATCTGCCAGAGAGTTAGCACCCTGGACTTTTCTTCTCTCAGAGAAGAACAGTATAATGTACCTTTACACTTCAGAACTGGAGGCAACACTCTCAGCTGCCGATCATCGGCAGCTGGGCCCGACGACATATCTATTCGTATGCTACAACATTTACCATCAGTCAGCCCTTGCAGTCCTATTAACGCCTTTACAATCTTATTTGGTCACAAGGAGTTCTTCCACAGCTGTGAAATCCGCCATTGTTCTCCCTTCCACAACCAGCACTACGGGACATGAAACCTCCCACTATCGTCCCATTGCTCTTACCAGTGCAGTTTGCAAAGTAATGGAACGCCTAGTAAAATAGACGTTAGTGTGGTATTTAGAGACACATAACATCTCTCCACTCGTCAATATGGCTTTCGTAAGGGACGTTCTAACCATAGACCCCTTACATATGCTTGATACGTATGTTCGATGCCTTGCGAATAACCACTCAGTTATTGCCATATTTTTGACCTTGAGAAGGCATATGACACAACTTGGAGGTATAATATTTTAGCCCAAGCCCACTCCTTAGGCCTTGGAGGCAATCTACCATCCTTCCTTAAGAACTTTTTAACTGACAGGCATTTCCGTGTTCGGGTTAATAATGTGCTCTCCCCGGACTTTATCCAAGCTGAAGGTGTCCCCCAGGGATGTGTTCTGAGCACAACACTTTTTCTCCTTGCTATTAATGATTTGGCCTCTAGTCTTCCATCAAATATTTGGTCATCACTCTATGTTGATGACTTCGCTATTGCCTGTGCAGGCGCTGACTGTCACCTCATTACAGTTTCTCTCCAACATGCAGTCGACCGTGTTTCCAATTGGGCCACCACACATGGGTTTAAATTTTCCAGCACTAAAACCCACCAAATTATTTTCACTAGACGCTCTGTCATCTCCGATCATCCTTTGTACCTCTATGGCTCCCGTATCCCTGAACGTGATACAGTCAAGTTTCTGGGCCTCCTCGTTGATCGTAGGTTATCCTGGAAACCTCACATTACTTCTCTGAAGGCAACTTGTCACAGCCGGCTGAACCTTCTTAAAACCCTTGCTCATCTTTCATGGGGAGCTGATCGTCGAACCCTCCTCCGCCTACATTCCACCCTTATTTTATCGAAACTTGATTATGGTGACCAGATCTATTCAGCGGCATCTCCTGCTACTCTCTCTAGCCTTAACCCCATTCATCACCAAGGATTACGTTTATGCCTTGGTGCTTTTCGCTCTTCCCCTGTCGAGAGCCTCTATACAGAAGCGAACGTTCCATCTTTATCCGATCGCCGTGATGCCCATTGCCTGTGCTACTATGTACACTCTCATGATCTCCGCAATCCTTCCATTTATAGAATGGTCACTGATATTAGTAGACATTCTTTATTTGTTCGCTGCCCCTGTTTACTCCGTCCCTTCTCTCTTTGCCTTCATTCGCTCTTGTCTTCTCTTCAACTACCACCTTTCTATGTACATGTAGCATCCCACTTTTCCCTACCCCCCTGGGAAGTTCCAGCTGTTCGAGTCTGTTCTTTCTCCCTCCCTTGCTCGAAAGCCCAACTGTCTACGGTCGCTTCCTGCTCTCTTTTTCTTGACCACTTTCACTCTTATTCTCATGCCATTGCCGTGTACACAAATGGCTCGCAGGATTCGCAGCAGTGTTTCCGGACAGCGTCGTACAAGGGCATTTACTATCTTCGGCTAGTATTTTTACTGCTGAATTTTATGCCATCCTTACAGCACTTACCCGTATTGCATCTATGCCTGTGTCATCATTTGTGGTTGTCTCAGACTCCCTTAGTGCTTTACAGGCTATACAAAAATTTGATACACCTCACCCCTTAGTCCTCCGTATCCAACTTTGGCTACGCCGCATCTTTACCAAGCACAAAGATATTGTTTTTTGTTGGGTCCCTGGTCATGTTGACGTACAGGGCAATGAACAGGCAGACTCTGCTGCGCGGTCAGCAGTACATGACCTACCAGTTTCTTATAGAGGTATTCCATTTATGGACTATTTTGCTGCAATATCTTCCCACCTTCACACCCGTTGGCAACAATGTTGGTCTACTATGCTCGGCAACAAACTTCAATCTATTAAACCGAGTATAGGTTACTGGCCGTCTTCTTATCACCAGTGTTGAGGTTGGGAGACTACTCTCTCCCGTCTTCGCATTGGCCATACTCGTCTTACTCATGGATATCTCATGGAGAGGCGTCCTGCTCCTCTCTGTGAGAATTGCCAAGCTCCATTATCAGTCAGCCACATTCTGTTGGATTGCCCACTTTATCAACGAGCACGCAGAATTTACCTCTGTCATTGTCTTCGCTCCGCTACTCTCTCTTTAAACCCTTTCCCTTCTCGCTGATGGACCCACCTTTCATCCGGACTCTCTCATTGACTTTTTGACAACAACTGACTTCACAAATTCTGATACCTTCAGCCCTTTCTACTTCAATCTCTTGCTACCCTCTACCCCCGTACTATCCCCTGCCCCGCTGTTTTCTGTAACCTGCTGATCATCCCTCCTCCCTTCTGCCATCCAATACCCTCGCTTCCTTCCCTACCCTGCAGCGCTGTATAGCCCTTGTGGCTTAGCGCTTCTTTTTAATTATAATAATAATAATGTTCCCTATCAATTCTCCTGACATGCATGGGTCAAAGGGGATTTCAATACATTTTACTGAGGAAACTGAAGTGATGGGTTCCCCATTACACCAGACATTAAAATCATTTACACTTCTCAGTTTATGTTTCGTGCCAAAGAGTATGGCTTTTATTTTCAGTAGGTGTAACTAGAGTTTGTTGTCTAATAACCATTTACTGCAAGATTCTAGTTCCCCGGAGTTTACCTGGAGAGAGCTTCGGGGGTCAACGCCCCCGCGGCCCGGTCTGTGACCAGGCGCCCTGGTGGATCAGAGCCTGATCAACCAGGCTGTTACTGCTGGCTGCACACAAACCAACGTACGAGCCACAGCCCGGCTGGTCAGGTTATTACATTAACACTTTCTATAATATGCACAGTGCCAGCAGTGAAACTCAGACATATGCTCTCTGGCAGCAATTAAGCTCTGTCTACACTCCCTGGCAGTAATGAACCTCTGTTATATGCTCCCTGGCATCAGTGAAGCTAACACATGCAGTCTCTGGCAGCAGTGAAGCCCTGTTATACAATCCCTGCAGGGGTCGAGTCACAGCTCCTGGCCCCGCCTCTTCGCTGATTGCTACTAGGTCCTCTCTCTCCCTGCTCCATGAGCTCTATCATACCTCGCCTTAAAACTATAGACTGTTCCCGTGTGTGTGTGTGTGTGTGTGTGTGTGTGTGTGTGTTTCTGTGTGCGTGTGTATGTGTATGAGTGTATATGAGTGTGTGTGTGTGTATGAGTGTGTGTGTGTATGAGTGTGTGTGTGCATGTATGAGTGTGTGTGCGTGTGTATGAGTTTGTGTATGTATGTGTGTGTGTGTGTTTGTGTGTGTGTGTGTGTGTGTATGAATTTGTATGTTTGTGTGTGTGTGTGTGTGTCTCAACAATCAATATTTGCACCAATAACTCACTACAGTTGAGACCGGGTGTGGAAGTGTGAATTGCTCATTACACTATAATTTGTTCATGATTGTAGCCATGTATAAACGTAAGTAACCATTCTTACAGGATTCATTACCTTTGTAACTTGTGAGTTCATTACCTTGTACCTAGTTCAGCCATCACAACTTTGGGGCCCAGTCCCTGGACCCATTACGTACCTCTGTAATCTGTAAATACCTTTGTAACTTGTCATGATTGTGACTAGACCTACCTGGAGTTCATTACCTTTGTAAATTGTGAGTTCATTACCTTTGTAAATTGTGAATTCATTACCTCTGTAACTTGCTCAGCTATCAAAACTTTGGAGTCCAGTCCCTGGACCAATTATGTACCTCTGTAACCTTTTGACTACCGCCCACAGGATGGGTACCTGGAGTTTACCTGGAGAGAGTTCCGGGGGTCAACGCCCCCGCGGCCCGGTCTGTGACCAGGCCTCCTGGTGGATCAGAGCCTGATCAACCAGGCTGTTGCTGCTGGCTGCACGCAAACCAACGTACGAGCCACAGCCCGGCTGATCAGGAACTGACTTTAGGTGCTTGTCCAGTGCCAGCTTGAAGACTGCCAGGGGTCTGTTGGTAATCCCCCTTATGTGTGCTGGGAGGCAGTTGAACAGTCTCGGGCCCCTGACACTTATTGTATGGTCTCTTAACGTGCTAGTGACACTCCTGCTTTTCATTTGGGGGATGTTGCATCGTCTGCCAAGTCTTTTGCTTTCGTAGTGAGTGATCTCCGTGTGCAAGTTCGGTACTAGTCCCTCTAGGATTTTCCAGGTGTATATAATCATGTATCTCTCCCTCCTGCGTTCCAGGGAATACAGGTTTAGGAACCTCAAGCGCTCCCAGTAATTGAGGTGTTTTATCTCCGTTATGCGTGCCGTGAAAGTTCTCTGTACATTTTCTAGGTCAGCAATTTCACCTGCATTGAAAGGTGCTGTTAGTGTGCAGCAATATTCCAGCCTAGATAGAACAAGTGACCTGAAGAGTGTCATCATGGGCTTGGCCTCCCTAGTTTTGAAGGTTCTCATTATCCATCCTGTCATTTTTCTAGCAGATGCGATTGACACAATGTTATGGTCCTTGAAGGTGAGATCCTCTGACATAATCTCTCCCAGGTCTTTGACGTTGGTGTTTCGTTCTATTTTGTGGCCAGAATTTGTTTTGTACTCTGATGAAGATTTAATTTCCTCATGTTTACCATATCTGAGTAATTGAAATTTCTCATCGTTGAACTTCATATTGTTTTCTGCAGCCCACTGAAAGATTTGGTTGATGTCCGCCTGGAGCTTTGCAGTGTCTGCAATGGAAGACACTGTCATGCAGATTCGGGTGTCATCTGCAAAGGAAGACACGGTGCTGTGGCTGACATCCTTGTCTATGTCGGATATGAGGATGAGGAACAAGATGGGAGCGAGTACTGTGCCTTGTGGAACAGAGCTTTTCACCGTAGCTGCCTCGGACTTTACTCTGTTGACGACTACTCTCTGTGTTCTGTTAGTGAGGAAATTATAGATCCATCGACCGACTTTTCCTGTTATTCCTTTAGCACGCATTTTGTGCGCTATTACACCATGGTCACACTTGTCGAAGGCTTTTGCAAAGTCTGTATATATTACATCTGCATTCTTTTTGTCTTCTACTGCATTTAGGACCTTGTCGTAGTGATCCAATAGTTGAGACAGACAGGAGCGACCTGTTCTAAACTCATGTTGCCCTGGGTTGTGTAACTGATGGGTTTCTAGATGGGTGGTGATCTTGCTTCTTAGGACCCTTTCAAAGATTTTTATGATATGGGATGTTAGTGCTATTGGTCTGTAGTTCTTTGCTGTTGCTTTACTGCCCCCTTTGTGGAGTGGGGCTATGTCTGTTGTTTTTAGTAACTGTGGGACGACCCCCGTGTCCATGCTCCCTCTCCATAGGATGGAAAGGCTCGTGATAGGGCTTCTTGCAGTTCTTGATGAACACAGAGTTCCATGAGTCTGGCCCTGGGGCAGAGTGCATGGGCATGTCATTTATCGCCTGTTCGAAGTCATTTGGCGTCAGGATAACATCGGATAGGCTTGTGTTTAATCAAATTTTGTGGCTCATAAAAAATTCATTTGATCTTCGACTCTCAGTCTGGTTAGCGGCTTGCTAAAAACCGAGTCATATTGGGACTTGAGTAGCTCACTCATTTCTTTGTTGTCATCTGTGTAGGACCCATCTTGTTTAAGTAGGGGCCCAATACTGGACGTTGTTCTCGATTTTGATTTGGCATAGGAGAAGAAATACTTTGGGTTTCTTTCGATTTCATTTATGGCTTTTAGTTCTTCCCGCGATTCCTGACTCCTAAAGGATTCTTTAGCTTAAGTTCGATGCTTGCTATTTCTCTGACCAGTGTCTCCCTACGCATTTCAGATATATTGACCTCTTTTAGCCGCTCTGTTATTCTTTTCCGTCGCCTGTAAAGGGAGCGCCTGTCTCTTTCTATTTACATCTACTCCTCCCTTTTTCTTAGAGGAATAAGCCTTGTGCATACATCGAGTGCCACCGAGTTAATCTGTTCTAGGCATAAGTTGGGGTCTGTGTTGCTTAGTATATCTTCCCAGCTTATATCAGTTAGGACTTGGTTTACTTGGTCCCACTTTATGTTTTTGTTATTGAAGTTGAATTTGGTGAATGATCCCTCGTGACTAGTCTCATTTTGTCGGTCTGGGGCTCCACGCATACATGTTTGAACCTCAATTATGGTGTGATCTGAGTATATTGTTTTTGATATGGTGACATTTCTTATCAGATCATCATTGTTAGTGAATATGAGGTCTAGTGTATTCTCCAGTCTATTAGGCTCTATTATTTGCTGGTTTAAATTGAATTTTGTGCAGAGATTTAAAAGCTCGTGTGAGTGTGAGCTTTCATCAGAGCTGCCTCCTGGTGTTATTACTGCAACAATATTATTTGCTATATTCCTCCATTTTAGGTGCCTTAAGTATGGGGTGCATAATAAACATATTAAACTAACTGGCAGCAGTGAATCTGTCACAATCTCCCTCACAGCATTGAAGTTCAGACACAAGCACTCTGACAGCAGTGAAGCTCTATCATAACCTCCTTTGCAGCAATGAAGCTCTGTCTTACACTCTCTGGCAAAAATGAAGGTCTCTCATACACTCTCAGCAGTGAAGCCCTGTTATACACTTCTTGAAAACAATTAAGCTCTGTCATACACTTCCTGGCAGCAGTGAAGCTGTCATACATTCCCTGGCAGTAGTAAAGCTCTGTCATACACTCCCTGGCAAGAATGAAGCTCTGTCATACACTCTTCGGCAGCAATTAAGCTCTCATACACTTTCTGGCAAGAGTGAAGTTCTATCATACACTCCCTGGTTACAATGAAGCTCTGTCATACACTTCAAGGCATCAATGAAGTTCTGCCATACACTCACTGGCAACAATAGACCTCTGTCATACACTCCCTGGCAACACTGAAACCTTCAATATACTCCCCTTCAACAATAAAGCTCTGTCGTGCACTCCCTGGCAGAAATGAAGCTCTGTCTTTCACTTCCTGGCAGCAATGACTCACGCCAATGGCGGGATTGAACCCGCGGTCAGAGAGTCTCAAAACTCCAGACCGTTGCGTTAGCCACTGGACCAACTATGAAGCTCTGTCATACACTCCCTGGTTAAAATGAAGATCTGTCATACACTTGATGTTGGTAAGGGGCTCTTGATTTAGGGAATTGGATCTGTGCTCCAGTTCCCAGAATTAAGCCTGAATGCCTTCCACATGCCCCCCAGGCGCTGGAGTTTACCTGGAGAGAGTTTCGGGGGTCAACGCCCCCGCGGCCCGGTCTGTGACCAGGCCTCCTGGTGGATCAGCGCCTGATCAACCAGGCTGTTGTTTGCGGGCGAAACGAAAACCAACGTCGACCACAGCCCGGCGGGATCGGGAAAAACTGATTTTTGGGTGCTTGTCCTTTTGCCAGCTTGAAAAATCCCGGGGGTCTTTTTGGAACCCCCTTATTGGGGTGGGAGGAAATTTGAACAGCCCGGGGCCCCTGCCCTTTAATTGTAGGGTTCTTTTAAAAGTTGTGCACCCTGCTTTTCTTTGGGGGGGAGGGTTTCATCGTTTTTTGCCAAGTTTTTTGCTTTCGTGGGTGAGTGATTTTATTTGTGAAATTTCGGTACGCCCCTTTTGGTTTTTCCCCGGGTGTATATAATCCTGATTTTCTCCCTCCTGCGTTCCGGGGGAATACAGGTTTAGAAACCTCAACGCTCCCAGTAATTGAGGTTTTTTATCTCCGTTATGCCGCCTTTAAAAAATTTCTCTGTATTTTTCTGGGTTCGGAAATTTTCACCTCCCCTTAAAGGGGGTTTTGTGGGGGATTTGCAGCAATTTTCCAACCTAGTTTAGAACAAGTGACCTAAAAGGGGGTGTCATCAGGGGGTTTGGGCCCCCCTATTTTAAAAGGTTCTCATTATCCCCCTGTTTTTTTCTAGCAGATGCGTTTGGGAATACAATTTTATGGCCCCTTTGAAGGTGAATCCCCGGGGGAAGCCTTTAAACATTGTATCAATCGCTTTCTGCTAGAAAAATGACAGGATGGATAATGGAACCTTAAAAAACCTGTATTTTCCTACGGGTTTAGCGTTTCCCCCCTTTTTTAAAAAATTTAAAAATTAACAATTTGTCTACCCCCCCTGGCAAAAATGAAGTTTGGGCCCATACACTCCGGGAAAAGGGCAGTGAAGCTTTGTTTTACTCTTCCTAAAAAGCAGGGAAGCTCTGTTATTCAACCCCCCGGGCAGGGTGAGGCTCTCCCAAAAACACTCCCTGGGGGAACAAAGAAGCTCTGTCTACACTTTCCTGGTGCAGAAAAAGCTCATAAAACACCCCCCTGGCAACAGTGAAGCTCTGTCATACACTTTTGCAAATAAAACCCTCTTTAAATAGACTTTGGAAGCAAGGGAAGCTGTGTCATACACCCCTGGCAACAATAAACTTTTTAAACACTCCAGGGCCAGCAATGAAGCTCGTCATACACCCCCCAGGGAGCATTTTAAAACCCTCTGTCATGCACTCCCGGGAAACCAGTGAAGTCTGTCATGTTTTTCCCGGCAGCAGTGAATTTTAGGGTCATACACCCCCTGGTTCCCAATGAAGATCTTTTCATATACTTAAAGGGGAAACTTTTGAAGCTCTGTTATCACTCTTCCCGGCACCCAATGAAGCCTGTCAAACACACCCTGGCACCCAGAAAAGTTTCAGTAAATCTTTTCCAGAAACAGTGACGTTCTGCATACACTTTTTACTTTTAAAGATCTGTCTTTACACTTCAAGGCAACAATGAAGTTCTGCCCTACTTTCCCCTTTCCCAACAATGAAGCTCTCTCATTCACCCCGGGCAAAAAAAAACCCTCTGTCATAAACCCCCTTTGCAACAAAAAAACTCTGTTTTAAAGTCCCGGCTAAAATTGAAGCTCGTCATACCCCCCCTGGAAACAATGAAGCCTGCCCAAAACCCTCCCGGGCTGTATAAAGGGTCTGCTTACCCCCCCTTTGTCCCAAGTAAAGTTTTGTTACCCCCTGCCCAGTAGTGAAGTTTCTGTCATGCACTCTCAGCAGCAAGAAGTTCTGCCATACACTCCCGGCAAAAAATTAAAACTCTGTAATACACACCCTCGAAAAAAATTAAGTCTCCCCATACACACTCGGGCCAGCCGTGAAGCTCTTCCCACCCCACTCCCAGGCAGAGGGGAAGCTCTGTCATACACTCCCCTGGTACAGAAAAAGCCCTGTCAAACCCCCCCGGGCAGCAGTGAACCCTTCTAAACTCCAGGCAAAAAAGAAGCACGGGTAAATAAATCATTGGCAAAAGTAAAAGCTCTCTAAACTCTAAATGGTAATTAATCGTTATGCACCCCCGGGGGAGCTTAAATCCTGTCATACACCCCCTGGAAAAAAATGAAGCTTTTGTCATTCACTCCCGGGGCAACAATAAAGGGTTCCCCCTTTACTCTTCGGCAGAAATTTGGAACCTCTTTCATACACCCCCCCCCCCCTTTCTGGCAGCAGTGAAGCTCTGTCATACATTTCCGGGAAACGTGAAGTTCTGGCAATACTCCCTTTTTACAATAAAGATCTGACAACACTTCAAGGAAAAACAAAAAAACTCTTTTTATACACCCCCCTGGCAGCAAAAAAAGGTTTTATTTTAAACATTTCCGGGAAGTTGAAAAAATTGTCGAACACCCCCTTTTGAAAATTTAAAAGCTCTGTCATACACTCCTTGGCAGCTTTTGAAGCTCTTTTAATCCCTTTAGCTGGAAACAGTGAAGTTGTTATACTCTCCCTGTTTATAATGAAGCCTGTCATACCCCCCTAGCAACATGAAGTCTGTCCCCCCTTGGTAACAATGAAGCTCTGTCATCAATCGGGCAAAAAATGAAGCAATTTTTTTTCCCCCCCAAACCCCCCCCCTGGAAAGCAAAAAATTCTCTGTCATTCCACTTTGGAAATACGTAAAGGGCTATTTTTCATACACTCCCTGGATAAAATGAAAGCTCGGTCATCCCCCCCTGGAAACAATGAAGCTCTGCCATACACTCCCGGCAACAATAACCCCTTTTAAAACCCTGGCAACAATAAAAGTTCAGTCATACTCCCCTGGCAACAAAAAAGCTCTGCATACACCCCCGGAAGAAATTGATGCTCTGCTTCACTCCCTGCAGAAATGAGCTTGTTAGCCCAACCCTGGCAACTTTTGAACCCCTGTCGCACATTCCCTTTCACTTGAAGCTTTTTCCCTTTACACTCCATGGCAGGAATAAAAGCATTCATACACTCCTTGGCAACAATGAGCTCTGCATACACTCTCTGGCAGCGGGGTGTTGCTTGTCTACACCCCCTGGCAGAAAATGAAGATTCTTCCCTTTCCCCTGGCAACTATAAAGGGCTTTGTCTTTTAAACTTCTTGGAAAGCATTTAAAGCTCTGTCATACACTCCATGGAAACAGGGGAACCCTCTGTCCTCCGGCAAAAATAAAGCTCTGTCATACACTCTTTTCCCAGCAGTGAAGCATTCATACCCCCCCCTGGCAACAAAAAAGTTTTGTCTTTAAAATCCCTGCCCTGGAATGAAGCTGGGGTCCACACCCTTTGGCAGTAATGAAGCTCTTTTCAAATACTTCAAGCAAAAATAAGCTTGCCAAAAACCTCCCGGAAAAATTTGGGAAGTTTATGTCATACACCCCTTTGGGAAAAAATTAAGCTCTGTCTTACACTCCCTGGAAAACAAGGGAGCTCTGCCATAAACTCCCAGGAAAATTTTGAACAATGTATACACCCCTTTGGGAAAAACAATATGTCTGTTTTAAACACCCCCCGGAAAACAATGAAGCCTGTGAAACATTCTCTTTCAATTTTGGGAAGCTCTGTCAAACACTCCCTGGCAATAAAAAACTCTGTGGGAGAACCCCGGGAAACAATAAACTAGGTCATAAAATCCCTGGAAGCAGTGAAGCTTTGTCATAAAATTCCGGGTACAGAAAAAGCTTGTCATACACCCATGGAAAGCTTTTAAAGCTTGTCCCCCCTTTGGAAACAATGAAGCTCGGGCTAAAACTCTCGGCCGCAAGGGAATTTTGGTAATACACTCCCTGGCGAATTGAATCTTTTCCCATACACTGGGGCCAGCAGTGAAGTATGCCCAACATTTCCCTGGTTTACTTTGAAGATCGGGCTCCCATTTATGGAAACAAAAAAGCTGTTAGGTAAGGACCACATGCAACGGGTTAGGTTTTTTTTCCCTTTAAAAATTTTTTGCAAACGTTTCCCCCCCACACTTTTTGGCTTCTTCATTTCGGGTACAGAAAAGTTGATAGAATAGAAGGATTTGGAAGACGATTAATCAGCCCATCCCCCTTAAAGTTTTGGGGGTGGTCAGTCCCTCGGGTCAAACTGAAGAAGCCTACTGTGTAGGCGAAAACGTTTCAAAAAAAAGATCCCCTAACTTTTTGAAATATGTGTTTTTCCCTAAAAAACCTGTCGGTATTTTATACCTTTTTAAATTTTCCCAACAAAAAAGCTTGCAGGGCACCCCCTGACGCATGAAGCCTGTGATGCACTCCCCGCAACAGTAAAAGCTCTGAAATAAACCCCCTTTAACAAAAATTGAAGTTTGGTCGACACTTTTTCAGAAAAAACTGAAGCTCTGTCACACACCCCCCTGGCGAAAAAAGAAGCTTTTCCCAATCACTCTTAAAAACAATGAAATTTGGTCTTCCCACCCCCTGGCAAAAAACAATCTCTGTCCCCCACACCCCCGGGCTGCAATGACGCCTCTCGTGCACCCCCTGGCTGCAATGAAGCTCCCCTCATCAATTCCTTGAATAATGAAAGCCACCATACATTTTCTTGGAATCAATGAAGCTCTCTCTTTCCCCCTGGAAACAATGAAGATTGCCCATACACCCCCCTGGCCAAAATAAAGGGCTCTGGTCACACCCCCTTGGCGGTAATAAAAGGCTCTGTATACATTTCCTGGAACAATGAACTCTGTCATACACTCTGGGGGCAACAATGAAGGTTTTTTTTTTACACTCCCTGCAACAAAGAATCTCTGTCAAACATACCCTTTTAGAATTTAAACTCTGCATGCACTCCCTGGCAGCAATGAAGCTCTGTCATAACTCCCTGGAAAAATGAAGGTTTTTTCTTATCTCCCTAAACCAACAATGAATCTCTTTTCTTTCATATCCTTTTAAAAGTTAAGTTCGTTCTTGCCTCCCTGGGCAGCATTAAGCATTTCCCATTCACCCCCAGGCAAAAATTTGATCCCTTTTCATGCATTCTCCGGCAGCGGGAAAAGCTGTGTAATACACTCTTTTGGCAGCGGGTGAAGCTCTCTCAAAACACCCCCTTTGCTACAGTGAAGCTCTGCCCATACACCCCCCGGAAAAACAGTGAAGCTCTGTCATATTCCCCTTGTTTACAATGAAGCTCTGTATACACTTCAAGGAAACCCAATAAAAATTTCTACCATTCAGTCCCGGGGCAAAAATGAAGCCTGTCATACATACCTGGAAAGAAATGAACCCTCTGTCATTAAATTCCCCGGCACCCAATGAAAAACTGCCCCTTAACTCTTGGCATTTAATGAAGCTCGGTTTTTAATACTACCTGGCAACTATGAAGCTGTCATTCACTTGGGGGAAAGCTTTTAAAGCTTTTGTCATACACCCCAGGGGGAAACAGTAAAACTCTGAAATCTCCCTGGCAACAAAAAAGTTTGGTCAACACTTCGGGGCTTCAATAAAGCTTTGTCAAAACACTCCCTGGGGGCCCAGTGAATACGTGAAACCTTTTAAAAACCCTTTTGAAAATTTGGGAAAAGTATATCTCCTTCTGACCCGGCCAGGGGCCAGGCGTCTGGTGCTTCCCGGGTTTTAAACCAGGATGTTCTGCTGGGGGCCCCGGGTGCCCCACATATCCATCGCGCCTGGTTGATCTGGCACCTGGTGAAGATACTTGTTAGTTTCCTCTGAAGGCCCTTTGACACTTGTTTTCCCGCAGTGTTTCTGATATCTTCTGGGAAGATGTTGAAAATTGGGATCCCGGGTGTAATACCCGTTCTCCCCTTTTTGTGCCCACCGCACCAATGCTCCCTCTGGTTTATTTTATACTTCGGTGGGCAAAGTTTTCCATTTTTTTCTTGAAACTAAGGGGTCTGTACTAATGCCAGTTTGCTGGTTTGGGGCGACCTTCTGGAGTGAAAAATATTTCTTTTATTTTCTACCCTTTCGGCATTTTGTGGGGGTTTCTGAACCCGACCCTACGTTCGTTTTTGGATTTCACTCAAATTTTCCTGTTTTTTTTGTCAGTATAAAAAGTCTCCCTCTCAGTAGTGGTCCAATTCAAAAGGTAGTTCTTACTTGGAAATTTTCGTAGGGGAAAAAAATATTTTGGGGTTTTTTGCAATATCCTGTATGACCCCTTTTTTTTCCCCTTTGTACTTTTTTCTGTGAGGGGTTTAAAATCCTAAGTTTTTTCTTTTAATTCGTGATCTCTCTGCTAAGGGCAATCTTTCCCCTTTTTTGTGCATATTTTTGTTTTAAACAGTTTAGTAACCCCCTTTTTTTTCCTCTGTACCATCCCCCTACGTCCCCTCTCTATATCTTTTTCCTCTGGGTTTCCCCTTTGGAAATGTTTCATACATACTTTGTATGCTTCTGTTTTTCGGTTCTCTAGGCACTGGGGGGGATTTTGGGTGCCCCTTGTCTGATTTCCAGGGGTTTTTAAAAAGCTCCCTTGGGTTTTTTTTTTTCCCCTTAATTCTAAAAGATTTTTAAAAATTTAAAATTACTGAAACATTCCGCCCCTGACTTTTTGCGGGTGCGTTTCCCCCCCCCTGAGTTAATACTAGTTTGAAACCTTTTATAGTTTTGACAGAGTAAAAAGTTTTGGAAACTGCTATGTTCTGATCATTCCCGTTACTTGGGGAATAAACAAATCCAAGGGTTTTTTCATTTCTAGTGGATCAATTTTCCTGTTGGTTTAAAGAGTACTTTTCACAAAAACCCCATTATTTCCCTGGTTTTGGACAGTGAAACATGTCATACAATCCCCGGCTACAAAGAATTCTGTCAAAACCAAATTCAAGGGAACAAAAGGAACCCCCTTTCCATACACTCCCTGGGGAAAAATTGAAAAAACTGTCATGCACTCCTTGACAACAAGAAGCACTGTCTTTCCCCTCACTGGCACAAAAGAAGCCTGTCATACACTCACTGGAAACAATGGGAAACCGTCATACACTCCCCTGGCTGGAAAGGGAAACTCTGTCTTGCCATCCCTGGGAACAAACAACCCGTTTTAAACCTTCCTGCCCGCAGGTGAAGTTCGCAATACACTCCCCGGCAAACCACAAGCTGTGTACGAAAGGTATATAATACCGACAAGATAGATTTTAAAACAAAGGGGGCAAAAAATCTGGGTATTTTTTAGTGAGGGCGTTTCGCATCCAGTGGCCTTTTTCAATACAATTTTTAGGACATAACTTGAAGACAAATAGAACTATGTACAAAGTTGAAGTAATCAGCCTTTCCCCACCTACTCCAGGGTTAGGGCTGATTACCCATCTTCCCGTACATAGTTTACTTTTCTTCAAGTTTTTCCTAAATTTGTATTGATAAAGCCACTGGATGGGCGAAACGTTTTACCTAAAGATACCCAATTTTGGGACATGTTTTTCTTAAACTCATCAGCCATCAAGCTCTTTTCATACACCCCTCGCAAAATGAAAAATTTTGTCATGCAACCAAGGCGGCAATGAAGCCTGGGGCTTGCGGGGTCCCTGGCAGCCAAATGAAACTCTCCCATAAAATACCTTTACAACTATGAAGCTCCCGTCTTTCACTCCCTGGGGAAAATGAAGCCCCGTATACATTCCCCCCGGGAACAAAGAGTTTTAAACTCTTCCCCCGCAACAAAAGGAAACTTGTCATCACTCCCCGGCAGCAATGAAGTCTGTTATGAAAATCCCTGGGAGCAAAGAAGCCCCTGTAAAAGCATACATGGAAACATGAAGGCTCTGTCCCCATATTCCCCCATCAACTATGGGAACCTGTATACTCTCCTGGCAATAATAATTCTGTGTTCAATCTGTGGCAACAATGAAGCTCTGTTATAAACTTCCCGGCAAACAATGAAGCTATTTTCATTCCTCCCAGGGTTTCAGTGAAACTCTCTCATCAATCCCCCGGAAGCAGTAAAGCTCTGTCATGCATTCCCTGGCAGGAGGGAAACTCTGTCATAAACTCCCTGGCAATATTGAAGCTTTGTCATATATTCCGTTGTAACAATGAACCTCTTTCATACAATTCCTCTAAACAATGAAGCTCTGTCTTACACTCCCTGGCAGCAGTAAAGCTCTGTCATACACTCCCTGGCAGCAGTGAAGCTCTGTCATACACTCCCTGGTAGCAGGAAAATCTGTCATACACTCCGTGGCAGCAGTGAAGCTCTCATAAACTCCCTGGCAGCAATGAAGCTCGGTCATTCACTCCATGGCAACAATGAACTTCTGTCGTACATTCCTTGGCAACATTGAAGCTCCGTCATACACTCCCTGGCAGCAGTGAAGTTCTGTCATACACTCAGGGCCAGACTCGTGGAACTCCGTGTTCATCAAGAACTGCAAGCTTTTACTATCCTGTGGAGAGGTAGCATGGACACAGGGGTCGTCCCACAGTTACTAAAAACAACAGACATAGCCCCACTCCACAAAGGGGGCAGTAAAGCAATAGCCAAGTACTACAGACCGATAGCACTAATATCTCATATCATAAAAATCTTTGAAAGGGTCCTAAGAAGCAAGATCGCCACCCATCTAGAAACCCATCAATTACACAACCATGGGCAACATGGGTTTAGAACAGGTCGCTCCTGTCTGTCTCAACTATTGGATCACTACGACAAGGTTCTAGATGCACTAGAAGACAAAAAGAATGCAGATGTAATATATACAGACTTTGCAAAAGCCTTCGACAAGTGAGACCATGGCATAATAGCGCAAAAATGCGTGCTAAAGGAATAGCAGGAAAAGTTGGTAGATGGATCTATAACTTCCTCACAAACAGAACACAAAGAGTAGTAAACAGAGTAAAGTCCGAGGCGGCTTCGGTGAAAAGCTGTGTTCCACAAGGCACAGTACTCGCTCCCATCTTGTTTCTCATCCTCATATCTGGCATAGACAAGGAAGTCAGCCACAGCACCGTGTCTTCTTTTGCAGATGACACCCGAATCTGCATGACAGTGTCTTCCATTGCAGACACTGCTAGGCACCAGGCGGACATCAACCAAAACTTTCAATGGGCTGCAGAAAACAATATGAAGTTCAACGATGAGAAATTTCAATTACTCAGATATGGTAAACACGAGGAAGTTAAAACTTCATCAGAGCACTAAACAAATTCCGGCCACAAAATAGAGTGAAAAACCAACGTCATAGACCTGGGAGTGATCATGTCGGAGGATCTCACCTTCAAGGACCATAGCATTGTATCAATCGCAGCTGCTAGAAAAATGACAAGATGGATAATGAGAACCTTCAAAACTAGGGATGCCAAGCCCATGATGACACTCTTCAGGTCACTTGTTCTATCTAGGCTTGAATATTGCTGCATACTAACAGCACCTTTCAAGGCAGGTGAAATTGATGACATAGAAAAAATGTAGAGAGAACATTCACGGCGCGCATAACGGAGATAAAACACCTCAATTACTGGGAGCGCTTGAAGTTCCTGAACCTGTATTCCCTGGAATGCAGATACATGATTATATACACCTGGAAAATCCTAGAGGGACTAGTACCGAACTTGCACACGAAAATCACTCACAACGAAAGCAAAACACTTGGCAGATGATGCAACATTCCCCCAATGAAAAGCAGGGGTGTCACTAGCACGTTAAGAGACAATACAATAAGTGTCAGGGGCCTGAGACTGTTCAACTGCCTCCTAGCATACATAAGGTGGATTACCAATAGACCCCTGGCAGTCTTCAAGCTGGCACTGGATAAGCAAATAAAGTCGATACCTGACCAGCCGGGCTGTGGCTCGTACGTTGGATTGCGTGCAGCCAGCAGTAACTGCCTGGTTGATCAGGCTCTGATCCACCAGGAGACCTGGTCACAGACCGGGCCGCGGGGACGTTGACCCCCGGAACTCTCTCCAGGTAAACTCCTGGTAAACTCTCTGGCAGTAGTGAAGCTCTGTCATACGCTCCCTGGGAGCAGCTAATCTCTGTTATACACTCACTGGCAGCATTGAAGTTGTGTCATAGTCCTTGGCAGCAGTGAAGGTCTGTCATACACTCCCTGGCAACAATGAAGCTCTGCGATACACTGCCTGACAGCAGTGAAGCTCTGTCATACACTCCCTGACAGCATGGAAGCTCTGTCATACACTCCCTGGCAACACTGAAGCTTTGTCATGCATTCCATTGTAACAATGAACCTCTGTCATACACTCCATCAAAACACTGAAGCTTTGTTATTCACTCCATGGTAGCAGTGAATCTTTGTCATACACTCCCTGGCAGCAGTGAAGCTCTGTCATACACTCCCTGGCAACAATAAAACTCTGTCATACACTCCATTGCAGCAATGAAGCTCATACATACACTCCCTGGCAGCAGAAATCTTCGTCATGCACTCCATGGCAGCAGTGAAACTCTGTCATAAACTACAATGAAGCTCTGCCATACACTCCCTGACGGCAGTCAACCTCTGTCATATACTCCATGGCAATAATGAAGCTCTGTTATACACTCCCTGGCAGCAATGAAGCTCTGTCATGCACTCCCGGGAGCAGTGAAGCTCTGTCATATACTCCCTGGCAGGAGTGATGCTCTGTCATAAACTCCTGGCAACATTCAAACTTTGTCATACATTCTGTTGTATCAACGAACCTCTGTCATGAACTTCCTCTCAACAATGAATCTCTGTCATACACTCCCTGGCAGCAGTGAAGCTCTCAAAAACTCCCTGGCAGCAATGAAGCTCGGTCATATACTTCCTGGCAACAATGAACCTCTGTCGTGCACTCCTTGGCAACACCGAAGCTCCGTCATACACTCCCTGGCAGCAGTGAAGCTCTGTCATACACTCCCTGGCAGCAGCTAATCTCTGTTATACACTCACTGGCAGCAGTGAAGTTGTGTCACACAGTCCTTGGCAGCAGTGAAGGTCTGTCATACACTCCCTGGCAAGAGAAAGCTTCGTCATACACTCCCTGGCAGCAGTGAAGCTCTGTCATACACTCCCTGGCAGCAGCTAATCTATGTTATACACTCCCTGGCAGCAGTGAAGTTTTGTCACACAGTCCTTGGCAGCAGTGAAGCTCTGCCATACACTACCTGACAGCAGTGAATCTCTGTCATACACTCCCTGGCAACAATGAAGCTCTGTCATATGCTCCCTGGCAAGACTGAAGCACTGTCATTAAACTCTATTGCAACATTGAAGGTTTGTCATACATTCCGTTTTAACAATGAACCTCTGTCATACACTCCATCAAAACATTGAAGCTCTCTTATACACTCCATGGCAGCAGTGAATCTTTGTCATACACTCCCTGACAGCAGTGAAGCTCTGCAATACATTCCCTGGCAACAATAAAACTCTGGCATACACTCCCTTGCAGCAATGAAGCTCAGACATACACTTCCTGGCAGCAGAAATCTTGGTCATGCACTCCCTGGCAGCAGTGAAGCTCTGTCATACACTCCCTGGCAACAATGAAGCTCTCCCATACACTCCCTGACGACAGCCAACCTCTGTCATACACTATTGGAAACAAGAAGCTCTCTTATACACCCCCAGGCTAAAGTGAACCCTTGCCATACATACGGCAGCAGTGAAGCTCTGTATACACTCGCTGGGCAGGAAGCTCGTATACACCCCCTGGCAACAGTGAAGCTCTGTAAATTTTCCTCTGTTTACAATGAAGCTCTGTAACATTTTCAAGGGCAACAATGAAACTCTCCCCATTCAGCCCCTGGCAACAATGAACTCTGTCAAACTACCTGGCGCAATGAAGCTTGTCATTATTCCCTGGCAGCAATGAGATCTGTTTTACACCCCCGGCAGTAATGAAGCCCTGTTAATACACCTGGAACTATGAAACTCTGCATTCACTTCCTGAAAGCGGTAAAGCGTGTCATACCCCCCCATGGCAACAGTGAACCTGTATCTCCCTGGCAACAAAGAAGCTCTGTATACACTCTCGGCATCAATGAAGCTTTGTCATAAATCCCGGGCGGCAGTGAATACCCGTCGTCCCTTTTTTATATACCTTTGAAGAATTTCGAGAGTATATTACTTTTGACCCCGGCCTGGGCCAGGCTCGCTGGTGTTGCCGGGCCCCCCGGATTTGCTGCGGGAGGCCCGGTGCCCCAATATCCATACACCCTGGTTGTTTCTGGCCCCCGGGTGAAGATATTGTCAAATTTTTCCTTTTGAAGGCTTCGACATTGTTCCACGTGTTTTATTCTTCTGGTAAGAGTTGAAAAGTCTGGGACCCGGATGTAGATACGTGTTCCTTATTGTGCCCCGACCAATGCCCTCACGGGGTTTTATTTATACTTCGAGTGGGCATGTTTTCCATTTCTTTCTCAAAATCTAAGGGATCTGTACAAATGAAAGTTTGCTGGTCTGTGGCCCTTTCGGGGAGGAAAATATTTCTTCTTTTCCCGGTATTTTGTGAGTTGGAAAACCGTATAGTGTTTAGGAAATTTTTGTTCGTCGTCATATACGAGTCCCTTCAGTAGGGTCCAATTCTCGGGGTTTTTTCGGATTTTGGTAGGTGTTTTTTGGGGTTTCTTGAAATATCCTGTAAAAATTTTGATCTTCTTCTGTGAGGTATGAATCCTAATTTTTTGCTCAAATCGTGACTTCTGCTAAGTCTTTTTTCCCTTTTTGTAAAATTTTGTGTTTTTAATTTCAAAAAACCCGCTCTTTGTAATCCCCTCCTTTTTTTTTATTTCCTTTGGGTTTTTTTAGGTAATGTTTCATAAATTTTGATGCTTTGATTCGCTTCTCTGGGCACTGGGGGGGATTTAGGGTGCCTGTTGATTTCCAGGGGATGTCTAAAAAGCCTTTGGGTTTTTTTTTCCCAGTTTAATTTTATGATTGTTAAAATTAAATTACTGAGCATTTCCCTCTCTGACTTTAGCGAAGCAGTTTTTACCCTGAGTTAAAACTATTTGAGCCCTATGAGTTTGATCAGAGTAAATAGTTTTGGAAACTGTTATGTCTCTTATCAGATGTTTACCATATCAGAGCGTGACAGTGTCAGCGTGCCTCGTTGTGCTCGAGTTTTCTGGTGTTTTCACTGTGGCTCTTACGTTCTAAACTTTAAAATTTTTGGGATCAACCTTACGATACAAAACCCCCTTAGCGCCTGGAACCAATCTTGGGGGAAAACATTATATACTGAGTCAAAAAAGGAGAATTAGTGTGCACTACCTAGCAGAGTTTACTGCCAGAGGGGAATCATAGGCCTGTGTCCCGTGTGAAAAAATAATAATAATTGAACTTTGTGTCAGAGGAAAGAAAGTCCCCTGAAAAATTGATATACATAGTGATGTGTAACTCAGGGGTCCCTAGATATTGTGTAAGCCTAAAGTGTCATTTGAAAACAGGTGAAATTTTTAAATAAGTATAAGCCTATAGAGGCGGTGCCAGAAATGCCAGAAACTTAACAGGGTCGCTTTTTTAATAATCTTCCTGGGCGGGAGGTATCCATATAATCAGTGATAAGTGTTTTAGCAGAATACAGTGTTGTAGTAAACAAAATAACCTATTATAATGGTACTTAGGGAGGGAGTGACTTTCTTTGTTTCTTTTTTCTTGAAAAACCGTGTATACGTGAAATTTTATATAACCTTTTGTTACCACGGTCGCAAATACACAACGAGAAAAATTTTATACAGAAAAAAACGTCCTTCCCCAAAATTTGCACCAGTGAAAATATTTGTGATAATATAGCATTTATTGTGGTGGGGGACGGAAAAAAAAAAAAAAGAGAACTAGATACAGCGATTGATAAACAAGGGTGGAGGTCGACCGTTCGTCATTGTAGGAGTGCCAGCAGTCACCGGCTCTTCAACACGCAAGTTATACTTTTGTATCAATCAAATCACATATTACTCGGGTAGATAATTTCCAGTAGATCCTTCATGTGTTAGCTCAAATCACCGACCAGTATGGTTTAAATAAGTGACCCACTGATCAGATCAGATAGACTGGTCCGAACCCTTGACTGGTCCGAACCCTTGACTGGTCCGAACCCTTGACTGGTCCGAACCCTTGACTGGAGTTTACCTGGAGTTTACCTGGAGAGAGTTTCGGGGGTCAACGCCCCCGCGGCCCGGTCTGTGACCAGGCCTCCTGGTGGATCAGCGCCTGATCAACCAGGCTGTTGCTGCTGGCTGCACGCAAACCAACGTACGAGCCACAGCCCGGCTGATCAGGAACTGACTTTAGGTGCTTGTCCAGTGCCAGCTTGAAGACTGCCAGGGGTCTGTTGGTAATCCCCCTTATGTGTGCTGGGAGGCAGTTGAACAGTCTCGGGCCCCTGACACTTATTGTATGGTCTCTTAACGTGCTAGTGACACCCCTGCTTTTCATTGGGGGGATGGTGTATCGTCTGCCAAGTCTTTTGCTTTCGTAGTGAGTGATTTTCGTGTGCAAGTTCGGTACTAGTCCTCTAGGATTTTCCAGGTGTATATAATCATGTATCTCTCCCTCCTGCGTTCCAGGGAATACAGGTTTAGAAACCTCAAGCGCTCCCAGTAATTGAGGTGTTTTATCTCCGTTATGCGCGCCGTGAAAGTTCTCTGTACATTTTCTAGGTCGGCAATTTCACCTGCCTTGAAAGGTGCTGTTAGAGTGCAGCAATATTCCAGCCTAGATAGAACAAGTGACCTGAAGAGTGTCATCATGGCTTGGCCCCCTATTTTTGAAGGTTCTCATTATCCACCCTGTCATTTTATCCAAGCCAGATGCGATTGATACAATGTTATGGTCCTTGAAGGGAGTCCTCCGACATAAACACTCCCAGGTCTTTGACGTTTGTGTTATTCGCTCTATTTAGAGGCCAGAATTTGTTTTTGTACTCTGATGAAGATTTAATTTCCCTCATGTTTACCAAATCTGAGTAATTGAATTTCTCACGTTAACTTCATATTGTTTTCTGTCGAGCCCACTGAAAGATTGGGTTGATGTCCGCCTGGAGCCTTGCATGTCCTGCCATGGAAAACAACTGTCATGCAATTCGGGTTGGTCATCTGCAAAGGAAGACAACTGTGCTGTGGCTGACAACCTTGTCTTGTCGGATAGATGATGAGGGAACAAGATGGGTGCTAGTACTGTGGCCCTTGTGGAAAGAGCTTTTCACCGTAGCAGCCTGGACCTTTACTCTGTTGACGACTATCTCTCTGTGTTCTTTAGTGAGAAATTATGATTCCATCGACCGGTGACTTATTCCTGTTATTCCATACGCGCATTTTGTGCGCTATTACGGCCATGGTCACACTTTCGAAGGCTTTTGCAAAGTCCTGTAATATATTAGCAACCTGCATTCTTTTTTGTCTTCTTGGCATTTAGGACCTGTCGTAGTGATCCAGTAGTATGAGACAGAACAGAGAGACCTGTTCTAAACCCATGTTGCCCTGGGTTGTGTAACCCGATGGGTTTCTAGATGGGTGGTGATCTTAGCTTCTTAGGAACCCTTTCAAGATTTTATGATATGGGATTTAGTGCTATTGGTCTTGTAGTTCTTTTGCTGTTGCTTTAATCTGCCCCTTTTGAGGAGTGGGGCAATGTCTGTTTTGTTTGTTTAGTAAACTGAGGGGACGACCCACGTGTCCATGCTCCCTCTCCATAGATGGAAAAGGCTCGTGATAGGGGCTTCTTGGCAGTTCTTCGATGAACACAGAGTTCCATGAGTCAGGCCCAGGGGCAAGAGCGCATGGGCATGTCATTTATCGCCTGTCAAGTCATTTGTCTCAGGATAACATCGGATAGGCTTGTGTTAATCAAAATTAGTTGGCTCTCTCATAAAAAATTCATTTTGATCTTGCGACTCTCAATCTGGTTAGCGGCTTGCTAAAAACTGATTCATATGGGACTTGCGTAGCTCACTCATTTTCCATGTCTGACATCTGTGTCGGACCATCTGTTTAAGTTGAGGGGCCCACTACGGGCTTGTTTCTCGATTTTGATTTGGCATAGAGAAGAAATACATTAGGTTTCTTTCGATTTCATTTATAGCTTTTTAGTTTCTTCCCGCGATTCCTGACTCCTAAAGATTCTTTTAGCTAAGTTCGATGCTTGAATTTCTCTGACCAGTGTCTCCCTGCGCATTTCAGATATATTTGGAACTCTTTTAGCGCTGTGTTATTCTTTTCCGTCGCCTGTAAAGGAGCGCCGTCTCCTTTCTATTTTACAATCTACTCCCTGCCTTTTTTCTTAAGGAATAAGCCCTTAGTGCATACACGAGTGCCACCGGGATAACTGTTCTAGGCATAAGTTTTGGTCTGTGTAGCTTAGTATAAATCTTTCCCAGCTTATATCGGTTAGAACTTGGTTTATACTTGGGTCCCACTTTATGTTTTTTGTTATTGAATTGAATTTTGGTGATGCCTCCCCTCTGACTAGTCTCATTTTGTCGTGTCTGGGGGCTCCTCGCAACATGTTCCTGAACCTCAATATGTTGTGGATCTGAGTATATTGTTTTTGATATGGAGACATTTCTTATCAGATTCATCATTGTTAGTGAATATGAGGTCCTAGTGTATTCTCCAGGCTAGAAGGCTTCTATTATTTGCTGTTAAAAATTGAATTTTGTGCAGAGATTTAAAAGCTCGTGTGAGTGTGAGTTTTCATCAGAGCTGCCTCCTGATGTTATTTCGGCAACAATTTATTTGCTATATTCCATCCATTTTAGGTCATTAAGTTGAAATCCCCAGGAGCAAGATGTTGGGTGCAGGAGCTGGAAGATTTTCCAGACAGTGGTCAATTTTTAACAGCTGTTCCTGGAATTGCTGGGATGTTGCATCCGGAGGCTTGCAGACTACCACAATGACTAGGTTTTGGTTCTCGACCTTTACTGCTAAAACTTCCACTACGTCATTTGAGGCATTAAGCAGTTCTGTGCAAACAAGTGACTCTGCAATGTACAGGCCAACCCCCCCCTTTTGCCTGTTCACTCTGTCACATCTGTATAGGTTGTAACCTGGGATCCATATTTCATTGTCCAAGTGATCCTTTATGTGTGTCTCAGTGAAAGCCGCGAACATTGCCTTTGCCTCTGCAAGCAGTCCACGGATGAAAGGTATTTTGTTGTTTGTTGCTGGCTTTAGACCCTGTATATTTGCAAAGAAGAATGTTATCGGACTGGTGGTATTGTTGGTACTGGGGGGGGATTTTTTTTCCGGCATTAGTATCTGTATCTGTTGGTTTGGAGTGGAGGCCATCGACTGTGGTTCCACTCCAGGAATGACTGATTTGGTGTACGATTTCTGCCATTTCCTGCCAGTTTTTTTTTTCCTTCCTGGCACTAAAAAACCTCTCCCTCTTGAGTGGCTGTGGCTACCCAGGTTTTCCATGGCCTGGATGTTTTGTATCTTTTTGTCCCCTTTAGATGGTATGCCTGGCAATTTAAGTTATAGCACAGTCTTTCCTGTACTGAAGAGGTACACATTTCAGGTGAAAAAGCTTACAGGAAGGGAGTTTGCATTTTCCTGTTGTCATATGGGCATGGCATTTTCTAGGGTGGTCATAGTTGCACGTCCCATCTGTTTTTCCAGATTTCCCATGCCAGCAGATACCAAGTGCATAGTATGTGCACAGGCTTGGTTTCCGCTTGCCTTGGGTTTCTGTGACTGTATTCCCTGTTGGTGCATGTTTCCCTGTCTTACTTCTATCCTCCCTAGCACCAACAATGGAGCTCCCACCAGTTGTTTTTGGTAATTTATCCTCACTATTGCTATTGGAGTCCTCTTGTTTGCTATTTCCTGCGGTATTTCTAGTTTGCAATATTGGTTTTAATCTTAATCTTTGACTACACTTGTTTCCCTACTATGGCTCCTGTCCCCTATGAGGTCATTTATATATATTCCTTCCTGCGTATAATTCCCGACTACCTGGCAAATCTCCACTTCACACCATTACGTCTCCAGACAGTATCATCCATTCACCATTTCTGTCTCCCAGGACAGTATCTCCAGCTTCACCATTTCGTCTCCCAGGACAGCACCTCCAGCTTCACCATTACTGTCTCCCTGGACAGCACCTCCAGCTTCACCATTACTGTCTCCCAGGACAGCACCTCCAGCTTTACTATTACTGTCTCCCAGGACATCACCTCCAGCCTTACAGTTTGTGACTACATGGCCAGTATCAAGGGCAGTACCATTCAGCCCAGACTTTTTATGTTCCCATCTGTTGTAGAAAGCTTCCAGGTTTTCTATGAAAGCAGCTTTGATGTTGTCCTCTTTTAATACCCTTGTGATTTTAGTCCACAGATTTTCCTCATTTTGGCATACCCAGAAACACTTCTCTGTTTTAATACTGCTTGTAGCTAGTTCTGGGATATCTGCACAAGGGGCGTGACACCAATTTCCACAAAAATGACAATTTATCCATGTGGAAGCCCGTTTGTTTGACTGACCACAGACTACACACAGCTTCATAATGATTTGAATGGTTGATTTACTGCAATTTACTAGCAACCTCTTGAATATATATTAATAACCTTAAATGAAGCTCTAGCTATTTGTATTTCTGTTTCTAACTCTTTTTGTATATTGGACAGCTTACCGTCACGTTCCTGATTTTTAATGTTTGTGTTTATAAGGGCGCCTACAACCCCATCCGTTTACAGTCTGCTTTATTGTCCAACGAAACTGTTTGAAACCAGTCCCGGGTTCGGACCAGTCAAGGGTTCGGACCAGTCAAGGGTCCGGACCAGTCGATCTGCTCTGATCAGTGGGTCACTTATTAAAACATACTGGTCGGTGATTTGAGCTAACACATGAAGGATCTACTGGAAATTATCTACCCGAGTAATATGTGATTTGACTGATACAAAGTATAACTTGCGTGTTGAAGAGCCGGTGATATCTGGCAGCTCCTACAATGACGAACGGTCACCTCCTTGTTTATCAATCGCTGTATCTGGCTTTTCTATTTTTTTTTTTTTTTTTTTTTTTTTTCTCCGTCTCCACCACAATAAATGCTATATTATCACTATAGTTGACTGGTGCAAATTTTGGAGGAAGGACGCTTTTTCTGTAGTAATAATTGCTTCTCGTTGTGTATATTGCGACCGCTGGTAACTACAGGTTATATGAAATTCACAGTAACGTCTCGTATTTCAAGAAAAGAAACTAATGAAAGTCACTCCACTCCACTAAGTACCATTATAATACTGGTTAGTTGCTACTACAACACTGTATTCTGCTATTCACTGGTATCACTAGATTATATGCGAGTACACTAGCAGGCCAGGAAGATTATTAAAAACAGCTGACCTGTGGTAAGTTTCTGGCGACTTCTGGCACCTGCCTCTATAGGCTTATCACTTCATTTACAAATTCACCTGTTTTCAAATGACACTTTAGCCTTTATCATCATATACTAGGGAGCCACTGTAGTATACACTATACACTATGTATACTCAATGTTATCAGGGAGACTTTCTTTCCTCTGACATGAAAAGTTCAATTATTATTATTTTTTTCCACACGGGACAAGGCCTATGATTCCCCTCTGGCAGTAAACTCTGCTACGCAGTGCACACTAATTCTCCTTTTTTGACTCAGTATATAAAAGTTTTCCGCCCAAGATTGGTTTCCAGGCGCTAGAGGGATGTATCGTATAGGTTTGATGACACAAAATAAAGTTCTAGCACGTAAGAGCGCCCCGTGAAAACACAAAAAACCCGGGAAGAAACAACAAGGCACGTGACACGCTGGTTTTGGATCCAAACCCGGGACGGGTTTAAAAAGGGTTTTCGTTTTTGCACTACCAAAAGCTTTTTAATTAATAGAAATTTTCCAAGAGGTTGCTAGTAGAATTGCGAAAAACAATCTTAAAACCCTTTATGAAGCTGTGTTTTAGCCCTGGGGGTCAGTCAAACAAACGGCTTCCACATGCAAAAATTTGTAAATTTGTGGAAAGGGGGGTGTCAAGCCCCTTGTCCCAATATCCAAGAACAAGCTAAAAGCGTATTAAAACAGGGAAGTTTTTTTTGGGTATGCCCAAATGAGAAAAATTCTGTGGAAAAAAATCAAAAGGGGAAATTAAAAGGGGTTTCAACATAAAAGCTGCTTTCAAGAAAACCGGGGAAGCTTTCACAAAAAGAGGGGGAACAAAAAAAAGTCGGGGCCTTTAAGGGTACTGCCCTTGATACTGGCCATGTAGTCAAAACTGTAAGGCTGGAGTTTGATTTTCCGGGTTTAAGTCAGAAAAAGGGGGGCTGATAGTGCAGTCCGGGAGACAGTAAGGTAAAGCTGGGGGTCTTTTCCTGGGAGACAGAAAATTTAAAGCTGGAGGTCCCTGTCCTGGGAAAAGTAAGGGGTGAAGCTGAAAAGCTTCCTGGGAGACAGTAAGGGGAACCTGGAGATGCTGCCCCGGGAGACGTAATGGTGAAGCTGGAGATTTTGTCCAGGTAGTCGGGAATTATACGCGGGAAGGGAATACATAAAAATGACCTTATAGGGGACAGGGGGCCAAAAGGGAAACAAGTGTAGTCAAAGATAAGAAAAAACCCAAATATTGAAACTAGAAAAAACCGCAGGAAAGCAAACAAGGGGAACTCCACTACAAAAATGAGGATATATTACCAAAAACAACGGGTGGGAGCCCCCATTTTTGGGTGCTGGGGAGGATAGAAGTAAGACAGGGAAACATGCCCCAAACGGGGAATACAGTCACAAAACCCAAAGGGCAAACGGAAACCAAGCCTGTTTATATACAAATCCCAACTCGGTATCTCGGGCTTTGGGAAATCGGGAAAAACAGAGGGGACTTGCAACTATGACCACCCTAAAAATCCCTGCCCAATGACAACAGGAAATGCTTTTTTCCCTTTCCCTGTAAGTTTTTTTCACCCTAAAACGGGGGTACCTCTTAAAGTACAGAAGCCCTGTGCAATAACTTAAATTCCCGGGCATCCCCCATCTAAAGGGGAAAAAAAAGATACAAAAAAACCAGGCCAGGGGGAAAAACCGGGGTAGCCCCCGCCACTCAAAAGGGAAAAGGTTTTTTTTAAGGCCAGGAAGGAAAAAAAAACTGGCGGGAAATTGCAGAAATCGTACACCAAATCCAGCCCTTTCCCTTGAGGGGAAACCCACACCCGGGGGCCTCCACCCAAAACCCAAACAATACAATACTAATCCCGGAAAAAAAACCCCCCCCCCAGTACCAAAAATACCACCAGGCCCCCGATAACATTCTTCTTGCAAAAAAAACAGGGTCAAAAGCCACCCAACAACAGCAAAATACCTTTCTTTCCGGGGACTGCTTGCAGAGGCAAAGGCAATGTTGCGGCTTTCACAGAGACCCACATAAAAGGGTTTAAATTGGGCAACGAAAAATGGATTTCCCCGGTTTTTCAACCTAAACAAGTGGGCAAATGAACAGACAAAAAAGGGGGAGGGTTTTCCCGTACATTGCAGAACACTTGTTTTCACAAACGGGAAATCCCCCAAAAGAGTAGTGGAATTTTAGGGAGTAAAGGGCGAAACCAAAAAACCACCTTTGGGTAGTCTGCCAAACCTCCATCCCACCCAGCAATTTCCCCGGAAAAGCTGTTAAAAAAAGACCCCCTTCCCGGGAACCTTTCCCCTTTCCCCACCCCAAAATCTTTCCGGGGGTTCAAATTAAGGGCACCTAAAATGGAGGGGTATAGCAAATAATATTGTTTCAGTAATGGAAAACCAGGGGCAGCTCTCATGAAAACTCACACTCACACACTTTTAAAACTCCCGCACAAAAAATTTAATTTAAAACCCCAAAAAATAAGCCTACTAACTGGAGAATACACTAGACCTTTATCTTCCCCTAACAATGATGACTGATAAAAAATGTCACCAAAAAAAAAACAAAAAACCCCAGATCACAACATAATTGAGGTCATCATGTATCGCGGAGCCCCCGACCGAAAATGGGGATTATTTACGAGGGAGCATTTTACCAAATTCAACTTTTAATAACAAAAACATAAAATGGGGCCAAATAAACCAAGTCCTAAACCCATATAAGCGGGAAGAATACTAAGCAAAACAGACACCCAAATAATTTCCTAGAACCCAAATTTAAAACCCGGGGGCACCATGTATGAACAATGCTTAATTTCCCCCTAAAAAAAGGGAGGGGGGGATGTAAAAAAGAAAGAGACAGGCGCTCCCTTTACAGGGGAAGAAAAAGAAAAACAGAGCGGGGAAAAAAGGTCAAAAAATTGAAAAGCCCTAGGGAACACTGGTCAGAAAAAAACCAAACATCGAACAAAACTAAAAAAAAATCCTTTAGGGGTCAGGGAAACGCGGGGGAAAAACAAAAAGCCATAAATGAAATCGAAAGAAACCCAAAGTATTTTTTCTCCTAAGCCAAAAACAAAAACGAGAACAAAGTCCATAAAATTTGGGGCCCCCACTTAAACAAGAAGGGGCCCCACACATAAGACAGCAAGGAAAAAATTTAACTACTCAAATCCCAAAAATGACCCCAGTTTTTAGCAAGCCACTACCAACTGAGAGTCGAAGATCAAAATGAAATTTTTTTATGAGAGAGCCAAAAAAATTTTATTAACACAAGCCTAACCGAGTTAACCGACGCCAAAAAGACTTCGAACCCGGCGAAAATTAAAAAGCCCCCTGGGACCTGCCCCAGGGCCAGACTCATGGAACTCTGTGTTTTATCAAGAACGCAAGAAGCCCCTATTTACGAGCCTTTTCCCCTCCTTTTGGGGAGGGGGCATGGACACTGGGGTCCCTCCCCCCAGTTACTAAAAACAACAGACAAACCCCCCTTTCCCCAAAGGGGGGAGTAAAGCAACAGCAAAAAAACTACAACCAATAGCACTAACACCCATATCAATTTAAAAAATTTGGAAAGGGGGCCCAAGGGAAACCAAAAATCACCACCCATTTTAGAAAAACCCCCATTTACACAAAACCCCGGGGAACAGGGGTTTGAAAAGGTCGCTCCTGTTTTGTCTCAAATAAATTTGGGTTTACTACGAAAAAGGCCTAAAAAGAAAAGAAGACAAAAAGAAAAAAGAGGGAATATAAACAGACTTTGCAAAAGGCCCTTTGACAAATGTGAACCCTGGCGTAAAAGCACACAAAAAAGCGTGCCCAAAGGGAAAAACAGGAAAAAATCGTCGATGGATCTTTAAATTTTCCCCACTAAAGAACACAGAAGTAGTCCGGGCAACAGGAAAGGGGCCAGGCAGCTAAAAGGGGAAAAGCTCCCGTTTCCACAAGGCAAAAGTACTCGTCCCATCTTGTTCCTCATCCCCAACCGGGAAAAAAAAAATAGAACAAGGAAAGGGCACCCCACACCTGTCTTTCCCCTTTTTCAGATGACACCCGAAAACCCGGGATGACAGGTCCCTTTATTGCAGACACTGGGAAAGCTTTCCGGGCGGACATCAACCAAATTTTTCAGGGGGTTGGGGGAAAAACAATATGAATTTTCAATGGAAAAAATTTTAAATTTACTCAGATATGGTAAATGGGGGAAATTAAATCTTCCAGAGTACAAACAAATTCTGGCCACAAAATAGAGCAAAAACACCAACGTCAAAGACCGGGGAGGGATCATGTCGGAGGATCTCACCTTAAAGGGACCAAAAACATTGTATCAAGCATCTGCTAGAAAAATGACAGGATGGAAAATGAAAACCCTTTCAAAACTGGGGAGGCCCAAACCCTGATGACACTCTTCAGGTCACTTGTTCATCTAGGCGGGAAAATTTTGCTGCCCCTAACCCCCTTTAAAAGGCAGGTGAAATTGCCGACCTAGAAAATGTACAGGAATTTTCCCGCGCCAAAAGGGAGAAAAACACCCAATTATTGGGGCGCTTGGGGTTCCAAAACCTGTTTTCCCCCGGGAACGCGGGGGGAGAGATGATGATTATATACACCGGGAAAACCTAAGGACTAGCCCGAACTTACCGAAAATCCTCCTACGAAAGCAAAAGATTGCAACGATGCACCACCCCCCAATGAAAAGCAGGGGTGTCCTAGCCCGTTTAAAAGACCCTACAAAAGTGTCAGGGGCCCGAGATGTTCATCTGCCTCCCAGAACAAAAGGGGGTTACCAAAAACCCCCGGCAGTCTTCAAGCTGGCATGGACAAATACCTAAAATCATTCCGGATCAGCCGGCGGGCTCGAGTTGGTTTGCGTGCAGCCCGCAGCAAAAAGCCCGGTTATCAGGCCTATCCCCAGGAGGCCCGGTCACAGACCGGGCCGCGGGGGGGTTTACCCCCGGAACTCCTCCAGGAAACTCCCGTTCCCTGTTTCTTGTGAATATCAAAACCAGTATTTTCATTTTTAGTGGGACAAATTTCCCCGTTGGTTTAAAAAGTACTTTTCACAAAACCTTTATTTCCCTGGTAGGAGCGTGAAGCTATTCATACACTCCCGGCTACAAAAAAGTTCTGTCAAAACTTTAAGGGAAAAATGAAAACTTGCCTCACTCCCTGGGAACATTAAACCTGTCATGCCTCCTTACAACAAAGAAGCCTTTTCAACACTCACGGCAAAAATGAAGCGCTTCAACATCACGGAAAAATGAAGCTCCAAAAACCCATGGCTGGAAAAGAAGCTCTGCTTTCCATCCCGGCAACAAGCACTGTCAAAAATTCCTGCCAGCATGAAATTCGCAATCACTCCTGGCACCACGTCTGTCAACCCCCCGCAAAGAAAATTCTGTCATACAAACCCCTGGGGGCAATGAAGCTCTGTCTTTTGCTCCCCGGAGCAATGAAACTCCCCAAAACTACCTGACAATATGAAATTGTCATACACTTCCTGGGAAAAATTTAAGCTCCGTCATACATTCCCCGGGGGAACAAGAATGTTATGCCTTCCCTCGCAACAATGGACTTGTCAACACTCCTGGCAGCAATGAAACTCTGTTCATGCACTCCCTGGCCCCAATTGAAACTCGTTATGCATAATGGAAAATATGAAGCCCGTCGCATATTCCCCATCAATATGAAGCTCTTCATACTCCCATGGGAATAAAAATCTCTTCGTTCAATCTGTGGAACAATGAAGCTCTGTCATACACTCCCCGCAAAAATGAACTATGATTCACCCCAGGAGCGTGGAAAACTCTCCATACACTCCCGGGAAACATGAAGCCTGCATGCATTCCCCCGGCAGGGGTGAAAAATCTGTATAAATCCCCCCGGCGTTTGAAGCTTTTTTTATATATTCCCTTGTAACAATGAAAATCTTTTATACAACCCTAAACAATGAAGCCTGTCTTACACCCCCCCGGGAGCAGTAAAGCTTGTCATACACTCCCTGGCAGCAGTGAAGCTTTGTCATACACTCCCTGGTAGCAGGAAAATCTGTCATACACTCCGTTGCAGCAGTGAAGCTCTCATAAACTCCCTGGCAGCAATGAAGCTCGGTCATACACTCCATGGCAACAATGAACCTCTGTCGTACATTCCTTGGCAACATTGAAGCTCCGTCATAAACTCCCTGGCAGCAGTGAAGTTCTGTCATACACTCAGGGCCAGACTCGTGGAACTCCGTGTTCATCAAGAACTGCAAGAAGCCCCTATCACGAGCTTTTACTATCCTATGGAGAGGTAGCATGGACACAGGGGTCGTCCCACAGTTACTAAAAACAACAGACATAGCCCCACTCCACAAAGGGGGCAGTAAAGCAATAGCAAAGTACTACAGACCGATAGCACTAACATCTCATATCATAAAAATCTTTGAAAGGGTCCTAAGAAGCAAGATCACCACCCATCTAGAAACCCAATTACACAACCATGAGCAACATTGGTTTAGAACAGGTCGCTCCTGTCTGTCTCCACTATTGTATCACTACGACAAGGTTCTAGATGCACTAGAAGACAAAAAGAATGCAGATGTAATATATACAGACTTTGCAAAAGCCTTCGACAAGTGAGACCATGGCATAATAGCGCAAAAATGCGTGCTAAAGGAATAGCAGGAAAAGTTGGTAGATGGATCTATAACTTCCTCACAAACAGAACACAAAGAGTAGTAAACAGAGTAAAGTATGAGGTGGCTTCGGTGAAAAGCTGTGTTCCACAAGGCACAGTACTCGCTCCCATCTTGTTTCTCATCCTCATATCTGGCATAGACAAGGAAGTCAGCCACAGCACCGTGTCTTCTTTTGCAGATGACACCCGAATCTGCATGACAGTGTCTTCCATTGCAGAAACGGCTAGGCTCCAGGCGGACATCAACCAAAAACTTTCCAGTGGGCTGCAGAAAACAATATAGAAGTTCAACGATAGAAATCAATTACTCAGATATGGTAAACAACAGGAGTTAAAACTTCTCATAGCACTAAACAAATCCGCCACAAAAAAGAGTTGAAAAACCAACGTCATAGACCTGGAAGTGATCATGTCGAGGATCTTACCATCAAGGCCATAGCATTGTATCAATCGGCAGCTGCTAGAAAAATGACAAGATGGATAATAGAACTTCAAAACTAGGGATGCAAGCCCAAGATGACACTACTTCAGGTCACTTGTTCAAGCTAGCTCAGAGCTTAGTGCGTTGCTGCATAACTAACAGCACCTTTCAAGTCAGGTGAAATTGAAAGACATAGAAAAAATGTATAGAGAACATCCTGTGAGCATAAACGTATTTAAAAACACTCAATTACTGGGACGCTTGAAGTTCCGAACCTGTATTCCTGGAACGCACGATACGTGAATATATACACCTGGAAATCCTAGAGGGCTAATACACGAACTTGCACTCGAAAATCACTCACACAAAGCAAAACACTTGGCAGATGTGCAACAATCCCCAATGAAAAGCATTGGTGTCACCACACGTTTAAGAGACAATACAATAAGTGTCCAGTATCATGGGGGGATTTCGAACACGTGATAGGGTAACGTAATACTCACGTAGGCTGGAATACGTATAATTTTAATGAAATATGGAGAGCCAAACAGCCGTGAACTGCCTCCTTGCTCACCTCGTATAACTGACCGCCCACAGTACCAAATGTGGGGGTCTTTGAAATACTGCTGAGTCAGCATGCAATAACAAGGTATAATATAGCACAACATCATCGCATGATAGTCATTGAATGAAACTCATTGAATGAAACACAACTCATGAAACTCATCGAATGAAACACACCGTTGAAATTACACAATAGAAGTGATAAAAAAAATTTGATCGATCGATCTGTATCATGTGAACTACGGATTCTGAGGAAGGAATATATACAAAGAAATGAAGTGTTTAACAGAAAGGCAGATTCGGTGTCACTCAAATCTAGACTGTTAACTCTCAGAATTCAGGAGAGATCGTGAACACAAAAAAAAATTCTTGAATACTGATAAGTTGAATACTGAAATTGTTCATCTATACAGAATTATTTACATTTCACTCCCAACTCGCTAGGGTAAGATAGACATATGCAGAAATGAGTGTCATCTCTGGAGGATCAAACTCTGTGCATTGCAACCATGCTGTAATTTGCGGCAAATCGAATTGGAAGTTTTACGAATCAATGAATACTTGAGGATTTCTCAATACCTGTCTTGTAGTAGGAATAACGACATCAGGTTTGATGTCTGACTGAGTAACAGAGAAGAGAGTACAGGATCAGGAGGATGTCAGAGTCTGTCACATAGTCTGGGTTGGAACCTCATTATCATCACATACTAACTTCAATGATCTAAATGCGATTCTTTATCCTGACCAGTACTAAACTCTCTAACCTTATACTATATACCAGTGATATGTTTCAACAACTCGATAAGGACCAACAAACTTTTGATCAGCTTTGGCATGCAGACGTTTTGTTAAAGTAATCCAGCATAACCTCGAACCTACTTTGATTTTGGGGGATGTCTTTTCTCGAGTGTTTGCGACTCTTGTATATTCCTGCTGTTGATTTATGACTGTTTTCACGGTTTCATCTAAAAACACTTTGAGCCAAGCTGGTACGAGTGCATATGAAATCATCAAGGTTTGTAATTTGGTTTCGGAATAGAATATTAAACACTCATAAGGGCAAACGTTTATCTACAACCGTACAATTCATAATGTGGAGTGTCACCTATAGAAACATTGTAAGCAGAATTATAGCACACTGCACTCAGGTATAACTTTCATCCCACGGTTCACTTTGGGATTGATAGTGCTCACAAGACATCAAGACTTTTTTATAGGATTCTTTCCGCTAACACATTGCTGGCAGGATGATGAGGTAACAATGGTGGATTTAAGAGATTCTTGAACCAGGTACACAAATTTCCAAGAATCTCATTACAGAAATTCACCTCCATTATCTTTACTAGGGACTTAGGTGTGGAATGCCTGTAGATAATGCGTATCTTTAAAACGCTTAGCTACTGTCTTCGGCAGTCTTATCTCAATAGGAACTAACTCACAATATCTGGGTGAAATGGTCTACCAAAACACACAGATATTTGTTGCCTTGGAGAGAACATTGAAATTAGTTAACAGATCAAGCGCAACTCTTATCCCACGGTTCGCTAGTAGTTGGATACACCTGGAATTGGATTGGGGCCTTAGCATTACCTTTATGTTGCATGCAGACACACATTTCTTAACATACTCAGAAATATCAGTTGCCATACGAGGCCAAAAGTATTTCAATCTGGCTTGTTTTACTGAACAGATCCATACCAGGGTGTGCAACACCTGGTTACATCGTGAACTACTGTATAATGCTACATTCACTAGTGACTGTGGATTACTATCTGGTATACTCTTCCTTGCAGATACCCCACTCGGCTGATCGATACAGGTAATTCTTGGTTCATGACAAAGTCACTGATGGGTGCTGTGCTTCACAGTCAGAATAAGATCTTCCTGGGAGCAGGAATCGAATCACACCAGACCGCATGGGATCTGGTCGTTGAGCCTTCTTTACATCTTCATCACTAAATGGAAGGGTCGCAGTTAACTATACTAACATGGTCGCGATAAAGGCATCTGGATACATTTGAACCTTGCCAGGTAATGCTCAACGGTGGGATTAAAACTCTTGGACAGACACGGTCCATCTGGCTAACCTTCCAGTAGGTTGTTTGTTTGCAGACTACAGGTATCAGTGTAGCATGGTCCTGCAAGACTTGAACAAGTACTGATAAATAATGTCTCAGAAGTGCATTAAAAAGACCATTCCGGACTGTTGCTAAAGCTTCATGCTCAGTTACTGTATAATAACGTCAGCCATTGTAAGGACTCACTAGCAAATGCTACTGCGTTTTGTACTTCTTGCCACCGTTCTCTGAGCTGTACGGCGCCCTATGCCAAATGAACTAGCAATCAGTTTACAATAGAAGGGCTTAGAAATAACTGGAACTTTCAAAATATGGGAGCAGATGTTAGCTTTTCTTTTAGAGTCGGAATGCTCTTTCTTGACGGTAAGGTCAAACAAAAGGAGCATCTTTCTTAAGCAACTCAGTAGAGGAGCAGCTATGGAAGAAAATTGGCAATGACAATATATAAAAACCTGCTAACCCACAAAGGATCTTACGCATGAGCTAGTTTGGGAGTTGGAAAATGTTAGTACTGCATTACTTTACTTTGGTCATCCCGTAACCCCTCTAGGAGTGGGACTACGTGACCAAGAACTTTAATTTCTGATCCCTGAAAAATTGACATTAGACAGTTTGAATCTCTTAAATTGGCTTACCTCAAAGCTTACCAGTACTACATCCAAGTCTTTTCCAAGTGTGTATCCAGGGCGACTTTAGGCATGACGATTACGTCACTAAGTAAAACCATAAGTGCATTAACCTATGAGAGGCCTCTAAAGATATTAGTCATAAGCCTTGGACCGTGATAGGGGAGGATCGTAATCCAAAACAGCCATAACGGAGGAGTGATAATGGACCTCTAGGAGAGGAGAAATGCAGTTAAGCTCTTGGCTGTCTCGGTGAAAGGACTTGCAAAAACCTTGTACACATCCAGGTTTGAAAAGACTTTTGTTATCTCCGATGTTAAGTAAAAGATCACCCAGTACAGGAAGTGGAAGCTATTCCTGGAAATAGTATTCGCATTTAACTTCCTAAAGTCAATCACCTTTTGGGCCCAAGTACCATCCTCTTAGGTATACATGAAGATCAAGGGTGCATTCAAGGTGAATTCTAGGCCAATAACCTCCATCATCAAGCATTTGAATGAATCAATTCTTCGCGACAGCAACATGTGAATGAGGCATTCGTAACGCAGGTATGTAGATCGGTCTAGTACCAGGTTTCAAGTGGAATACGATGGACCATAAGTTTCGTTTTATAACCCATCTCACACCTGTAAGGCAATGGCTTTTACTACGTTTGTTCAACCAGAGTCAAACAAACGTTTGACTTCATTCACCTGGAGTCAGGGGAGCTAAGTACTTTCTCCTCAACTGGAGGGAACAGATTTGATCCCGAGAAGTGGATGAGGTCTCCCCGGTAAAATAGGCCCCGACCCACTGGTCAGGTGACAACTCACCTCTACCCTAAAGGTCAGATATGGAACAAGGTCAACAAAAGGAAAAAAAAAAAAAAAAATAGGAATTTGTCTGAGGCGAAACACTGTGACCAAAAGTTGGCTAGGAAGAAATGGATCTTTACTATCTCTACCACTGTAAGATGGTTCAACAAATAGACCTTTTACATTGGCAGGAATCACTGTCCAACTAGGACGTTATCACCATCTGGAACACTAAACAACAACAAGCTAGTGGAGGCAACTAGCTGCTACAGAAACGTCTTTCTGCAGACGGCATGTGACATCAACAAGAGATGGCATTACTAGTTGCAAGTAATTGTTTTCCGACAAGGCGTCCCCTGTGGAGAAACTACTACTTGAACTAGCAGACATTGCAGGGATAGGCTCAGCACTCAAGGTAGTCAGAGCGTCCTCGGACACTTGAGGTAACTGGACACTATCTTGCAAGTCTGAAGTTGCAGGAACACAGACAGAAGTGACAGGATCATCAGTGCCTGACCGCTTGGGTACGCTACTGGAAAATGCACTGGCCTGTAAGGACTTAATTCGAGTGTCATACTCTGCGGCAGTATGGCAGATCTCGGATCCAAGCTGGTAACCCCAGAATGGAACGATCAAGTCGTCAATTTGGGCATGCCATCGGTACGGGTCGAGCACAATGCGTAAGTCTTGCATGGAAGCAAATCCCAGTAGAAGGTCACCAGGGAAAGTAATCTGGTCGACAACAAGGAAGGAAGCAGTGAAGTCTCTACCTTGGATAGAAAAAGTTAGGGAAGTCCGACCTCGGACACGCAGGTGAGAACCAGCTACTCCACTAAGGGAGGACACATGAGTCGGTTCTACGAGAAGGACATGTCATAACTGCTTACCCTTAAACAAACAAGACCAAAAAAATATTGACTTGCGCACCAGAGTCCATGAAAAATTTGAACGGCGCTTTAAAGAACAGTGCTTGCCCAATAGGGCCAATGGTTGCAGGGAGACCCGGGGGCCCTTGGGGCCCGCAACTGCCCCAAAGGCATACATAAGGTGGATTCCCCAATAAACCCCTTGCATTTTTAAAGGGCGGGCACTGGCCCAAGAAAATTTTAAAGTGGGAAACCTACCACCCGGGCTGTGGCTCGTAGTTGGATTGCGTGCAGCCAGCAGAAAACTGCCTTTTTGTCAGGCCTGTTTCCACCAGGAGGCCGGTACGGGCCCCGGGGCGGGGACTTTTCCCCCGGAAAACCTCTCCAGGTAAACCCAGGTAAACCCTCTGGCATTTGTGAAGCTCGTCAAAACCTCCCTGGGAGCAGCAAAAATCTCTGTTATACACCAGGGCAGCATTAAAGTTGTGTCTACAGCCCTTTGGCAGCAGTGAAGGCCCTGTCATCCCACTCCCTGGCAACAATGGGCTCGGGCGATACACTCCCTGACAGCAGTGAAGCTCTGTCTACACCCCCTTTACAGCAAGGAAGCTCTGTCATACACCCCCTTGGCAACAGTGAAGGCTTTGCCTGCATTCCTTTTTGAAACAATGAACCTCTATCTTACCTCCATCAAAACATTGAAGCTTTGTTTTCACTAAAAGGTTAGCAGGAATCTTTGTCATACCTGGTTTGCTAGGAAACTCGTTTTAAAAATTAGTGATACCTTTGGAAGAGCAGAATACGGGTTTGAATAGAAAAACAAAACAAGTATTAAAAAGGTTTACTTAGTGGAGTGGAGAGACTTTAAATAGTTTTTTTTTTTCTTGAAATTTAAAAGACGTTTAACTTTTAAAATTTCATATAACCTGTAGTTACCAGCGGTCGCAATATACACTACGAGAACAATTATTACTACAGAAAAAAGGGCCTTCCTCCCAAAAATTTTCCCCCAGTCAAATATTGTGATAATATAGGGATTTATTGTGGGGGAGACGGAAAAAAAAAAAAGAAAAACTAGATACAAACGATTGATAAACCAAAGGGTTTGGGGGGTCGGGCCGTTCGCCCCGTAGGTTTGCCCCCGCAGTCACCGATTTCTTCAAACACGCAAGTTAAAACTTTTGTATCGTCAAACACATATTAAATTTTTGGGAGATTTTTTTCCAGTAGACCTTAAAGTTTTTTAGTCAAATCACCACCAGTATGTTTTAAAAAAATGGACCCTCTTATCAGAACAAATCGACTGGTCCGAACCCTAACTGGTCCGAACCCCTTTATGGTTTCCCAACCCTTGACGGTTCCCAACCCTTGATGGTCCGAAACCCCTTTATGGTCGAAACCCCTTTACTGGTTTCAAAAAGGTTTTTGTTTGGCCCAAAAAAGCAGGGCTGTAAAAAGGATGGGGGGTTTTAGGCGGGCCCTTTTTAAAAAAACCTTAAAAAAACAGGGCGGACCGGGAAGCGTCCCAAAATACAAAAAACAGATAAACAGAAATACAAATAGCTAGACCCTTTATTTAAAAGGGAAATTTAAAAGAAAAATTCAAGAGGTTGTAGTAGAATTGCAGTAAATCAACCATTCAAATCATTAAAGAAAACTGGGTTTGTCTTTTGGTCCTTTAAAAAAACGGGCCTTTCCCCAAAGGATAAATTTTCATTTTTGTGGAAATTGGTGGGCACCCCCTTGTTTCAGATATCCAGGGAAAAAACCACAAACAGTATTAAAACAGAGAAGTGTTTTTGGGTATGGGCCCAAAAAGAGGAAAATCTGTGGACTAAAAACAAAGGGGATTAAAAAGAGGACAACCCTCAAAGCTGCTTTTATAAAAACCTTTGGGAAACTTTCTACAAAAAATGGGAAAAATAAAAAATTGGGGTGAATGGTACTGCCCTTGATCTGGCCAAGTGTCACAAACTGTAAGGCTGGAGGTGATGTCCTGGTAGTCAGTAAATGTGGGGCTGATAGTGCTGTCCTGGGAGACAGTAATGGTGAAGCTGGAGGTGCTGTCCTGGGAGACAGTAATGGTGAAGCTGGAGGTGCTGTCCTGGGAGACAAAAATGGTGAAGCTGGAGATGCTGTCCTGGGAGACAGTAATGGTGAAGCTGGAGATTTTGTCCAGGTAGTTGCGAATTATACGCAGGAAGGAATACATATAAGTGACCTCATAGGGGACAGGAGCCATAGTAGGGAAACAAGTGTAGTCAAAGATAAGATTAAACCAATATTGCAAACTAGAAATACCGCAGGAAATAGCAAACAAGAGGACTCAAATAGCAATAGTGAAGATATATTACCAAAAACAACTGGTGGGAGCTCCATTGTTGGTGCTAGGGAGGATAGAAGTAAGACAGGCAAACATGCACCAACAGGGAATACAGTCACAGAAACCCAAGGCAAGCGAAACCAAGCCTGTGCACATTACTATGCACTTGGAAACTGCTGGCATGGGAAATCTGGAAAAACAGATGGGACGTGCAACTATGACCACCCTAGAAAATGCCATGCACATATGACAACAGGAAAATGCAAACTCCCTTCCTGTAAGCTTTTTCACCCTGAACTGTGTACCTCTTCATACAGGAAAGACTGTGCTATAACTTAAATTGCCAGGCATACCATCTAAAGCGGACAAAAAAGATACAAAACATCCAGGCCAGGGGGAAAACCTGGGTAGCCACAGCCACTCAAGAGGGAGAGGTTTTTTAGTGCCAGGAAGGAAAAAAAAACTGGCGGGAAAAATAGCAGAAATCGTACACCAAATTCAGTCATTCCTGGAGTGGAACCACAGTCGATGGCCTCCAATCCACAACCAACAGATACAGATACTAATGCCGGAAAAAAAATCCCCCCCAGTACCAACAATACCACCAGTCCGATAACATTCTTCTTTGCAAATATACAGGGTCTAAAGCCAGCAAACAAAAAACAAAATACCTTTCTTTCTCGTGGACTGCTTGCAGAGGCAAAGGCAATGTTTCGCGGCTTTTCACTGAGACCCACATAAAGGATCACTGGACAACGAAATATGGATCCCAGGTTACAACCTATACAGTTTGTGACAGAGTGAACAGGCAAAAGGGGGGGGTTTGCCTGTACATTGCAGAGTCACTTGTTTGCATAGAACTGCTTAATGCCTCAAATGATGTACTGGAAGTTTTAGCAGTAAAGGTCGAGAACCAAAACCTAGTCATTGTGGTAGTCTACAAGCCTCCGGATGCAACATCCCAGCAATTCCAGGAACAGCTGTTAAAAATTGACCACTGTCTGGAAAATCTTCCAGCTCCTGCACCCAACATCTTGCTCCTGGGGGATTTCAACTTAAGGCACCTAAAATGGAGGAATATAGCAAATAATATTGTTGCAGTAATAACACCAGGAGGCAGCTCTGATGAAAACTCACACTCACACGAGCTTTTAAATCTCTGCACAAAATTCAATTTAAACCAGCAAATAATAGAGCCTACTAGACATACACTCCCTGGCAGCAGAAATCTTCGTCATGCACTCCATGGAAGCAGTGAAATTCTGTCATAAACTACAATGAAGCTCTGCCATACACTCCCTGACGGCAGTCAACCTCTGTCATATGCACCATGGCAATAATGAAGCACTGTTATACACTCCCTGGCAGCAATGAAGCTCTGTCATGCACTTCCGGGAGCAGTGAAGCTCTGTCATACACTCCCTGGCAGGAGTGATGCTCTGTCATAAACTCCTGGCAACATTCAAACTTTGTCATACATTCTGTTGTATCAACGAACTTCCTCTCAACAATGAATTTCTGTCATACACTCCCTGGCAGCAGTGAAGCTCTCAAAAACTCCCTGGCAGCAATGAAGCTCGGTCATATACTTCCTGGCAACAATGAACCTCTGTCGTACACTCCTTGGCAACACCGAAGCTCCGTCATACACTCCCTGGCAGCAGTGAAGCTCTGTCATACACTCCCTGGCAGCAGCTAATCTCTGTTATACACTCACTGGCAGCAGTGAAGTTGTGTCACACAGTCCTTGGCAGCAGTGAAGGTCTGTCATACACTCCCTGGCAAGAGAAAGCTTCGTCATACACTCCCTGGCAGCAGTGAAGCTCTGTCATACACTCCCTGGCAGCAGCTAATCTATGTTATACACTCCCTGGCAGCAGTGAAGTTGTGTCACACAGTCCTTGGCAGCAGTGAAGCTCTGCCATACACTACCTGACAGCAGTGAATCCCTGGCAACAATGAAGCTCTGTCATATGCTCCCTGGCAAGACTGAAGCACTGTCACTAAACTCTATTGCAACATTGAAGGTTTGTCATACATTCCGTTTTAACAATGAACCTCTGTCATACACTCCATCAAAACATTGAAGCTCTCTTATACACTCCATGGCAGCAGTGAATCTTTGTCATACACTCCCTGACAGCAGTGAAGCTCTGCAATACATTCCCTGGCAACAATAAAACTCTGTCATACACTCCCTTGCAGCAATGAAGCTCAGACATACACTCCCTGGCAGCAGAAATCTTGGTCATGCACTCCCTGGCAGCAGTGAAGCTCTGTCATACACTCCCTGGCAACAATGAAGCTCTCCCATACACTCCCTGACGGCAGCCAACCTCTGTCATACACTAAATGGCAACAATGAAGCTCTCTTATACACTCCCAGGCTGAAGTGAAGCTCTGTCATACACTCACTGGCAGCAGTGAAGCTCTGTCATACACTCCCTGGGAGCAGGGAAGCTCTGTCATACACTCCCTAGAATGAGTGAAGCTCTGTCATAAACTCCCGGGAAACATTCAAGCTTTGTTATTCATTCCGTTGTAACAATGAACCTCTGTCATGCACTCCCTCTCAACAATGAATCTCTGTCATACACTCCTGGGAGCAGTGAATCTCTGTCATTCACTCCCTGGCAGGAGTGATGCTCTGTCATAAACTCCATGGCAACATTCAAAACTTTGTCAAAACATTCTGTTGTAACAATGAAACTCTGTCATGAACTCCCTGTCTACAATGAATCTCTCTCATACACTCCCTGGCTACAATAAATCTCTCTCAAACACTTCGAGGAAACAATGAAGCTCTTCCATACACTCCCAGGCAACATTGAAACTCTGTCGTACACTCCTTTGCAGCAATGAAGCTCCGATATGCACTCCCTGGCAAAAATATAGCTCTGTCATACACTACTTGGCTGGAATGAAGCTCTGTCTTGCCATTCCTGGCAACAATGGAACACTGTCAAACTCTCTATGCCAACAGTGAACCTTTGCCATACACTCGCTGGCAGCCATCAAGCTCTGTCATACACTCCCTCGCAACAATAAGTCTCTGCCATACAACCATTTGCGGCAATGAAGCTCTGTTTTGCGCTCCCTGGCAGTAATGAATCTGTCTCATACAGTATCAGACAACTATGAAGCTCTGTCATACACTCCATGGGAAAAATGAAGCTCTGTCATACATTCCCAGGACAATGAGAATCTGATATACTCTTCCTCGCAACAATGGAGCTCTCTCATACACTCCCTGGCAGCAATGAAGATATGTCATACACTCCCTGGCAGCAATGAAGCTCTGTTATGCACTACACGGCAACTATGAAGCTCTGTCGCACATTCCCTATCAACTATGAAGCTCTGTCATACACTCCCTGGCGGCAATGAAGCTCTGTCATACACTCCCTGGCAACAATGAAGCTAGGTCATACACTCCAAGGATGCAGTGAAGCTCTTTCATACACTCCCTGGGAGCAGTGAAGCTCTGTCATGCACTCCATGATAGGAGTGAAGCTCTGTCATAAACCCCCTGGCAACATTGAAGCTTTCTCATGCATTCTTTTGTAACAATGAGCCTCTTTCATACAATCCATCTCAACAATGAAGCTCTGTCTTGCACTCCCTGGCAGCAGTAAAGCTCTGTCATACACTCCCTGGCAGCAGTGAAGCTCTGTCATACACTCCCTGGTAGCAGGAACTCTGTCATATACTCCTTGGCAGCAGTGAATCTCTCATGAACTCCCTGGCAGCAATGAAGCTCGGTCATACACTCCTTGGCAACAATGAACCTCTGTCGTACACTCCATGGCAACACTTAAGCTCTCTCATACACTCTCTGGCATTAGTGAAGTTCCGTCATACACTCCCTGGCAGCAGCTAATCTCTGTTATTCACACCCTGGCAGCAGTTAAGTTGTGTCATACAGAGCTTGGCAGCAGTGAAGGTTTGTCATACACTAACTGGCAGCAGTGAAGCTCAGACATACACTCCCTGGCAGCAGAAAGCTTCGTAATGCATTCCTTGGCAAGAGTAAAGCTCTGTCATACATCCCTGGCAGCAATGAAGGTCTGTCATATACTCCCAGGCTGCATGGAAGCTCTGTTATTCACTCCCTGGCAGCAATGAAGCTCTGTCATACACTCCCTGGCAGCAAGGTAGCTCTGTCATACACTCCCTGGCAGGACTGAAGCACTGTCATTAAACTCCCTGGCAACATTGAAGCTTCTTCATACATTCCTTTTGTAACAATAAACCCTCTTGTCATGCACTCCATCAAAACATTTGAAGCTCTCTTAAACACTCCATGGCAGCAGTGAATCTTTGTCATACACTCCCTGGCAGCAGTGAAGTTCTGCAATACATTCCCTGGCAACAATAAAACTCTGCCATACACTCTTTGAGCAGTGAAGCTCAGACATGCACTCCCTGCCATCAGAAAGCTTCGTCATGCACTGCCTGACAGCAGTCAAGCTCTGTCATACACTCCATGGAAACAATGAAGCTCTCTCATACACCCCCTGTCAGCAGTGAAGATCTGTCAAACGCTCCCTCTTATCAACTAAGCTCTCCCCGTACCCTCCCTGGCAACATTGAGGTCTGTCATACACTCCCTTGCAACAATGACGCTCTGTCTTACATTGTCTGGCAGCAGTGAAGATTCGTCAGACGCTCCCTGCAAAAATGAAGCTCATTCATACGCTCCGTTGTAGCAGTGAAGTTCTTTCACACACTCAATGGCAGGAGCGAAGCTCTGTCATACGCTCCCTGGCAGCAGTGAAGTTGTCATACACTCCCTGGCAGCAGGGAAGTTTTGTCATGCTTTACATAGCAGCAGTGAAACTCTTTCATACACTCCATTGCGTTAATGAATCTCTGTCAAAAAATTCCAGGCAGCAATAAGCTTTGCATACACTTTCTGGGCAACAATGAAGTTTCTCTTATACTCCCCCTGGCAATACTAAAAGCCTGTAAAACCCACTCCGTGGCAACAATGAAGCTCTGTCATATATTCCCTGGCAAGAGTGAAGCTCTGCCACACACTCCCTGACAACAATGAAGCTCTGTCATACACTCCATGGTAACAATGAAGCTCTGTCATACACTCTCTGGCAATAATGAAGCTCTGCCATTAACCCCCATGGCAGCAGTGAAGGTCTGTCATACACTTCCTGGCAGCAATGAAAGTCTGTCATACACTCCCTGGCAGCAATGAACCTCTGGCATACACTCGCTTGCAGCAGTGAAGCTCTGTCATACACTACCTGACAACTTTTGAGATCTGTAATACACTACCTGGAAACAATGAAGCTCTGTCATACGCTCCCTTGCAATAATGAAGCTATGTCATTAAATCAATGGCAGCATTGAAGGCCTGTCAAACACTTCCTGGGAGCAGTAAAGCTCTGTCATACACTCCCTGCCAGTAGTGAAGCACTGTCACACACTCCCTCTCAGCAGCTAAGCTCTGTTATACACTTCCTGGCAGCAGTGAAACTGTCATACACTCCCTGGCAGCAATAAAGCTGTGACATACATTCCCTTGCAGCAGTGATGGACTGTCATACACTCACTGGCAGCAGTGAAGCTTTGTCATACAGTCCCTGGCAGGAGGTAAACTCTGCAATATAGTCCCTGACAGCAGAGAAGCTCAGACATACACTCCCTGGCAACAGTGAAGCTCTGTTATACACTCCTTGGCAGCAGTGACGCTCTGTCATGCAACACCTGGCAGCAGTGAACTCTGTAATACACTCCCTTGCAGCAGTAAAGCTCTGTCATACGCTCACTGGCAGCAGTAAAGCTCTCTAATACACTCCCTGGCAGCAGTGAAGCTCTTTCATACGCTCCCTGGCAGCAGTGAAGCTCTGTTATACACTCCCTGACAACAACAATGCTGTCACACACTCACTGGCAGCAGTGAAACTCTGTCATATACTCCCTGTCAGCAGTAAAGCTCTGTCATACACTCCCTGGCAGCATGGAAGCTTTCTCATACACTCCCTGGCAGCAGTGAAACTCTCTCATGAATTCCCTGGCAACAATGAAGCTCTGTCATTCACTCCCTGGCAACAATGAACCCCTGTCATACACTCCCTGTAGGCAGTGAAATTCTCTCATACACTCCCTGGCAACAATGAAGTTCTTTCATACCCTCCCTGGCAACAATGAAGCTCTGTCGTACACTCCCTGGCAGCAGTGAATTTCTTTCATACACTCCCTGGCAACAATGAAGGTCTGTCATACACACCCTTGCATCAGCGAAGATCTCTCATACACTCCATGCAACAATGAAGCTATGTCATACACTCCCTGGCAGCAGTGAAGTTCTTTCATACACTCCCTGGCAACAATAAATCGTTGACATACACTCCCTGGCGACAATGAAACACTGTCACACACTCCATGGCAACAACGAAGCTCTGTAGTTCCCTCCCTGCAGTATAGAAGCTCTGTCTTTCACTATCTGGCAGCAGGCTATGCTCTGTTATATACTTCCCTGGCAGCAGTAAAGCCTGTCATACACTCCCGAAATGGAAGCAATGTATGTCACAAACTTCCTGGCAGCAGCGAAGCTCTTCATAAACTTCCTGGCAAAAAATGAAGCCCCCCTGTCATCCCACTCCCTGACAAAGATGAAGCATTGTTGTACACTACCTGACAGCGCAAAGGTCTGCTAACTCCCTTCCAAATTAAACCCCTCTGTCGTAGACTCCCTTGGCAACACTTAAGCTCTCTCATACACTCTCTGGCATTAGTGAAGCTCCGTCTTACACTCCCTGGCAGCAGCTAATCTCTGTTTTTCCCACACCCTGGCACAGTTAAGTTGTGTCATACAGAGCTTGGCAGCAGTGAAGGTTTGTCATACACTCCCTGCGCAATGGAGCTCAGATATACACTCCCTGACAGCAGAAAGCTCGTAAATGCACTCCTTGGCAAGAGTAAAGCTCTGTCATACATCCCTGGCAGCAATGAAGGTCGTCATATACTCCCAGGCTGCATGGAAGCTCTGTTATTCACTCCCTGGCAGCAATGAAGCTCTGTCATACATTTCCTGGCAGCAAGGTAGCTCTGTCATACACTCCCTGGCAGGACTGAAGCACTGTCATTAAACTCCCTGGCAACATTGAAGCTTCGTCATACATTCCGTTGTAACAATTAACCTCTGTCATGCACTCCATCAAAACATTGAAGCTCTCTTAAACACTCCATGGCAGCAATGAATCTTTGTCTACATTCCTGGCGGGCAGTGAAGTTCTGCAAATACATTCCCTGCAACAATAAAACTCGCCATACACTCTTTTGAGCAGTGAAGCTCGGGGACATGCACTCCCTGGCGTCAGAAAGCTTCGTCATGAAATTTGCCTGACAGCAGTCAAGCTCTGTCATACACTCCATGGCAACAATGAAGCTCTTCTACACCCCCTGCCCAGCAGTGAAGATCTGTCAAACGCTCCCTCTTATAAACTAAGCTCTCTCGTACCCTCCCTGGCAACTTTGAAGGTCTGTCATACACTCCCTTGCAACAATGACGCTCTGTCTTACATTGTCTGGCAGCAGTGAAGCTTTGTCATACAGTCCCTGGCAGGAGGTAAACTCTGCAATATAGTCCCTGACAGCAGAGAAGCTCAGACATACACTCCCTGGCAACAGTGAAGCTCTGTTATCCACTCCTTGGCAGCAGTGACGCTCTGTCATGCAATCCCTGGCAGCAGTGAACTCTGTAATACACCCCCTTGCAGCAATAAAGCTCTGTCATACGCTCACTGGCAGCAGTAAAGCTCTCTAATAAACTCCCTGGCAGCAGTGAAGCTCTTTCATATGCTCCCTGGCAGCAGTGAAGCTCTGTTATACACTCCCTGACAACAACAATGCTGTCACACACTCACTGGCAGCAGTGAAACTCTGTCATATACTCCCTGTCAGCAGTAAAGCTCTGTCATACACTCCCTGGCAGCATGGAAGCTTTCTCATACACTCCCTGGCAGCAGTGAAACTCTCTCATGAATTCCCTGGCAAACAATGAAGCTCTGTCTTTTCACTCCCTGGCAACAATGAACCCCTGTCATACACTCCCTGTAGGCAGTGAAATTCTCTCATACACTCCCTGGCAACAATGAAGTTCTTTCATACACTCCCTGGCAACAATGAAGCTCTGTTGTACACTCCCTGGCAGCAGTGAATTTCTTTCATACACTCCCGGGGCAAAAATTGAAGGTCTGTCTACACACCCTTGCTTTCAGCGAAGATCTCTCATACACTCCATGCAACAATGAAGCTATGTCATACACTCCCTGGCAGCAGGGGAAGTTCTTTCATACACTCCCTGGCAACAAAAAATCGCTGTCATACACTCCTGGCGACAATGAAACACTTGTCACACCTCCATGGCAACAACGAAGCTCTGAAATTCCCTCCTGGCGTAAGAAGCTCTGCCCATTCACTATCTGGCAGCAGCTATGCTCTGTTATATACTCCCTGGCAGCAGTAAAGCTCTGTCATACACTCCCTGGCAGCAATGAAGCTATGGTACGAACTTCCTGGCAGCAGCGAAGCTCTCTCAAAAACTTCCTGGCAAAAATGGAGCCCTGTCATACACTCCCGACAAAGATGAAGCATTGTTGTGCACTACCTGACGGGCAGAAAAAACTCTGTCATAAACTCCCTGCCAAAAATGAATCTCTGTCAAACACTCCATGGCATCAATTAAGCTCTGTCATACTCTCCATGCAGCAGTAAAGCTCTATCAACCCTTCCTTGTAGCAGTGAAGCTCTGTTTATGCACTTCTGGCAACAGTGAAGCTCTTTTCATACACTCTCTGGCAGTAGAGAAGCTCTGTCATACTCTCCCTGACGGCATCTAAGCTCTGTTATACATTCCCTGGCATTAGAGAAGCTCTGTCATACACCACCTGGCAGCATTGAAGATCTGTCAATCGCTCCCTCTTATCAGTGAAGCTTTTCCCGGGTACTCTCCCTAGCAACATTGAAGGATATCATTACACCCCCTTGCAACAATGAAGCTCTGTCATACACACCCTGGCAGCAGTGAAGATCTGTCATACACTCCCTGACAACTTTGGAGATCTGTCATACACTCCCTGGCAATAATGAAGCTCTGTCATTAAATCAATGGCAGCATTGAAGGCCTGTCATGCACATTCTGGCAGCAATAAAGCTCTGTCATACACTCCCTACCAGTAGTGAAGCACTGACACACACACCCTGGCAGCAGCTGAGCTCTGTTATACACTCTCTGGCAGCACTGAAGCTGTCATACACTCCCTGGCAGCAATGAAGTTGTCATGCATTCCCTCACAGCAGTGAAGCTCTGTCATGCAATCCCTGGCAGCAATGAACTCTGTCATACACTCCCTTGCAGTAATAAAGCTCTGTCATAAGTAGAATATTCATGTCGATCTAGGAACACTGCCGGATTCCAGGATAATGACCATGGAAAAGAATGTGATAATGGGGGGTCAGTATAACCTCAGGGCTGTCAGGGTACGAGTTTAATATGTTTAATCATCCCCCAAGGGGATAGAGAGACTTATTCCTGTGCATTACTAAGTAGGAACAGAAGTAGAACAAAGGGTTTCAGGTGACTGGGTGGCAGATTCCAGGATAATGAGTGTGGAAAAGAATGTGATACTCGGGGACAGCAAAACCCTCAGGGCTGTCAGGGTACAAGTTTAATATGTTTAATCATCCCCCAGGGGATAGAGAGATTTATTTCTGTGTATTACAAAGCAGAAAAAGGTAGATAATGATCACTTCTGACTCCCCAAACTCTATCAGCCTGATAGATGGGAGAGGAGTACAAAGGATTCAGGTGACTGGGTACAAGCTTCCCAATCTCCGAGGGAGTTCCCCCCCGTCACTGACGCAAGTGCTACTTCTTCCCAACACCGACTGGTTCAAAGAATGCGGTAATGGAAGACAGCTTAGCCTCGAACTGTCAGAGGACTTAATAACTGGGTGGTGCCACCACGCATCCCCCAAAGGGGATAGAGAAGTTTATTTCCGTGATGGGAGGCTAGTACAAAGGATTCAGGTGCCTGGGTACGACTTAATAATTGGGTGGGGTCTCTGAGGGAGTGTTGCCCCCAGCCTGCTGGTCTAGTTCACTGCTTCTTTCAGGGTCATCGGCGTGATTATCTGGCTGCGCTCTCCGGGTACATCGGGAGGCATCTGTGTGAAAAAAAGGATAATAACCTAATTTTTCAAAGCTGAAAACAAAAGTCTCACTTAGCAAATACATTTATTAGTTAACATTACATTGTTTTATTCCTCCTCTCCCTCAGAACAGCTAGCTTCTAAGAGCATGAAACTATGAGCAGTGGCGGAAGATCTACCTCTCTCACGTCGATGCTTGACCCTGGGGAAAAAATCTCTTACGGTGTTTTCTCTTCCCCGCCAAAGATTGCAACTGTCTCTCATCTCTAGTTCCTCTTCTTCTGTACTCCCTTCTTCAGTACTGCTATTAGCTCCCTCGTCTTCCTCCACTTTGTCATCTGTTTTATCTTTAAATAATTTAAACTTTGTTTCTCCGGCATCTGGATGACCATAGGATACAGAGTGATAGGCATCTAAGTAAAAGCGCTTATCATCAAATGAGCTAAGACCTCGTTTCCTAGTGGTGATAGTGGTCATCTGACCTTTTAAATTTCTAATTTGACTGTATTGGAAGGAATGTTTAGAGCCGTCTTCCAGCACACTTCTGAAGTTATTATGAGTTAATAATTGTTGTTCAGACTGAGGAACTCCTTTCGCAGCGATAGTGTTGTTGTTATCTGCTAGCAGGATGCTATACATTTTGGGTTTAATGCAGACTATTTCTGAAATAAGGCGGTCCCCCACCTCACTTTTAAGTAAGCCTAGAGATCCCTTCCTTGAGTCATTGTAGAGAGGATGATCTGTGGGGAAATTAGATGTGTCTATCCATTTCCTCAATGGTTCCTTACCGATTTCATCAGTAAGGTTTTTGATGCCCTCTAAACAGGCGATGACACTATCGGTATCTGAATAGATTAGTTTTATTTTGTCTTGGTATGTTTTCTTAAGAATCATATACCAAAAATGGTACAGCTTAAATTTGGCGAGTTCTAGTATCTGGTAGTATCTGTAATTCTAGTATCTTCTAGTATCTGTAATTAGGGTAAGTGAGTTTTATGGCTGGCGTCCCCATCGTAACCAATACTTTGTTTTCTGAAAGCTTTATGGCTTTCTTAAATAGTGGCTTACTCACCGCTCGCAAAAATGCTCCTGCTGATGTTATGAGCTTCGTTTTGTTGGCATATTTTGATGGATTAAACAATGTCTTGCCGAATACAGAATTGGTCAACAATTTAAATAATCGCTGACAGTCTTTACTAGTGCTACTATTATGTTGCCTCACGTTCGTTTCAACAAAGCCCGCCAGATATTTTCCTTGTGAGAATTCATATATGCTATGAATTTTCTCAATTTGTAGACCTATCTCCAAAAACAACTGCAATAAAGGCAATGATATTAGGTAGTTTCGTTTGGGGAGATGGTCCCCCCTTTAGATTACATCATGGTGGATTATATCTACATTGTGGGTAAGTGCGTTACCCCTGTTGAGGGTTTGTTTCCCATGTACTCGTGGAGAAACATTTGGTATAGATTTAGCAAGCCAAAATTATTGCCTAGGGTGCGTGACGTTATGTTTCGTTTTTTACATGGTATCTTGCCGTCAGGAGCCATACTGAGAATCAGGAGAGTAGTAGAGGTAGGGGGTGTGGTTTTTGTGGAAGGGACGACACAGCGTTCCTTGTAGTTTATTTTTGTGAAGGGTTACAAGACGTCAGGGGTTGGTTAGGTAGGCTGGTACAGAGGGTGGGAGGGAGCGGGGTGGCGGTTCTGCTTGCTTTAAGTCTTGACATGGGTGGTTTAGAAGAGGAAGTAATAAGAGCTTTAGATTACATCATGGTGGATTATATCTACATATCATGGGTGATGAGGGGGAAAGGGGTTAGTGAGGTGCGAAGGCGCGTTCTTGCGATAACGTTTTATCATATGATGTGTCGTAACTGGGAGTTGTACTGGAAGAGGTGGGATCAGGTATTTTCGGAAGGATATGGGATGCTAACGTTAGAAATTCTCGTGACTCTGTGAATGAATATGAATGTACGAAGGGTAAGGTTCTTTTTATTTATGGGATTTAAATTGGTTGAGTGTAAGTCAGTGGGCAATAGTGGGCTCGTCTCCTGGGGGGGAAGAGAGTGTGGTGAATGTTGGTAAGGATTGTGTTTCCTGGTTGTCATGGATATGTGGTTGTGGAGCTTCGAGAGCTCCATGATACATATTGTTACTTTTGTGTAGTGAATGAAAGTGCAACCCCGAATGTTTTGTCATGTATTTGGAGGTGTTCCTGTCTTGTAATGACCCAATTCTTTAGTCATATGCTTTTAATGGTATATGTAATTGGTTATGTTTATTATCGTTTATGAGGCCATGATATATGTTAGATTTCTGTAGATTAAAATATTTTTATATACTGTTTTGTTTGTGTATATGTATGCATATACATGGGCTTTCCTTTTTTTTTGTGAAATCTGTTTTTTCTTTTGCATCACCCTTTAAATATTGTTTTGAGCCTTTGTTAAATGTTAGGCTATAGTACATTCCTAATATGAGAATGTTAATGTTGTTTTAAAATTGTATATGATAGGTTAGTACTCTGTTACTGGTAGTTGTTTTGAGACGTTTTGCTGTAAGCTTTTGCTTTATGTATTACCTATTCTATTCTATTCTATTCTATTTGATTCGCCAGTATGGTATCCCGGCCCGGGTCTCTTCCATTTTGGTGACCCGGCATTGGCTCCCCAGATAGGGAAGTGTCCTTTATCTTTACTTGCACCTGCGTGGCAGGTCTTCAGCAGGAAGGGGGGCATACCTCACCAGCCCTATGGCCAGATGATGTACCAAACGTTAGTGTGCACTAACAGCGGCTGGTGTGCAGTGCAATGGAGGCCCAAAGCAGGCCCTCGCAGCAACTTTAGTGGGAGGGGGGGATTGATGACGTGCAATGAGTGGAAGTAAGGTTTCCAAGTCCCTGACAGCTAAGTACACTAGATGTGCTGCCTCATCCTCTCGGGCCTGCCCCACAGGGGTCATTGGGAAGTGTCTATGGTGAAGGGGCATCGTAGCCGGGCAGTCTAACAGGTAGTGCACCAAGGGCTTCATAACCATTCAGTCACAATGGGCAAAGAGCTCCTCTCATGCCCGTTCAACAATCCGTGCAGTGGTGGGATACCCTAAGCATAGGCGGTGGATATGCACCCTCAGTTCTCTGGACTGTGTTCGAATACTTGGAGGGGGCACCCTGTGGGTCGCCCTGACATACCAACAGAGGCTCCGTGAATACCCAGGGTCAGGGAATGGGCGCCTGGCCGCACTGGCAGCCCACAGCGCAATCTGGCTGAGGCTGATGGAGATTGCAGCACGTGGCTGTGCCTCGAGGGTTGCAGTCCTAGCAGCCTCATCAGCAGCATCATTGCCAGGGATACCCACATGGCTCGGGATCAAGTTGATGGTAGCCCTGCGACCCTGGGCCATGAGAGTCCGCAGGTCACCCCGGATGGATGTGATTAAGTGTATGTTGTCCTTTGGCTCTCTGTGCATAAGCACTTGGATCGCTGCCTTGGAATCATCTTGGATGATGGGAGGATGCTGATGGTCTGCAAGAGCATGCTGCAGAGCTTGTTTGATGGCAAAGAGTTCAGCCTGAAGGATGGTGTAATGGTCTGGGAGGCGCCAACCTGCTGTTAGATTGCTGTGGAACATCCCAGCAGCTCTATGGCCTGCCACTGGGTCTCTGGAGCCATCGGTGTAATATGGCACACACCCTGGGCCTTCCACACCCACGATGCTAGCCGAGGCAAGTCGGTGAAGAATGTCCTGGGTGCAATGCCTCTTGCTGTCTAGTAGAGTTGTCCAGTGCACCGCAAACAGCTCTGGTGCCCAAGGGGATGGCACCGTGTAGTTCGCTGCCAGTCCGTCGCAGCCTCCTGCCTGGAGCAATGTCATGGGCAAGAGCTTCCGTGTGGCATCTGCTACTGACCTCATCCATCGGCGGCCGGGATGCAGTGGAATGACCTGTCTCTGGCAGACCCGTAAATTTCTCATCAGTTTGTCAGCCCCTGGGAGTCGGAGATACTTTGAGATCCTCTTGGCAGCTACCAGTTGGATCCTGTCTTCAAGAGGCTGTAGCTGCACCTCAAGGTTCAGAGCCACTGCACTGGCCCACCTAGGAGCCCCCAGCATGGCCCATACAGCTGTGTTCTGGATGACACAGAGGGATTTGATGTTTGTGGGTCTGGCGTGAACCAGAGCAAGTGCCCCATAATCAACGAGGGAACGGATTGCCTGGATGTAGAACAACCTCATGACCTCGAGGCTGGCCCCAACCCTAGGGTTGACCATGGCACTCAATGCCCTGACCCTCTGCAGAGCCCTCTCTTTAATGTGGCACACATGTTTCTGGAAGGTGAGGTGCCTGTCAATGTAGATGCCAAGGTACCTATAACTGTGAACCCACTCCAGGTCGATGCCCAGGACCCACAGCCTCTGACTGGGCACCCTGGTGCAAAGGATCATGGCTTTGGATTTTGCTGCAGATATCTTGAACCCCAAGTGACGGCAAGTGGAAGCCAGCATATCGAGGTCTTCCTGGGCATGCTGCAAAAGCCAGTGCTTCCTAGGTACGACAGGTGCCAGGTCATCTGCATAGCTGAGGAGGATGGTGCCTCTGGAGAAAGGCAGGCACACCAGCTGGTGCATCAGCACATTGAACAGGGTGGGACTATGCACCCCACCCTGTGGAGTGCCATTGTCCAGGGTTTTGAGAAAAGAGGCATGCCCCTGGAAGCATACCCAGTCCCGCATGTCCCCAAGAGGGAGAGGATAACTAGCTCAAAAGCTTTTTCAAGGTCAAGAAAGACAACAGTGTGGGCTTTGGCATCCGACCCAATGCCGGTCAGTAGAGTGGTAAGGCTTTCGAAAGTGCCCACTCCTCTGGTGAAGCCATACAGGTGTTTATGAGGAGGGCCAAGCTTCCACCTCAGGCGCTCTAACACCATCCTTTCAGACACCTTCAAGATGCAACTGGTGAGGGAGATGGGTCTCACACTGCCAGGCTCCCCAGGCTTAGGAATCGGTATGATGTCAGCCTCCTTCCATACGGCAGGGAGTTTGCCAGCTCGCCAAGTCTGGTTGACGACCCCCAGGACAGCTGAATGTCCAGAATGGCCAGAACGAGTAATCATGCCATAGGTGATGCCATCATGCCCCGGTGCAGTGTCCCAGTGAGATGTGAAGGCTGCCTGGAGCTCCTGGTCGGTGAAGTCTTCATCCATTATGTCCTTAGCCTGGCATACTGCTTGGATCACCATCATCCTTCTAGGAAGGAGGGTGGGTTGGAAGTCCTGGAGATCCTGAGGCAGTTGAGCCATGGCCGCTCTGGAGGTGAAAAGGTCCACAAGATGTTCTGCCTCTGTTGCGGGGTCTGGGTGCAACCGAGCCACACTGCGACGCTGCCCAGTGGCCAATCGTAACTTGGTCCAAATCTCAGATAAGGTGGAGGAGTAGCTGAAGGAGGCACACCACTTGAACCATTTAGCCTGCCGGACCCTGTGTGAGACATGGCGTGCATGCCGCACCACTTCCCTGAGCAGATGCATGGACTCAACAGTGGGATTACACCTGTGCATCTTCGGTATGACATTGATGCGGTGGTTCTGTTCCCTGATGTCCTCATTGTAAAAAACCACCAGTCACGTTTATATGACACTCCACCTGTAAGCTTAGGTATGGCTGCCTCAGCTGCACATGTGAAGGCCACCTGCAAGCTTTGAGCCGCCTCATCTAGGTCTTCCAGAAGACGAGACTCTGCCCACGAGTGCTCAATGACCTCCTGGAAGCTCTGCCAATCGGCCTTTTTTAGATTTCATCTGGGGGTAGGTGTGGGGAGAGGGCACCGCTGGACCATCAGCGTGGTGAGTACTGCAAAGTGATCACTGGTGAGACGGAGGTGGACCTCCCATCTCACACTCGAGAGCAACAGCTTAGAGATGAGTGTGACGTCCAAGCGGCCACCGTAACGATGGGTTGGCTCACCATTATTGAGGAGGGCGATCTCAGAGACCTCCTCCAGCACAGCCGCAAGGTGCCCCCCAGCTGCATTCGTAGGAGAGATAGAAGAAAGTATTGGGTGGTGGGCATTGACATCCCCAGCCACAACAAGACCCTCCCGTGGGGCGAGTGCTGCCACCTCTGAAATGTCAAGGGTGTACCAAGAGCTTCTGTAAATATTGTAAACCACGAGAGGTCAATCCGCCAGGTGTAGGGTGACAGCCTGAACCTCTACGCCCTCCCCACAGTTGATGGGGTCATTGGAGATTGAATGAGCGATAGTGGTTCTGACATAGATCGCCATGCCCCTGCCAGTCCCTTCCAGGCGCTAAAGGTAGGCCGAGAATCCCAGAATACTTGGCTGCATTTTATGTGACGAATCGGTGAGTGTCTCCTGAAACAGGAAAACATCAACCTCATCCTGAACTGCAGCTTCAATCACTAAGTGAATTTTCCACTGCAGCCCGCAAATGTTCCACTGGAGGATCTTCAAGGGCTGCAGAGGTGGCTCACTGATTCCATCTCTGCCTGGGACTCATCGTGGACTCCATCATGGACTGGAAGGACTCCTGGATGATGGCTTGAAGTTCCATTGAGTCTTTCCTGTCCAGTAGGACCACGCCCAGCATCCATGACAGGAGCTCCCTGCACGAGCCCCTTTCCTCTGCCGACTGCAGCAGGCGACAGAGTGCTGAGATGAACCCGAAGGTTTTCTTCAGTCGATCTGGAAATGATTCGACCATTACCTCTGTCGACACTGCAGCAGCATAAGCAGGGTGCACCCTTGGCCCTGCCTGAGTGGCCGGGCTGGGAACCTCTGCCTGACTCTGGCTGCTCACAGTAGGGGCCTGCCTTTGGGAAGAGGCCTGCTGGTGGTATGGCAAGGAATGTTGGTGCCCAGCTGGGACCTGCTGGGCAGTGTGCCTGGCCTCTGGCTGTTTTTCCAAATGATTCTGTCTTCTTGGCCACCTTGCCATCTGACCCCACAGTTGACCGTGCTGCTGCAAACCAGTGCCTGCCCCCTGATGCCACCGCTGGGAGCCCAGTGCTGGGAACTCTCTGTATTGCCCTTCTGCAGTATCCCAGGAACCGTGGTTGGAGCCCATGCTGACTGTTGCTGGGCAGTTCCAAGGCTGGGTTGTGTCAGGGCCGTCGGGTTGTTCCGGTGACGAACCTGCTGCCAGTGCTGCACCATCACAGAACAGCTCCGGTTCCAGGCATGGTGCCTCTTTGAGCAGTTGGCACACTTGGCTGTTTGAGGATTGCAATGCAGTCCTTCGAGTCATGTGCCTTGCTGCACACTTCTTCTTCCGCGGGCAGGTGACTGAAATTGATTGAACCCTGACACTTGAGCTTGTATGGGGCCTGACAGGTATGGTGGGTTTTGAACTTCCTCAGACCTCGGGTCCGGTGCAGGGGAAAAGTGGACCTTTGGGGTGGATCAGCACCTGGTGGGGGGGCATCTTTTTTCCTGTTGCAGTGAGTCGTCTGCCTGAAAATTTTGGGGCACTTTCCAAAAAAGGGGGTCCGTGGGGGGGGCAAGGGAGTGTAAGACCCCCTTGTACACCTTTCTCCGAAGCAACCAGTTCTACCATGCTGGGAGGGTCCAACCACCCCCTTCAATCCCGAAAGAGTCTTCATCCCGGGAAACCAGAACCTCTTTCCCTGGAGTGAACTCGCAGGGGAACTTGAGGTGGGGAGCCCTTTCCCAGATCCCTTACAAACCCGTATTTGGGGAAAAACGTTAAATTCTTGAACCCTTGGTTTTGTGCCCGAGCTGAGGGGGAAAATTCCCCTTTCCCAATGGAGTCACCAGTCCCCGCCCATGTGGGGCCGACGCAACTGGTGTGGGGGGGATGGGAAGGTCCATCCTTGCCGGGGGAGGAGCACATCCTCCTGGCTTCCCCACGACCCCTATGGCCTCTGGGGGTCAATCCCCTTTGGGGTAGGGGTGCCAAGGGACCTAGTCAGATTGGTAGATCAGTAGCTCCACGCACCCTTGGGCCTTCTTGGTCGGGGCTCCCCCCTGCCCCAACTCGCCTCCAACTGTCCCTGCTTTCCCAAAGGGAAAACGTTAGGCCGCTCTCCGGGATTGTCATGGTGACTGTGGGGTGGGGGGAAAAACCCCCGCAGCAGGTGTGCCTGTGACCTCACAGCCGCACACATGGGGGGCGAGCTGTGAGGCCAGACCCCCAGTCGGGGCCCCGGGCCACCCTCTCGTGGCTCATGCTTGAAGCAGAACCAGTCCAAGGATCTTGAGTAAACTAACAAAGATTTGCGAACAAAACCACTGGTTTTTCCAAACTTCTCCCGTCGGGAAATTTTCCCCAATGAAGAACCGCAGTGTCTCGTTCTCCCCTGTATTACTTTTTTTCGAGATGTTAAGAGCCATTGGTTTGAGAATTTTATGTTTTATCTTTTATGTCTATTTATATTCAGGAAATTATGTTACTGTTTTTTAAATAAATATAAAAATATTTAAATTGATCGGTTTTTTTTTTTTTTTTTCTGTAACTGTTCTTGCAATATCATTGAAATTTTATTTATTTTATCCATCGATACCATGTCCAGCCCTGCTAGGGTAGGGTAGGTGCCTGAGCCGGAGCTTGTAGCTCATAAGACTGTCATTCCCATTAGCCCCGTTGGGGTGGGAATGTCAGACCAGAGAGGCCTAGCTTGTGGCTAGGTCTGGGGACAGTTGGTCCCAAAGATGAGGAGGTACTTGTGCCTCCTCCCATGGGAGACTTAGATCTCAGACACTCCCTAAAGAGGGAGCCAAGGTCGGGCCACAACTTGGAAAAGGCCTGGGCCGGGAGAATACCGGCGAATCTTTAATAATAATTATATTTTATCATCGCTTGTATTGTAGCAAAGTTTTAAATAAAATATAATACCGGCGAATAAGAAAAAAAAATATATATATATAAAAAATTGAAGAGACCCGGGCAGGGCCGGATTAAAAAGTCTCCGGGCCCTAGGCTATTCAGATTGGTGGGGCCCCTTTGAGTTACGGGTAAGCGAAGCGACCCCATCCAGCTTGGGGGTGGGGGGGGTCGGTGTGAGCCTGTTTAAGGTCTAATTAAATACATTCTGGCTATTTAGATTAAATTTAATAGGGAAAGTACATCAAGACAACCAAAACCATTTACCAACAGCCATTATAACTATCTTGTTAAATCATGCATTTTAAAGAGAATAAACTCAAGACAGCATAGTATTACTAGATTAGGCTATTAAAGTAGTGACATCATGTACCTATTATATTCAAATAACCACTACAGCACTATTATTCCCTTTATAAATCACTGACCATTATTGTTATCATTGCATCATGCATAAGACTATCAAATCATATAAACTCAAGAAAGTAAAGAATTGTTTATATTCACAGGCACTTCTTAAATAAACTTTTTTCTGGATTTCATATTGGCAAAATCATCAAATATATTCTGAAAATCAATATTTCTTGTTAGAGCAGACTCAATGGTCAACAAGGCTGGGTTACACAACTTGTCTTGGCTCATTGTTGAACAGAGCTGGTTTTTCACTCTTTTCAAAACAGAAAATGAACGTTCTCCTTCACAGTTAGTAGCTGGAAGTGTTAGGTAAAGGCGATACACTATGTCAACATTAGGTTTCTGAGATACCTGCATTTCTTAAATGTTTCAAAGCAGCTGAGGGTGCACATTTTTCAGGTGGAGCTTTAATCTGATTCATATACGCAGAAAAATTAACTATTTCTTCAACAAATGTGTCCTGAACATCTGCTGAAAGGTGTTGTTGCAACTTTAATGCAGCTTCTCTCAATTCTGCATCTGGCATAGTAGTAATTTTGAACAGAAATCCAAACTTGTCATTGAGATTCTGGTAGATTTCTTTTCTTTTCACCATTTCTGTAATCAGTGAATCCAGAATGACAAAGTATGTAGCTGTCTTACATTTCTGCCTTGGTAGCAACACAATTTCATTGTCTGGCTCTTCAAAATTGCGTTTCCTCTTCCTTGACTGCTGATGATCAGCCTGGTAACTGTAGTCTTTCACCAGCAGTTTAGTTTTCTCTTCAAACATTTCAAAAGCTTCATCATTGCGAAGTGAGCTTACAAATTCCACTAAGCCTGTATAGAGCAAAATGGTCAGTATAGTGCAGCTGGGTTGTCTCAGAGTGAATCAGCGTCGTTGGCACTTGAGCTGGCAAAAATCAATCTTGAGCAAACTAGGGAACAGAGAGCATTCACAAGGGAAGAATATGATAGGGAAAGAGAAAGGAGGCAGTTTTCGCATTCTGTAAATGATTTTAGTTTACAAAAAGCAGTACAGTTTGTTCCCCGCTTCAATGAGGCCGAACCAGAGCAATTTTTCGAAAGCTTCGAAAATCAGGCTCGAGCCTTGAGGTGGCCAGAACAGCATTGGGCATCGTTGGTTCATACAGCATTATTGGGTAAGGCACAGGAATTTACGTCAGTATTAAATGACGCTGAATTCTCTGATTATCAAGTAGTGAAGACCACAGTGTTGGGAGCATATACATGTATCCCAGCCAAATACAGAAAAACATTTAAATTAAGCAGGCGGCAGCTTGGTCAATCCCTAGTGGACTTTGTGAGACAGCAAACCAAAGCTTTTACCAGCTGGTATAAAGCAAGTGGTGTCTCTACCTTTGAGGAGCTGGTGCAGCTTATTCTGATTGATAACCTGCTGGAGTCTGTGGGACCAGAGGTTCGAGTCTTTCTGCAGGATCGTGACTTAACCACTGCATTGGAGGCAGCCAGGTTGGCTGATACCTTCGAAACTAACCTCTCCTTGTCCGAGCGGTCCCGTCTCTCTTTTCAACAGCCTGGCATGAACAGAGATCGTCAACCTTGGAGAATGAAGTGCCAGCCGGAGGGAGAACGTCTATGTCAGCCAACTAAGTCACCTGGTGAGCCACGCTTTTCAACATATGGTCCACCTGCGGAGAGGCAAACTACTCGTGGTGCATCTCGACAACAGTATCCAGAGAGACACCAGCCAGAACGACACCATTTGCAACGTCAACAGGGAGTAAAGGGCAAGCCTGTCGTCTGCTTCAGGTGCAATAAAGTAGGTCACAATTACAGATGCTTACCCTCTTCCTCGTCTGGATGACGTAATTGACTTTGTGGGTAAGGCTACTTTTGTGTCCAAATTAGATCTCCTTAAAGGCTACTATCAGGTACCTTTGACAGATAAGGCGAAGGAAATCTCTGCCTTCGTAATTCCAGGAGGTCATTATCAATACACAGTTACCCCCTTCGGAATGAAAAATTCCCCCTCTTCATTCCAGAAACTTATCCATCAGGCTATTAAAGGACTTGAAGGCACGGCAGCGTACCTAGATGATATTGTTGTGGTCTCTGATACTTGGGATCAACACCTACTTAGACTTAAGGCTCTGTTTGAGACCTTTAAGAGTTCCCATTTAACAGTTAATTTATCTAAATCTTCCTTTGGCCAGGCCACTGTCACTTTTCTAGGCCATGAAGTAGGTAGTGGTAAAGTTGCACCTAAACTTGCTAAAGTTCTTTCTATTAAAGATTATCCAGTTCCTCATGATAGAAAATCTCTTCAACGTTTCCTAGGCATGATAGGATTTTACAGAAGATTCTGTAAGAATTTCTCAGATATTGTAGCCCCTCTTACCTCTCTTACCAGTCACAAAGTTCCCTTTAATTGGACCTCAGACTGTAACACTGCTTTTAATAAAGCAAAAAGATTATTGTGTACTGCACCCATTCTCTTGTCTCCAGACTTCTCTAAACCTTTTTCATTACAGGTTGATGCTTGTGAGTTTGGGGTTGGGGTAGTACTATTACAAATCGGGAACAAGGAGTTGCAGCCTGTAGCATACTTTTCAGCCAAGTTCCAGCCACATCAGAGGGCTTATTCTACCATTGAAAAAGAAGCCCTCGCGCTGGTACTGGCTTTGGAGCATTTCGATGTTTATGTGGGCCAGACATCGCAGGTGGTCACAGTCTACAGTGATCACAATCCTCTAGTATATCACCAAGCCATGAAGAACCACAACACAAGGCTTATGCGCTGGACGCTAAGGCTGCAGCCATATAATATTTCAATTAAATATATTGCCGGCAAAGAAAATATGTTGGCAGACTCTTTATCTAGAGTCTAAAATTTTAATTTATTTAGGTTAGGATGTCATTTGTGGTAACCCCTTTTCAAGCTCTTTTTTTTATCCCCTGGTGTGGGGTTTTTTTTTTAGTGAGGGGATGCGGGCTACCGTCCGCCTGTATCTTGGACCTATGCTAGCCTCTGACTGCTGTCTCACTCTTAAGTTTAGGGTTTGGCTTTTGGTCACTAGAAAAGCTGAGCTCTAAGAGTTGGATGGTAGAGAGGAAAGGCGGTCCCATTATTTTGTGCCATGGTGGCACGGTTACCACTGGGAGGTGGCAGCCTGATCCTGAGCCTTCTCGGGGTGGGGGTGTGGCATGCAAAGAGTACGTAACCTTTATTCGGCGCATGTACACACCCTCATTTACAGGCTATCTCCCCCAACCAGCAAACCAGGTTGCTAAGAGTTGATGATGGGGCCCTGTCGTTCAACTAGTGACCAGGTTCTAACCAATAAGAAGATGGTTTTGGCAATCGCAGAGGTTATGTGGGTACCGCTCTCCTGTCTGCCCTTGTCATTCCCATTCTAGAGCTGGTAGAAGCACGGTCTGCTATCTTGTGGCTTCTATTTCTGCTTTGCTTACCGTGGAGTGCACTATACTTATCACTGTACATAGTGTACATATTGCTGTTCTAAATTGGTGAAGGATAATATAAGTCTAAACTTTTTCTACTGTGTTTATTTTGCTCCCATTACACCCGGGAAAACAGGCCATTTGGAATCCTGGGTTGTAATACCATAATGAGGATGTATCACTGTCTGTAATCATGCAAATACAAATTTTTCATTATCAATTATTATTAATTTTTTTAATTATTATTAAATTTTTTTTTCTGTCAATTGGGGGCATATGGCCCTTGTAGCCCCCTTTCCTCTGGCTGTGCATCTAAAAATTCAAAACGTTACCAGAAAGGAGTCATATACAGAACTTTTACAAAAGATTAGGTTAGTGATTTGGGCTACGAATATTTTACTAATTCATCCTCCTTGATCTCCAATTTACTTAAAAAGAAATCATACTGAGTCCAAGAACAATGCACAATGGTATTTACATTACCATTTTTATAACTAAACTAATCATTATGTTTTGCATGATATATGGCCTACCCCCCATAGATAAGGACATGAGAATTAAAGAATGCAGGGACAATTTTCAGTTTCACCCAACCAACGATTTTCTGATATGGCTTATGTGTTTCTAAGAAATATGTAGTAAAATTAATTAATTTCTACATCACTTCTGTCGCAACTTGAAAACTAAACATTTGCGACGGCAGTGATGTAGAACATCAATCAATTGAGATCTGTTATTGAAATGATAAAGACTTAAAGACAGGACAAAGTGCTTTTAAAACCTACAAATGGAAGTCAGTTTGCGTTTTTAGGTTTTTCTTTATAGTATTTTTACCAAAAATGCGTCTTTACTGGCCCATGTGTCATTACTGGTCAAGTAACCTTATCAGGTACCTCCCTTAACATTTAGAGGCGAAAACAAACATTTATCCATACACATCAATGTCTATCAACAACACTTCAGTTAATTTGTCACAGTACAAGTCTAGATAATGTGTAATTACTACAGAAAATTGGAGATGAATCTCCCATACTCACTCATTAGCGGGAAAACACAGCTGTTCTGATGTAAACAAAGGTGTGTTGAGTGTTGCCATCTATGGTGAGGTTTATTTATTTTTATTTTATTTTATTTCATTATTTATTTTTGTTTTGATTAATTTTTAATAATCAATTTTACTCTCCAAACACTTGAACTTTTTAGGTAGGGACCCCTTTGCACTTGCACCATGTGCGCAGTCTTGGATGAGCCCCTGAACCCCTCGGACTGCGGGGCCCCCAAATGCACGGGGCCCCCAACTGTGCGGGGCCCTAGGCAAATGCCTCGTTTGCCTATGCGGTAATCCAGCCCTGGATCCGGGCTGGGATCCATACCAGCAAATTACAAAGCATAGAATAGAAATGTGTGGGTTATCCTGGGCTATACTAGGTTATCCTGGGTTATAGTAGGTTATCCTGGGTTATAATGGGTTAAACAAAGTTATCCTGGGTTAGTTATCCTCCCAACCAACGGTATCAGCTGGTGTGATACATCTCTGTGATTAATAGTTTAGTCTCCCTTAGAAACCATAGGAAATTAAGAAAAACTTGTGTATTAGAACAAATATATGTTATTTATTATGTTATTAAGAAGATACATATTTTGTTTCTGAAATATAATACATTGTTTTATTTCTAAGTATTTTAGAAATTCAGTTTGTTTTTATTTGTAATAATAAAAATATTTATATAAAAGTTTTTTATTGTAAATTACCTGAAATCTAACTATCATTATTATATGGCACCGAATTCTAAACATGGCATCGATACCATGCCTAACCCTTCTAGGGTAGGGTAGGTGCCTGAGCTTGAGCCTTTAGCTCACAAGACTGTCATTCCCATTAGTCTCCTTGGGGCGGGGATGGCAGACCAGAGAGGCCTAGCTTGTGGCTAGGCCTGGGGACAGTTGGTCCCAAAGATGAGGAGGTACTTGTGTCTCCTCCCATGGGAGACTTAGGTCTCAGACACTCCCTAAAGAGGGAGCCAAGGCCGGGCCACCACTTGGAAAAGGCCCGGGCCGGGAGAATACCGGCTAATCTTTAATAATAATAATAATCTATACATGGGGATTCAAATTCAAATTCAATTCAAAGTTTATTCTCTATAAGGATTACAATGCTGAGTTTACAGAACTTTGGTTATTGTTTGGTTTACATGTAGTAAAATTGTGATTACAGAGTGTACCACTAGAACGCTTAGCATGGCTAGGCATTTCGGGCATACTTAGTAAAATATTAAAAATTATGAGGTAAGTTGGTATTATGGCTAAGTGACTAAATACTAGTTTGTGAGTTTAGCAATATGAATGCTTTTGTTTTGGCACAGTACATAGTTTCAGTATTGGAGTATCACAGGATTCATTATTTTAAGACTGAGATTAATATTTCTGTTTATGGTCAAATGAGTGAGTGAGTGTAAGTGTGAACCACCAGGTGGTATTCGTGTAGTTAGTTGACGGGGTGTATCAGGGAGATAAGATGTTTTCTAATGGTAGTTTTGAAGGTGATGAATGTGTCTGCAGTTCTAGAGTTCTCAGGTAGGGTATTCCAGATTTTAGGGCCTTTGACATACATTGAATTTTTGTAAAGGTTTAGTCGGACACGGGGAATGTCGTAGAGATGTTTGTGTCTGGTGTTATGCCTGTGGGTTCTGTCACAACTATCAAGAAAGTGTTTTAGGTCAAGGTTGATATTAGAGTTTAAAGCCCTGTAGATGTAGATTGCACAGTAGTAAGTGTGGATGTACTGAACAGGGAGTAAGTTTAGATCTATGAAGAGTGGGGGGGTGTGTTGCCAGGGATAGGATTTCGTGATTATTCTTACTGCAGCTTTTTGTTGGGTTATTATTGGCTTTAGGTGTGCTGCTGCAGTTGATCCCCAAGCACAAATAGCATAGGTGAGGTATAGATAAATAAGTGAGTGGTATAGTGTGAGAAGGGCATTTTGCGGCACGTAGTATCGTATCTTGGAGAGGATCCCAACCGTTTTGGATACTTTTTTGGCTATATGCTGGATATGGGTGCTGAAATTCAGGTTGTTGTCAAGGTATAAGCCTAGGAATTTTCCCCCATTATTTCTGGTAATTAGAGTGTTGTCAATCTTAATGTTAATTTGTGCATCTCCTGCTCTGCTACCAAACATAATATAGTAGGTTTTGTCAGTGTTAGCATAAGTTTATTGGCTGTCATCCAAGTCGATATTTTAATCAGCTCCTCATTCACAATGGTTTTGAGGGTGGCAAGATTAGGGTGAGAGATGACATAAGTCGTGTCATCAGCAAAGAGAATGGGTTTCAGGTGTTGGGATACGTTTGGAAGGTCATTGATGTATATGAGGAAGAGCAGGGGACCAAGGACACTTCCCTGCGGAACTCCAGTATCAAGTGGCCGTGTTGCTCATGCTGTGTCTTTAATGGTGACGTACTGATACCTATTAGTAATGTAAGATTTGAAATAAGCAAGCGCATGGCCTCTTATACCGTAGTGATCAAGTTTGTGGAGTAGGATGTCGTGGTCTACTGTGTCAAAAGCTTTTCTTAGGTCAATAAAAATTCCTAGTGGATATTCCTTATTTTCCAATGCTGTGTAAAGCAGATCTAGCATTTTTATGATTGCATCATTAGTGCTTTTATTTTTCCTGAATCCAAACTGGCAGGGGTTGAGTATGTTTTGAGCCGTTATAAATGAATACAGTCTCCTGTGCATGAGTTTCTCAAAGATTTTGGATAGCAATGGTAAGTTAGATATTGGCCTATAGTTGTTTAAGTCTGTAGGGTCACCACCTTTGTGTATTGGTGTAACCCTTGCCATCTTGAGTAGTTTCGGGAAGGTGCTAGTCTCTATTGACTTGTTAAAAAGTAATGAAATAGCATGCGAAAGGACATGGGCCGCTCGCTTGTACAGTAATGGTGGGACATGAGACAGATTCCCCGAGTTTTTTTTTAAGTGACTTTATGATCTCAATGACTTCCGTGGGCTCATTTGGGTGCAAGATAGAAGGAATTTTAGGGAAATTTCCATCTAGGTAGTCCCCGGCATGGGCATTGGTATGTGGGATTTTACTGGCGAGATTAGATCCTATGTTTGAGAAGAAGTCGTTTATCTTCTTAGCTGTGTCAGTGGGATGTAGTGGTGTTTCATTAGGTTTAGTTAGGACAATATCTTGGTTTTCTCAGTTTGTGGGTCCCTAGAATCTGAGAGAGTGTTTTCTAGGTCTTTTTTATATCTCCTCTAGTGTCTGTGAATCTACTGGAGTAGTATAGTTGTTTGGCTTTTTTTATCACTTTGGTGAGAGCTGATGAATAGTGTTTAACAGTATCTTTGTGTATTAAGCCCTGTCTATATTGCTTTTCATAGTGGTGTTTCTTGTCAATGGATTTCAGAATGGTGCTGGTTAGCCATGGGCAACCAAGCCGTTTGTTTGTGATCTGTTTTGTTTTTATAGGACAATGTTTCTTGTATAGTCTAAGTAATTTGTTAAGAAAAATGTCTGTCCAGTCATCAATACCATTGGCCTTGGAGAATTCTGTAGGCCAATCAACAGTCTCTAGGTCAGCTGTGAACTTCCTTACTGAGGCCTCGTCATAGAGTCTAAATGAGACTTTGTTGTATTCAAGTGGTGGTTTACTAATGTTTGTCAGGAGGAAGGTAGGGTAGTGGTCTGTTGTGCAATCTGTGATTATCCCTGATTTAAGGGGGGCTAGTATATTGGTCCATATGTGGTCTATTATGGTTGCACTTGTCTCAGTGAGCCTGGTTGGTTTAGTTATTGTTGGTATGAGAAGTGTGTTGTTCATATTGTTGATGAAATCAGTTACAGGCTGATCATCTAGTAAGCCAAGGTTGATGTTGAAGTCTCCAGCTAAGAGAAGGTGGTGCTTATTCATTTGTCTGTTTGTTATTAGTGACTTTAATTTCTCACTGAAATTTGGGATGTTTGTGTGAGGTATCCGGTAAATGGCACCGATTGTTATAGGCGTCTTAAGGTTTTTTACAGCAAAATTAGCAAAAATGTATTCCCCATATTCATCACTGAAGCAAGTGGTGCTAAGACAAGATAATTGGTTAGAGTAATAGATTGCAATACCACCCCCAACTTGGTTTGTTCTGCAGTTGTGAATAGCTGTGTATCCTGGTAGAGGGTAGATATCTATTGTGTCCTGCTTAAGCCAGGTCTCAGTAAGAATAATACAGGAGAAGGGTGTCTTTAGTGATTCAAGGAGTGCTAGGAGGTCATCATAGTGTTTGCTTAAGGACCTGATGTTGTAGTTAAGTACTGATAGACTTTTAGCATTGTTTAGGATAGTGGTGGCTTGTGATGCTGTGTAATAAAGGCAGTTACTTTCCAATAGGTTTTGATTGTGTGTCAGATTATGGAGGTTTTAGTCAGGGTCAACGTGATCAATCATCTTCTAGGTTTAAATTATGGTTATTTATATCCTGAGTTGTGTGTTGAGTTCTACTACTGATATCTGTAGTGGTAGGAAGTTTGGACAAGTATATAGCTAGAGTATTTTGGTCATGTAGGATATAGTCACTACTACACATAATGAAGTTGATGTTGTCTATGTGTTGTGCTGGAATGAACTAAAGTACAACTAGGTATAAACTAGTAATATAAAAATACAAATTAAAAATAGAACAAGACTCTCACTTGTAATTGCACTAAGGTCTAATAATGACTTTTGTGGAGTCTATGTTTTGAGCTAGAGTGAGCTAAAGTACAATAGGTTTAATCTAATAATATAAAAGTACAAATTAAAAATAGCACTAGTCTCTCACTAGTAATTGCACTATGGTCTAATATAGTGAATTTGGTATTGACTATGTCTTGAGGTAGAATGAGCTATGGTACAAATGAATTTAATCTAATAATATAAAAATACAAATTAAAAATAGCACCAGTCTCTCACTAGTAATTGCACTATGGTCTAATATAGTGAATTAGGTATTGACTATGTATTGAGCTAGAAAGAGCTATAGTACAACTAGGTTTAGTCTAATAGTATAAAAATACAAATTACAAATAGCACCATGATACCATGCCTAACCCTTCTAGGGTAGGGTAGGTGCCTTAGCCCGAGCCTTTAGCTCATAAGCCTGTCATTCCCATTTGCCCCCTTGGGGCAGGGATGGCAGACCAGAGAGGCCTAACTTGATGAGGAGGTACTTGTGCCTCCTCCCATGGGAGACTTAGGTCTCAGACACTCCCTAAACAGGGAGCCGAGGCCGGGCCACCACTTGGAAAAGGCCCAGGCCGGAGAATACCGGCGAATCTTTAATAATAATAAATAAATCTATACATGGCGATCATCATCAGGAGATTCATAAGGATTATCGACTGGACGAAGATTGGAAAACAGTGTGTGTTGTGTTCGCAAATCTGTGTTAGTTTGCGCACAGATTAGCGTCGTTCCTGGTAATCCTTGGACTGTGTTCAGTGCTTCAGAGCAGTGAGCCACGAGAGGGTTGCTATGGGCCCCGACTGGGGCTCTGAGCCTCACAGCTCTGCACTCGGTGTGGGCGGCTGTGAGGTCACAGGCAGCAGCTCTGCTGCTGGCTCTGTCCCCACACCTACAGTCACCATGACAGATCCAGGAGAGCGGCTTAAACGTTCCTTGGAATGCGGGGACGAGTTGGAGGACGACGTGGGGCAGGTAGGAGCCCCCAGCAAGAAGGCCAAGGATGCAGTGGAGACTACTGTATCTACCAATCTGCCACTAGATTCGTCGGCAGCCCCTACCCAAGGAGACTTGCACCCCCAGATGGGCATAGGGGTCGTGGAAGGAAGCCAGGAGGATGTAGCTCCTCAACTGGCAAGGATGGAGCCATCCCAGGTCCCTACACCGGTTGTGCCGGCCTCCACAGTGGACTGGGACTGGCTGACTCCACGTCGATGGAGGAGTTCCCGCTCAGCTCAGGCACAAGCAACCAGGGCCTTCAGCAAATTCAAGGTTCCCAACTACGGGTTTGTACTGCATCTGGAAGGTCTACCCCACCTCAAGTTCCGCTGCGAGTTGAAGGGGTGCTTGTGACCCATCCCAGCATGGTGGAACTGGTTGCTTCAGAGAAGGTGCAAAAGAGGGTGCTTTTACACGTCCCTGTGCCCCTCCCACTGGACCCCATTTTGGAAGTGCCCAATATTGTCAAGGCGGAGCGACTCACTGCAACGGTGAACAAGGTGCACACCCACCAGGTGCTGATCCACCACAAAGGTCCACTTCCCACGCACCTAGACCTTGGGGTCTTGGGAAGATTCAAGACCTGACCATACCTGTCAGGCCCAGAACAATGCTTCAACTGTCAGGGGTTCAATCATATTGCAGCCACCTGCCAGTGAGAGAAGAAGTGTGGTGTGTGCAGCAAGGCACACGACTCGAAGGACTGCATTGCAATCCTCAAACCGCCAACTGGCGAAGCCCTTTGGCCAGAGCCCAAGTGTGCTAACTGCTCAAAGAGGCGCCATGCCTGGAACCAGAGCTGTCCTGTGATGGTGCAGCACTGGCAGCAGGTTCGTCATCGGAACAACCCGCCAGCCCCGATGCCACCCAGATTCGGAACCACCCAGCAACAGTCAGCATGGGCTCCAATCACAGTTCCCTGAATACAGCAGGAGGGCAATACCAGAGAGTTTCCAGCACTGGGCTCCCAGCGGTGGCATCAGAGGGCAGGCACTGGTTTGCAGCAGCGCGGTCAGCTGTGGGGTCAGATGGCAAGGTGGCCAAGAAGACAGAATCATTGGAAAAAACAGCCACAGGCCAGGCACACTGCCCAGCAGGTCCCAGCTGGGCACCAACATTCCTTGCCATACCACCAGCAGGCCTCTTTCCAAGGGCAAGCCCCTACTGTGAGCAGCCAGAGTCAGGTAGAGGTTCCCTGCCGGGGGACCTGGAAGCCCATGGCCACTCAGGCTGGGCCCAGGGTGCACCCAGGCTATGCTGTTGCAGTGTCGACAGCCACCCAGACATATCCAGTGACCCAGCCCCGACTCGACGGGTCGTCCAGCTCAATGCCTGCAGAGGTAATGGTCGAATCCTTTCCGGATCGACTGAAGAAAACCATCGGGGTCATCTCAGCGCTCCTCTGTCGCCTGCTGCCGTCGGCAGAGGACAGGGGTGCCTGCAGGCAGCTCCTGTCATGGATGCTGGGCGTGGTCCTACTGGACAGGAAAGACTCGATGGAACTTCAAGCCATCATCCAGAAGTCCTTCTAGTCTGTGATGGAAAAGGCCCCAGAGTCGTCAATAACGGACGATGAGTCCCAGGCAGAAATGGAATCAGTGAGCCACCTCTGCGGCCCTTGAAGATCCTCCAGTGGAACATTTGTTGGGCTGCAGTGGAAAATTCACGTAGTGATATGAAGCTGCTGTCAGGATGAGGTTGATGTCTTCCTGTTTCAGGAGACACTCACCAATTCGTCACGTCAAATGCAGCCACGTATTCCGGGATTCTCTGCCTACCTTCAGTGCCTGGAAGAGACTGGCAGGGGCACGGCGATCTATGTCAAGACCACTATCCCTCTTTCAATCTCCACTGACCCCATCGACTGTGGGGAGGGCGTAGAGGTTCAGGCTGTCACCCTCCACCTGGCGGATGGACCTCTCCTGGTTTACAATACTTACAGAAGCTCTCGGTACACCCTTGACATTTCAGAGGTGGCAGCACTCGCCCCACGGGAGGGTCTTCTTGTGGCTGGGGATGTCAATGCCAACCACCCAATACTTTCTTCTGTCTCTCCTACCAACGCAGCTGGGAGGCACCTTGCGGCTGTGCTGGAGGAGGTCCCTGAGATCGCCCTCCTCAATAATGGTATAACGGTGAGCCAACCCATCACTATGGTGGCCGCTTGGATGTCACACTCATCTCTAGGCAGTTGCTCTCAAGTGCGAGATGGGAGGTCCACCCCTGTCTCACCAGTGATCACTTTGCAGTGGTCACCACGCTGATGGTCCAGCGGTGCCCGCTCCCCACACCTACCCCCAGATGGAATCTAAAAAAGGCCGACTGGCAGTGCTTCCAGGAGGTCATTGAGCGCTGGTGGGCAGAGTCTCCTCTTCCAGAAGACCCAGATGAGGTGGCTCAAAGCTTGCAGGAGGCCTTCACCTGTGCAGCTGAGGCAGCAATACCTAAGATTACAGGCAGAGGGTCATATAAACGTGACTGGTGGTTTTACAATGAGGACATCAGAGAACAGAACCACCGCTTCAATGTCGTACACAAGATGCACAGGCGTAATCCCACGGTTGAGTCCATGCGTCTGCTCAGGGAAGTGGTGCAGCATGCACACCATGTCTCACACAGGGTCTGGCAGGCTAAATGGTTCGAGTGGTGTGCCTCCTTCAGCTGCTCCTCCACCTTATCTGAGATTTGGATCAAGTTTCGATTGGCTACTGGGCAGCTTCGCAGTGTGGCTCAGTTGCACCCAGACCCTGCAACGGAGGCAGAACGTCTGGTGGACCTATTCACCTCCAGAGTGGTAATGGCTCAACTGCCTCAGGATCTCCAGGACCTCCAAGCCACCCTCCTTCCTAGAAGGGTGATGGTGATCCAAGCGGCATGCCAGGCTAAGAACATCACGGATGGAGACTTCACCGACCAGGAGCTCCAGGAAGCCTTCACATCTCATCGAGACACTGCACCGGGGCATGATGGTATCACCTATGGCATGATCACTCGGTCTGGCCATTCTGGACATTCAGCTGTCCTGGGGGTCGTCAACCAGACTTGGCGAGTTGGCAAGCTCCATGTCATATGGAAGGAGGCTGACATCATCCCGATTCCTAAGCCTGGGGATCCTGGCAGTGTGAGACCCATCCCCGTCACCAGTTGCATCTCGAAGGTGTCTGAAAAGATTGTGTTGGAGTGCCTGAGGTAGAAGCTTGGCTCTCCTCATAAACACCTCTGTGGCTTCACCAGAGGTGTGGGCACTTTCGAAAGCCTTACCACTCTACTGACCAGCATTGGGTCGGACGCCCAAGCCCATATTGTTGTCTTTCTTGACCTCGAGAAAGCTTTTGAGCTAGCCAGTGCACCTGCTATCCTCTCACTCTTGGCCTGCAGGGGGATTAAAGGCAGGCTGCTTTCATGGCTTCGTTCCTATCTCCAGGACAGGTGGGCCCGGGTACGCTTCCAGGGGCATGCCTCTTCTCTCAAGACCCTGGACAACGGCACTCCACAGGTCGTGGTGCTTAGTCGCACCAAGGTGCCCAGTCAGAGGCTGCGGGTCCTGGGCATCGACCTGGAGTGGGTTCACAGTTATAGGTACCTTGGCATCTACATTGACAGGCACCTCACCTTCCAGAAACATGTGCACCACATTAAAGAGAGGGCTCTGCATAGGGTCAGGGCATTGAGTGCCATGGCCAACCCTAGGGTTTGGGCCAGCCTCGAGGTCATGAAGTTGTTCTACATCCAGGCAATACGTTTCCTCATTGACTCTGGGGCACTTGTTCTGGTTCATGCCAGACCCACAAACATCAAATCCCTCTGTGCCATCCAGAACACAGCTGTACGGGCCATACTGGGGGCTCCTAGGTGGGCCAATGCAGTGGCTCTGAACCTTGAGGTGCAGCTACAGCCTCTTGAAGACAGGATCCAACTGGTAGCTGCCAGGAGGATTGCAAAGTATATCCGACTCACAGGGGCTGACAAACTGATGAGAGATTTACGGGTCCACCAGGGACAGGTCATTCCACTGCATCCCAGCCGCCGGTGGATGTGGTCGATAGCAGATGCCACTGGGAAGCTCTTGCCCATGACATTGCTCCAGGCAGGAGGCTGCGACAGACTGGCAGTGAACTACACGGTGCCACCCCCTTGGGCACCAGAGCTGTTTGCGGTGCGCTGGACAACCTTACCAGACAGCAAGAGGCATTGCACCCGGGACATTCTGCACCACCTTGCCTCGGCTAGCAGTGTGGGTGTGGAAGGCCCAAGGTGTGTGCCATATTACACCGATGGCTCCAGAGACCCAGTGGCATGCCGCACAGCTGCTGGGATGTTCCGCAGCAATCTCACAGCAGGTTGGCACCTCCCAGACCATTGCACCATCCTCCAGGCCGAACTCTTTGCCATCCAACAAGCTCTGCATCATGCTCTTGCAGACCATCAGCATCCCCCCATCATCCATGTTGATTCCAAGGCATTGATCCAAGCGCTTATGCACATAGAGCCAATGGACAACATGCACTTAATCACTTCCATCCGGGGTGACCTGCAGACTCTCATGGCCCAGGGTCGCAGGGCTACCATCAACTGGATCCCGAGCCATGTGGGTATCCCTGGCAATGATGCTGCAGATGAGGCTGCTAGGACTGCAACCCTCGAGGCAGAGCCACGTGCTGCGATCTCCATCAGCCTCAGCAAGATTGCACTGTGGGCTGCGGTGCTGCCAGGCGCCGTTCCCTGACCCTGGGGATTCACCGAGCCTCTGTTGGTATGTCAGGGCGAACCTCTGGGTGCCCCCTCCAAGTATTCGGACGCAGTCCAGAGAACTGAGGGTGCATATCCACCGCCTACGCTTAGGGTATCCCACCACTGCGCAGATTGTTGAACGGGCACGAGAGGAGTTCTGTGCCCATTGTGACCGAATGGTTCCACTGCCCCTGGTGCACTACCTGTTAGACTGCCCGGCTACGATGCCCATTCGCCGTAGACACTTCCCAATTACCCCAGTAGAGCAGGCCCGAGAGGATGAGGCAGCACATCTTAGCTGTCAGGGACTTAAAACCCTTACTTCCAGTCATTTCACGTCATCCACCCCTCCGCTGAAGTTGCTGCGAGGGCCTGCTTTGGGCCTCCATTGCACTGCACACCAGCCACTGTTAGTGCACACTAACGTTTGGTATGTCATCTGGCCATATGGCCGGTGAGGTAATCCCCCCTTCCTGCTGAAGACCTGCCACGCAGGTGCAAGTAACGATAAACGTCACTTCCCTACCCGGGGAGCCAATGCCGGGTCACCAAAATGGGAGAGACCCGGGCCGGGATACCATACCGGAGAATCAAATAGAACTGAATAGAATAGAATCATTATTACATCGACACCATGCCTAACCCTTCTAGGGTAGGGTAGGTGCCTGAGCCGGAGTTCGTAGCTCACAAGACTGTCATTCCCATTATCCCCCTTGGGGTGGGGATGGCAGACTAGAGAGGCCTAGCTTGTGGCTAGGCTTGGGAACAGTTGGTCCCAAAGATGAAGAGTTATTTGTGCCTCCTCCCATGGGAGACTTAGGTCTCAGACACTTCCTAAAGAGGGAGCCAAGGCTGGACCACCACTTGGAAAAGGCCCGGGCCAGGAGAATGCCGGCCAATCTTTAATAATAATAATTATTATTACATTTCTTTTAGTCCATTTAAATAATGCATTACTATGCACATGTGTATGTGTGTGGGTGTGCGTGCTTGTGTGTATGCATATATTTGTATGCTTGTGTGCATATGTCCGTGCGTGCGCCCTCGTGTGTGTATGTGTGTGCGTGCACGCTAGTGTTTACCTTGAGAGAGTTCTAGGGGTCAACGCCCCAGTGGCCCGGTCTGTGACCAGGCCTCCTGGTGGATCAGAGCCTGATCAACCTGGCTGTTACTGTTGGCTGCATGCAAACCAACGTACGAGCCACAGCCCGGCTGGCCAGGAACCGACTTTAGGTGGGTGTATGATCCACTTAATATTTGTATTTATAACTCTTTACAATTGTGACCAGGTGTGGACGTATCAGTGGTTCATTACTTTGTAATTTGTTCATGACTGTAACCATGTATAGGAGTGAGGCTGATTCATTACCTCTGTAACTTGTCATGATTGTGACCAGATCTACCTGGAGTTCATTACCTTTGTAACTAGTTCAGCTATCATAACTTTGGGGTCCAGTTCCTGGACCCATTATGTACCTTGGTAATCTTTTGACTACTGCTTACAGGATGGGTATGGGGTGCATAATGAAGATATTAAACTAACTAAAACTAACTCTGTGTGTGTGTGTGTGTGTGTGTGTGTGTGTGTGTGTACTCACCTATTTGTACTCACCTATTTGTGGTTGCAGGCGTCGAGTCCTAGCTCCTGGCCCCGCCTCTTCACCGGTTGCTACTAGGCCCTCTCTCTCCCCGCTCCATGAGCTTTATCAAACCTCGTCTTAAAACTGTGTATGGTTCCTGCCTCCACTACGTCATTTTCTAGGCTATTCCACTGCCTTACAACTCTATGACTGAAGAAATACTTCCTACTATCTCTCTGACTCATTTGTGTCTTCAACTTCCAATTGTGGCCTCTTGTTTCTGTGTCCCCTCCCTGGAACATCCTGTCTTTGTCCACCTTGTCTATTCCACGCAGTATTTTATATGTCGTTATCATGTCTCCCCCTGCCCTCCTGTCCTCCAGTGACGTCAGGCCGATTTCCCTTAATCTTTCTTCATAGGACATTCCCTTAGCTCTGGAACTAACCTTGTCGCAAACCTTTGTACTTTCTCTAGTTTCTTGACGTGCTTTATCAAGTGCGGGTTCCAAACAGGTGCTGCATACTCCAGTATGGGCCTGACATACACGGTGTACAGTGTCTTGAATGATTCCTTACTAAGGTATCGGAATGCTGTTCTCAGGTTTGCCAGGCGCCCATATGCTGCAGCAGTTATCTGATTGATGTGTGCTTCCGGAGACATGCTCGGTGTTATACTCACCCCAAGATCTTTCTCCTTGAGTGCGGTTTGCAGTCTTTGGCCACCTAGCCTATACTCCGTCTGTGGTCTTCTGAGCCATTCCCCTATCTTCATGACTTTGCATTTGGCAGGATTAAATTCGAGAAGCCATTTGCTGGACCAGGTGTCCAGTCTGTCCAGGTCTCTTTGAAGTCCTGCCTGGTCCTCATCAGATTTAATTCTCCTCATTAACTTCACATCATCTGCAAACAGGGACACTTCTGAGTCTAACCCTTCCGTCATGTCGTTCACATATACCAAAAATAACACTGGTCCTAGGACCGACCCCTGTGGGACCCCGCTCGTCACAGGTGCCCACTGTGATACATCATTACGTACCATGACTCGTTGTTGCCTCCCTGTCAGGTATTCTCTGATCCATTGCAGTGCCCTTCCTGTTATATGCGCCTGATGCTCTAGCTTCTGCACTAATCTCTTGTGAGGAACTGTGTCAAAGGCCTTCTTGCAGTCCAAGAAGATGCAATCAACCCACCCCTCTCTCTCTTGTCTTACTTCTGTTATTTTATCATAAAACTCCAGAAGGTTTGTGACACAGGATTTGCCTTCGTGAATCCGTGCTGGTTGGCATTTATACTCCTGTTCCGTTCCAGGTGCTCCACCACTCTCCTCCTGATAATCTTCTCCATAATTTTGCATACTATACACGTCATGACACAGGTCTATAGTTTAGTGCCTCTTTTCTGTCTCTTTTTTTGAAAATGGGAACTACATTTGCCGTCTTCCATTACCTCAGGTAGTTGCCCAGTTTTCCAGGGATGTGTTGAAGATTGTGGTAAGTGGCACGCACAACATATCTGCTCCCTCTCTAAGGACCCACGGAGAGATGTTGTCCGGTCCCATTGCCTCTGAGGTATCGATGTCCCTTAGCAGTTTCTTCACTCCTCCTCCTCTGTATGTATGTCGTCCAACACTTGTTGGTGTATTCCTTGCTGGTGTCCCCATCTGGTCTGTCCCCCCAGAGTCCTTCCTGTCTCTACTGTAAATACTTCCTTAAATCTCGTGTTGAGCTCCTCACATACCTCTTGATCGTTTCTTGTGAGTTCTCCACCTTCTTTCCTCAGCCTTATCACCTGGTCCTTGACTGTTGTCTTCCTCCTAATGTGGCTATACAGCAGTTTCGGGTCAGATTTGACTTTCGATGCTATGTCGTTTTCATACTGTCGCTGGGCCTCCCTCCATATCTGCGCATACTCGTTTCTGGCTCTTCTACGCACCTTCAGAGCTGGAGTAGCATCAAGACTCATGTCTTGGAATCTCGTCACCAAAGACTCGTACACAGACGTGGAATTCAGTTTGACGAAGATTCTGTATGCCCCATTCAGGGCAACACCATACACCTCATCGTCCTGGATACCATACGTCTCCCTAATGATGGTCGGGAGTAACACCTGTGCTGAAGAGGGTGAAATTGCCCCACGAAGCAGCTCTATACCGATGGTATTTACGCTCCTCCTCACACTCAGCGCCACGTTGGTACAAGGTAGCTCACCTGAAAACAGCAGAGGGGTGCAGAGCACAACTGCACTCTACCTGGAGTTTACCTGGAGAGATTTCCGGGGGTCAACGCCCCCGCAGCCCGGTCTGTGACCAGGCCTCCTGGTGGATCAGAGCCTAATCAACCAGGCTGTTGCTGCTGGTTTGCACGAAAACCAACTACGAGCCACACCCGGCGATCGGGAATTGACTTTAGTGCTTGTCCAGTGCCACTTGAAATCCGGGGGGGCCCTGTTGGAAATCCCCCTTATGTGTGCGGGAGGCAGTTGAAACATTGGGGACCCCCCTGACACTTATATATGGTCTCTTAACGTGCTAGTGACACCCCGCTTTTCTTTGGGGGGATGGGCATCTCTCCCAAGTTTTTGCTTTTTTATTACTGATTTTTCGTGTGCAAATTCGGAAGTCCCTCAGGATTTTCCAGGTGTATTAATCAGTACCCCCTCCTCGTTCCAGGAAAACAGGTTTAGGAAACCTCAAGTGCTTTCCCAGTAATTGAGGTGTTTTATCCCTTATGCGCGCCGTAAAAATTCTTGTACATTTTCTAGGGCGGGGAATTTCACCTGCCTTGAAAGGTGCGTTAATTTTAGCAATTTCCAGCCTAGATAGAACAAAAACCTGAGATGTCACATGGGGGCTTGACCCCCAGTTTTGAAGGGTTTCAACCATCCTGTCATTTTTTCAGAATGCGATTGATACAATCATGGTCCTTTAAGGGGAATCCTCGCCCTGATCACTCCCAGGGTCTTTGACGTTGGGGTTTCGCTCTATTTTTTGGCCAGAATTTGTCTTAAACCTTTATGAAATTTAATTTCCTCGTGTTTACCAATTTTTGAGAATTAAATTTCTCATTGTTGAAAATTATATTTTTTTTGCCAGCCCACTTAAAGATTTGGGTTATGTCTGCCTGGAGCCTTCAGTGTCTGCAATGGGAAAACCCCCCCCCCCCTTCATGCAGATTCGGTGTCATCTGGGGAAAGGAAGACACGGTGGGGGTGACTCCTTTTCTATTCGGGTATGAGGATGAGGAACAAAAGGGAGCGAGTACTGTGCCTTGTGGGGAAAAAGAGCTTTTCCCGTAGCGCCTCGGACTTTACTCGTTGACGGACTAAAATCCTGTGTTCGTTGTGGGGAAATTATAGACCCTCGACCGACTTTTCCTGTTATTCCCTTTTAGCCCATTTTTTGGGGCGCTATTTACCCGGGTCACACTTGTCAAAGGTTTTTTGCAAAAATCTGTATATATTTTTTCCTGCATTCTTTTTGTTTCTAGTGCTTTAAAACCCTTTGTCGAGTGACCAATAGTTGAACAGAAGGAGGGACCCAGTTGCCCGGGTTGTGTACTGAGGGTTTTTCTAGATGGTTGGCTATTTGCTTCTAGGCCCCCTTTCAAAATTTTTATGATATGGGATGTTAGTGTTTTGGGCCCTGTAGTTCTTTGCTTTGCTTTAACTGGCCCCTATTTTTTTTATAACTGTGGGACGCCCCCCGTGTCCTGCCCCTCCCTTTTTGGATGGAAAAGGCCGTGATAGGGGGTTCTTGCAGTTCTTGATGAACACAATTCCCGGTCGGGCCCGGGGGAGAGTGCATGGGGATGTCAATTTTTCGCCTTTCGAATCATTTGGCGTCAGGATAACATCGATAGGCTTGTGTTAATCAAATTTTGTGGCCTCTCTAAAAAATTTATTTTGATCTTGACTCTCATCGGTTAGCGGGTTCTAAAAAAATGGTCATATTGGGACTGAGTAGCTCACCATTCCTTTCTGCATCTGTGAGGACCATCTTGTTTAAATAGGGGCCCCAAAACTGGGGTTGTTCTCATTTGATTTGGCATGGAGAAGAAATACTTTGGGTTTCTTTCGATTTCTTTATGGCTTTTAGTTCTTCCGCGATTCCTGACTACTAAAGGATTCTTTTTTTTAGCTTAAGTTCGATGCTTGCTATTTCTCTGACCAGGGTCTCCCTACGCATTTCAAGCATATATTGACCTCATTTTTGCCGCTATGTTATTTCTTTTTCGTCGCCTGTAAAGGGAGCGCCTGTCTCTTTCTATTTTTATTACTCCTCCTTTTTCTTAGGAGGAATAAAGCTTGTGCATACATCGAGTGCCACCGAGTTGTTAATCTGTTCTAGGCATAAGTTGGGGTCTGTGTTGCTTAGTATATCTTCCAGCTTATATCGGTTAGGACTTGGTTTACTTGGTCCACTTTCTGTTTGTTATTGAAATTGAATTGGTGAATGCTCCCTCGTGACTAGTCATATTATGTCGGTCTGGGGCTTCACGCATACATGTCTGAACCTCAAATTATGTTGTGATTGAGTATATTGTTTTTGATTATGGTGACATTTCTTATCAGATCATCATTGGTAAGTGAGATGAGAGTCTAGTGTTTCTCCAGTCTAGTAGGCTCTATTATTTGATGGTTTTAAATTGAATTTTGTGGCAGAGATTTAAAAGCTCGTGTGAGTGTGAGTTTTCATCAGAGCTGCCTTGGTGTTATTACTGTAACAATATTATTTTTCTATATTCCTCATTTTAGGGCCTTAAGTTGAAATCCCCCAGGAGCAAGATGTTGGGTTTTTTTTTTTTTTGCAGGAGCTGGAGATTTTCCAGGCACGTGATGTCAATTTTTTAAACAGCTGTTCTGGAATTGCTGGGATTGTTGCATCCGGAGGCTTGTTACTACCACAATGGACTAGGTTTTGTTCTCGACCTTTTACTGCTACATTCATCAGACACCTTTGGCCACTCTTTTTGAATGGTTCATGCTCATGACTGGCTTTGAACATGTGCGGGTATAGTCAGTTCCATTCCTTTATTGCTGTACATAAAAGGTGTTGAAGCCTGGCCAATGATCGTGGGTACTACAAAGATTGTGCTCTCTCCCCCTAGTACTATGATTGTTTGGTTCCCAACCTTGGACAAAAATTGACCAGCATGATATTCTGGGCACTGTTTGTGTGCAATTTTATAAATGATATTAGCTTCAGTTGTTTTACTCTGTCTTCAACATTCAGAATATCCAAACTGCCTGTAATTCCATCCTGGCCTACATGTTCTCTTGGTCCCAGCCCCAGGATTGAATCTTACGATTTAGTTCTGGGTGTTTGCAGTCATTCTTTCAGTTTTTTTCGTTCAAGGCAGAGTACCATGAGAAGAGCAAGGCATAATCAATCAGCATTGTATAAGAGCTAGACATGGGTCCTGTGTGGCCTCAGTAGGTTAGACACTGTGCTTGTCTGTCAGGGAACTTCAGTATCGGCTTTCGCTTTCTTTAACTACATGTTCCCTGGTCAATTCTCCTGACATGCAGGTCAAGGGTGTTCCAGTTATTTTACTGATGAAACCAAAGTGATGGGTCCCCGTTACACTGGGGACGTTTTGTGGACGGGAGTGGTATGGAAAGTATTGGCAAAGGGTCGGGTAGGAGATGGGGTTTTAAAACAGGAGTGTGAGAATGTGATAAGTTCTGTTGGGAAAACAGTGATAGGAAGTGTGGGAGGGGAATTAACGAAGGGAGAAACATGGAAGGACTTTAAGTGAAATGTTGGTAAGGTAAAGTCGGGAATCGATGGACTCCCAGCAGAGTTTTCTCTACAGCATTGGAGTAATGCGGGGTTTTTTGGTTAGGTTATAAATTTAATGAAGGGGAGGGGAGAGTGGGAGAGAAGCAAGCAACAGCTGTTGTAGTATTGGTACAGGAAGGGTAGGGAGGCACATACACTTAGGACTACCAGGCAATATCATTGTTTGACAGATTATAAGCTGTTTGCCAAAATTTTTGGGAATCGGTGTAAATGTGTAGTGGACAGGGCGGATGAAGAAGTCTACGGGCCCCTAGGCTATTCAGATTGGTGGGGCCCCTTTGGAGTTACGGGTGTAAGCGACAGCGACCTTCCAGCTTAGGGGTGGGGGATGGTCGGTGTGAGCTGTTAAAGGTCTAATTAAATACATTCTGGCTATTTAGATTAAATTTAAAAGAGAAAGAGCAAAAGTACATCAGACAACCACAACTGAGAAAAACAAGAATATTGTCCTAACTAAACCTAATGAAACACCACTACATCCCACTGACACAGCTAACAGATAAATGACTTCTTTCAAACATAGGATCTAATCTCGCCAGTAAAATCCCACATACAATGCCCATGCCGGGGGACTACCTATGATGGGAAATTTCCATAATTCCTTTATCTTGCACCAACTGAGGCCCACGAAGTCATTGAGATCATAAAGTCACTTTAAAAATAACTCGGGAATCTGTCTCAGTCCACCATTACTGTACAACGCGAGCGGCCCATGTCCTTTCGCATGCTATTTCATTACTTTTTAACAAGTCAATAGAGACTAGCCACCTTTCCCGAGAAAAACTACTCACAAGTTGGCAAGGGGTTACACCCCAATACATAAGGTGGTGACCTACAGACTTAAAACTATAGGCCGATATCTAACTTACCATTGCTATCCAAAATCTTTGAGAAACTCGTGACAGGAGACAGTATTCATTTATAACGGCCAAAACATACTCAACCCTGCCAGTTTTGGATTCAGAAAAATAAAAGCACTAATTGATGCAATCATAAAAATGTAGATCTGCTTTACACAGCATTGGAAAATAAGAATATCCAATAGGAATTTTTATTGTCCTAAGGAAAAGGCTTTTGACACAGTAGACCCGTACATCCTACTCCACAAACTTGATCACTGCGGTATAGAGGCCAGCTCTTGCTTATTTCAAATCTTACATTACTAATAGGTATTCAGTACGTCACCATTAAAGACACAGCATCAGCAACACGGCCACTTGATACTGGAGTTCCGAAGGGAAGTGTCCTTGTGTTCCCCTGCTCTTCCTTATACATCCAATGGACCTTCCAAACGCATATCCCAACACCTGAAAACCCATTCTCTTTGCTGAAGACACGATTTATGTCATCTTTCTCACCCTAATTTGCCACCCTCAACAAACCAATTGTGAATGAGAGCTGATTAAAATATTCGACTTGGTATGACAGCAATAAACTTACGCTTAACACTGACAAAAAACCTACTATAATATGTTTGGTTAGCAGAGCAGGAGATGCACAAATTACATTAAGATTGACAACACTCTAATTACCAGAAATAATGGGGGAAAATTCCTAGGCTTATACCTTGACAACAACCTGAATTTCAGCACCCATATCCATTACATAACCAAAAAAGTATCCAAAACGGTTGGGATCCTCTCCAAGATACGATACTACGTGCCGCAAAATGCCCTTCTCACACTATACCACTCACTTATTTATCCATACCTCACCTATGCTATTTGTGCTTGGGGATCAACTGCAGCAACACACCTAAAGCCAATAATAACCCAACAAAAAGCTGCAGTAAGAATAATCACTAAATCCCATCCCTGGCAACACACCCCCCCACTCTTCATAGATCTAAACTTACTCCCAGTTCAGTACATCCACACTTACTACTGTGCAATCTACATCTACAGGGCCTTAAACTCTAATATCAACCTTGACCTAAAACGCTTTCTTGATAGTTGTGACAGAACCCACAGGCATAACACCAGACACAAACATCTCAAACGACATTCCCCGTGTCCGACTAAACCTTTACAAAAAATTCAATGTATGTCAAAGGCCCTAAAATCTGGAATACCCTACCTGAGAACTCTAGAACTGCAGACACATTCATCACCTTCAAAACTACCATTAGAAAACATCTTATCTCCCTGATACCCCCCCGTCAACTAACTACACGAATACCACCTGGTGGTTCACACTTACACTCACTCATTTGACCATAAACAGAAATATTAATCTCAGTCTTAAAATAATGAATCCTGTGATACTCCAATACTGAAACTATGTACTGTGCCAAAACAAAAGCATTCACATTGCTAAACTCACAAACTAGTATTTAGTCACTTAGCCATATTACCAACTTACCTCATAATTTGTAATATTTTACAATTAAGAATAAAACTAAGTCTGCCCGAAATGCCTAGCCATGCTAAGCGTTCTAGTGGTACACTCTGTAATCACAATTTTACTACATGTAAACCAAACAATAACCAAATTTCTGTAAACTCAGCATTGTAATCCTTATAGAGAATAAACTTTGAATTGAATTGAATTGAATTGAAAACCATTTACCAACAACCATTATAACTATCTTGTTAAATCATGCATTTTAAAGAGAATAAACTCAGGACAGCATAGTATTACTAGATTAGGCTATTAAAGTAGTGACATCATGTACCTATTATATTCAGCATAACCACTACAGCACTATTATTCCCTTTATAAATCACTGACCATTATTGTTATCATTGCATCATGCATAAGACTATCAAATCATATAAACTCAAGAAAGTAAAGAATTGTTTATATTCACAGGCACTTCTTAAATAAACTTTTTTTCTGGATTTCATATTGGCAAAATTATCAATTATATACTGAAAATCAATATTTCTTGTTAGATCAGACTCAGTAGTCAACAAGGCTAGGTTACACAATTTGCCTTGGCTCATTGTTGAACGGAGCTGGCTTTTCACTCTTTTCAAAACAGAAAATGAACGTTCTCCTTCACAGTTAGTAGCTGGAAGTGTTAGGTAAAGGCGATACACTATGTCAACATTAGGTTTCTGAGATACCTGCATTTCTTAAATGTTTCAAAGCAGCTGAGGGTGCACATTTTTCAGGTGGAGCTTTAATCTGATTCATATACCCAGAAAAATGAACTATTTCTACAACAAATGTGTCCTGAACATCTGCTGAAAGGTGTTGTTGCAACTTTAATGCAGCTTCTCTCAATTCTGCATCTGGCATAGTAGTAATTTTGAACAGAAATCCAAACTTGTCATTGAGATTCTGGTAGATTTCTTTTCTTTTCACCAATTCTGTAATTAGTGAATCCAGAATGATGAAGTATGTAGCTGTCTTACATTTCTGTCTTGGTAGCAACACAATTTCATTGTCTGGCTCTTCAAAATTGCGTTTCCTCTTCCTTGACCGCTGATGATCAGCCCGGTAACTGTAGTCTTTCACCAGCAGTTTAGCTTTCTCTTCAAACATTTCAAAAGCTTCATCAGTGCGAAGTGAGCTTACAAATTTCACTAAGCCTGCATAGAGGTTAGCACAAGTAGCCATTTCAATTTCAATTTTCTGAAGTGTCTTGTTCGTGGCAATTAACCGTTCCAGTATACAGTCCCAAAGCTCACAGAGTATGGCCAATTCAAAATCTTCCAATTTTGGTGCTAAGCTGGCTGCTTTGCTTCTTGTAGTTGCTGTCTGGTCTTCATCCTCTGCTATTTGGATCAAAGCAGAACGTATTTCAGCAAAGCTGTCTTTCAAAGCATGTGTTGCATCATGCTGCGCTGACCACTTTGTTGTTGATAATGATTTGATGACATCTCCATGAATGGAGATGTCATCAGATGCGCTGAAGCAGAGAAAAAATTAACGAGTGCTTGTAAAAGTTCAAAAAATGAAACTGCAGCGACACAACACTCCGCAGCACATGACCCAACAAGATTAAGAGAATGTGCTGAGCAGGGCACATATTCAGCAAGTGGGTTGATTTGCTTGATACGGGCATGCAATCCATTATATTTACCCAACATGTTACTTGCATCGTCGTAGTTCTGGCCACCGCAATCCATAATAGAGAGATCATGTTCAAGCAGAGTATCCAGTACTACATTCATCATTGTTTCTCCATCATGGCCTGAAAGAGGAATGAATTTTATAAAGTGCTCTACAGGCTTACCACTGGAGTCGACAAAGCGAACAATGAATGTCAATTGATCTGTATGTGAAATATCTGGTGTTGAATCTACACTTATTGCAAAGTATTTTGCAGTTTTCACAGCTATGATGTTATTGAGGACCTTCTTAGTCATCAGTTCAATAACTTCATTGCATATAGTAGATGACATGTAAGATACAGTGCCTCTTCCTGCATTCACAAGGCGTGACACATGATTTGCTAAGAATGGATCGAATTGTGCTAACAGTTCTATGATCCCTAGGAAATTGCCATTGTTTTCCGAACCAAAAACCTCATTTTCTCCACGGAAAGCAAGTCCTCTTAGAGCTAAGAATTTTACAACAGCAACAACTCTTTCTAGAACTTTTCTCCAATAAGTGCGCTCTTTTTCAGTTTGATTTTCCAAATGAGAATCCAATAAGCCTTTTTTTCTGTGCACGAAATACACTGGCTAAAATGCAGCTCCTGTGAGTGGTGCTGTTTTCATGTTCCTCGAAAAGCTTGGAATTTTTCCAGTCATTGAACCCCTGTGTGAAGGTATTTTCTTTGGTAGAAAATAGGTTGCATGCTGAACAAACACACTTTTCCTGAGCTTTCAGAGTATGCCATCCATGATCTTTTCACAGTTTCTGAATTTGCAAGCTTCCTATAAAACATAGATGACTTTAAACAACGACGACTTCCATCATCATAAAGCCTTGCTGGTTTCCTAAAGTCAATGTTCAGAGTTTGACTGAAGTTTTCTGCAATGAAAGCATTACGTAGAGAATCTGGGATTACATTTGGCCATGAGGCAGAATCTTTTAAGACAAATCCTGTGGATGAAATGTCCGTTGAGACACTGAGAGGAGACACAAAAGAAGTAGATGCTGGCTGAGAAATAATGGAGGGAGGGCTTCCTGTATGGTCTGACGTATCTGCAGATTCAACTGTACTGGTAACATCAGAAACTGTTTTCGTGAGCAAGTCTGTGATCTTTCTGCAGCTTGATACATCTTTCTTTTTCTGTTCTTCTTGAATTTTCTTCTTTCTTTTCTGTGACCCACTCGCATAAGAACGTCCAACATCACGTTCACGAGATGCCATAATGAGGATGTATCACTGTCTGTAATCGTGCAAATGCATATTTTTCATTATCAATTATTATTAATTTTTTAATTTCTGTTAAAAAAAAATTTCTGTCAATTGGGGGATATGGCCCTTGTAGCCCCCTTTCCTCTGGCTGCACATCTAAAAATTCAGAATGTTAACAGAAAGGAGTCATATACAGAACTTTTACCATAGATTAGGTTAGTGATTTGGGCTACGAATATTTTACTAATTCATCCTCCTTGATCTCCAATTTACTTAAACAGAAATCATACTGAGTCCAAGAACAATGCACAATGGTATTTATATTACCATTTTCATAACTAAACTAATCATTATGTTTTACATGATATATGGACTACCACCATAGATAAGGACATGAGAATTAAAGAATGCAGGGACAATTTTCAGTTTCACCCAACCAACGATTTTCTGATGTGGCTTATGTGTTTCTGGGGAAATATGTAGTAAATTAATTGATGTTCTACATCACTTCCGTGGCAACTTGAAAACAAAGCATTTGTGACGGAAGTGATGTAGAACATCAATCAATTGAGATCTGTTATAGAAATGATAAAGACTTAAAGACAGGACAAAGTGCTTTTAAAACCTACAAATGGAAGTCAGTTTGCGTTTTTAGGTTTTTCTTTATAGTATTTTTATCAAAAATGCGTCTTTACTGGTCCATGCGTCTTTACTGGTCAAGTAACCCTATCAAGTACCTCCCTTAACATTTAGAGGCAAAAACAAACATTTATGCATACACATCAATGTCTATCAACAACACTTCAGTTAATTTGTCACAGTACAAGTCTAGATAACGTGTAATTACTACAGAAAATTGGAGAGGAATCTCCCATACTCACCCATTAGCGGGAAAACACAGCTGTTCTGATGTAAACAAAGACGTGTTGAGTGTTGCCATCTATGGTTAGGTTTATTTTTTTTATTTTATTTTATTTCATTATTTATTTTTGTTTTGATTAATTTTTAAAAATCAATTTTACTCTCCAAACACTTGAACTTTTTAGGTAGGGACTCCTTTGCACTTGCACCATGTGCGCAATCTTGGATGAGCCCCTGAACCCCTTGGACCACAGGGCCCCCAAATGCACGGGGCCCCCAAATGCGTGGGGCGCCCAAATGCGCGGGGCCCCCAAATGCACGGGGCCCCCAAATGTGCAGGGCCCTAGGGAAATGCCTCGTTTGCCTATGCGGTAATCCGGCCCTGGTAGTGGATAGAGTAGTATTGAGAACTCAGTTTGGGTTGCCAGGGAGGTCTATGGTGGAGGGATATGGGTTCCTAAGGGATTTCATGGAAGCAAAAGGGGGGGAGGGGGGTTTGGTGGCATTAGACTGGCAGGAAGCATATGACAGAGTGGAACGAGAGGCATTGAGAGCCATCCTCAGGGGACAGGGGTTTAGGGAAGAAATAGTGGGATGGGTAGATGCTTTGTATCGTGGTGCAATGGCCAGGGTACAGATTAATGGGAGAGTGGGTGGGAAGATTGTAATGGAAAGGGGACTTCGACAGGGTGCCCTATGTCAAAACTTTTATTTGCATGCATACAGGACCCCTTTTATAGGATGATGGAGAAGCGTATGTGCAACTGGGGGGTGAAGGGAGTAGAGTTGGGAGGGTCTGGCCAGTCTTAATAGGGTATGTTGATGACACTACTGTTCTGGTTTCGGAGGGGATGTCAATGGATACCTTGGATGGGGTAGTACAATTGTTCTCGGATGCAACTGGTATGAGAGTGAATTCAGAAAAGTCCATGGTTATTGGAGGGTTGAGTGGGGTAGTGCAGTTGTGGGGAGGTGGGTGAATTTGTTAAAAATTTGTAGTCTCATCTATGCAGACGATCTGGATGTATCGCGAAGGGAACACTCGATTAGGTTGGTGGATAGGATTCAGGGGCGATTGTGTGCATTGAGGCCTTATCATTTGACCCTTGTACAGCGGGCCATTGTCATTAATGTCTTATTGTATAGTATATGTGGTGGCCATGTTCCCATTAACACTGACGGTGATAGCAGACATACTTAGGAGGGTTTTTAAATTTTTGTGAGGCTCGGGATATGATTGGCTTAAAAGGGATGTGGTAATGTTACCTGTGCGGCAGGGAGGGTTGGGTTTGCTGGACTTAAAGAGGAGGGTCAAATGTGTCTTTATTAAAAGGGAGGTGGTGATGGAAGGTGTGAGTGGTGGGGGTATGGACAGGATCCATGAAAGATTGAAACGAATGTATTCAGGAGTGGAGTTGCAGGAGTGTGAAACTGTTTTGAGGGCTATGGCGTGGGCTCGAGATCTGGGGAAGGTCCAAATAGGTGCAATGTGTCGATTGTTGGTGGGGAGGGTTGTGGCGCCTGTAGAGGGAATTTTCCCCATGTATACATGAGGAAGTATATGGAATAGGTTAAGTAGGATGAGGTTACAACCACGAGCATGTGACGTAATGTATCGGTTTCTGCATGGGATTTTGCCGTCGGGTACGGTTCTGAGGGATAGACGTGTGGTTGAGGGGGGTGGAATATGTGAAGGTGAGGAGTCGGCATTTCATGTTGTATATTTTTGTGAGGGGATGGGTAGCATAAGGGGTTGTTTGAGTAGGGTACTCCATAAGATTGAGGGTAAATGAATTTCTGTTCTGAGAGCATTGAGTCTTGACGTGGGGGGATTGGATGAGAGTATCATTATGGCTGTGGGGTACATTATGGTAGATTATATATACATATCGTGGGGAATGAGGGGGAAAGGAGTTAGTGAGGTGAAGTGGTGGGTTTTAGCAGTTATGTTTTGTAAAACATTGTGCCGTAACAGGGAAATTTATGGGAGAAAATGGGAGGAGGGCTTTCTCAGAGGGATATAGAGAACTTACATTAGAGGTTTTATTAGATTTGCAAATCAGGTGGGAGGGGCAGGGTAGGGATGGTAAATGCTTCTGTAGGATGGTGATGCCAGGGGTAGAAATGGGGTCGCCTCCTTGGGGTTGACAGTTGCAAAGAATGTGCGCGAGAGTGTAGGGATAATGTAACATGCGAATGTGTATGAACCTGTTGCCTATGGGATGTGTAACGGCACATACAAAGTTGTGGCTGTCTGTGCCTGCGTGCGCCATAGATACACTGTTGTGATTAAGGATTGGTTGAACTTCATTGTGGCAATGTTCCTAGACTTGTTAAGCACTAGATGTGTATCTAACCTGACTGAAGTGTCAATGTGTAAGACTTTGTCATGTTTCCCTTATGTTAATATTTGTTATTAAATGTACTGTGTCTTTGGTGTTACTGTTTCACCAATACTTATATAATTACCACTTAGGTTTATTCATGTGTCAAATTAGGATGTAAGCCAACAAGTTGGTGATAATGGTCATATTATTTCGGGGTGAGGGGGGTAATTAATGTGTAATAAGTTTAAGTCATTAACGGTAATACCAACTTTATTGGTAGTTGTATACGTGTGTTTTGAAATGTAATATCACATGTGTTTGTCTTATTAAGGTATTGTGATTTTGGTAGTCCTGTACCATCCATGTTGTAAATTCTCATTCCTCACATGACATGTGTCATGATATTCCTAAATTGAGGATAATTAATGTCTTCATTATTCAGATTGGTGATGGGGTTAGTTTTCAATGTGTGTGTGAGTGGTGGGAGGGATTATGGGTCAACTGTGTTGTTTGAGTGGGGGGAGGGATGATGGGTCACCTGCGTGTTTGAGTGGGGGGAGGGATGATGGGTCACCTACGTGTTTGAGTGGGGGGAGGGATGATGGGTCACCTACGTGTTTGAGTGGGGGGAGGGATGATGGGTCACCTGTGTTGCAGCACAGGTAGGTCTTGTGTAATTAGTTGCGAGTTGTATTACGGGTGATTGTCATTAAGCTTGATGCATTATTATTGTGTTGAGGTTGTAATTTAGAAGTTTTATTTATAGCCATTTTGTGGCCTTTATTATTATACCTTTATTCCTTCTTGAATTGTGATATGTTTTAAAAACTTGTAAATAGTATAGTGTCAGATGTTGCCTGGATTGTTATGTGTTGATATATTGTGTTATTGATGTCCTTGCTCAAGTCATTTGTTAATTTTAAGTAGCAGGGGAATGTAGAATGTATTCATCACTGGTGGGGGGGGGGAAAGTGTAAGCAACAATGAGTAGGTTCCACTATATCTATGAACCTTGTGTACTTGTGTAACAACTTACGTAGAAGCAGTCTGTAGGTTATGTTAAGTTTATTTTAATGTCTTTATGTATGTGCTTATTCAGTAGATTGTGTAGTGAATGTTTATTGCTTGTCACAAGTGTCAATGTTACATATTGATATATGTACCTATATATATTTGTACATGATGCTTTAAATAAAAAAAATCCATCCTATATGCTAAAGTGTGGCATGTAGTGCATGTATCTTTGTTGTGTCCAAAAGACGAGACACGTTTATTGGTGCGTGTTTTTCGGTTTATCTGGGGAAGTCGTTGTTGCTGGTTACCTTGCAGTGTTCTTAGTTTAAGCTTAAGGGGTGTGATCGTCATATATGCGTGGATATGTTGTGTGTGCTTACAGTAGTTTCAAATCCGCTGGCGTGTAAATTGCGGATTTTAGTTCGGGCGACTATGGAAGCTGACGTGGCGCCGGTTTGTAGTCAGTTTCCGTTGTACGCCTGGGCCAATATTTGGAACCGTCTGGTGGATCTTCCGTTGTGACCCGTAGTTCGTGAAACTGTATATAATTTTTTTCATAACATCTTGTCGTCCAGGTCTGTTTTGTTTACACGACGGTTACGCGATATTCCGTCCTTTAGCGATTGTGGATTGAAGAGACTGTTTTTCATGCGATTTTTATTTTTGCGAGCTGTTAGAAGCCGTGTGCTGTTGGCTCAGTAGACTTATTAGGTGGGTGGGTGGGGGGGTTGTCTCCCTTATGTATCCTTAGTTTAGACATGGGGGGGGGTCCCGGATGATGTCGCAAGGGCACTGGGGGTGTTAGTATCAGATTTTATTCATACATCTTGGGTACTCCAGACAGCGGGAACAATTGAGAGGATACATGGTATTATAGCAGTTATGTATCAAACCAAGTGTAGGAATCAGTTGTTGTTTGGGAATCGTTGGGAGCGTAGTTTTCCTTATACCTATCGTAGTTTCCGTGTTGCGGATTTATGGCATTTGTACGAAGTGAAAACGTAAAAGGACTGGTCTCTGGTATGTGTTTTGTGTGTGTGGTTTGTTGTGAGTGTAATAAGTAAGGTTGTGTTTGGGTACGAGAAAGTATAACATATGTAAAATAGAAGATTATCTAGATTGTGTTTATTACCTTTGGATTCACAGTACAGTTTTCATGTGTCAGACCGTGACGTTCAAATCTTCACCGAACAAATGTACTTTTGCTATATAGTATTGTATCCATTATGTTTTAAGGTCACGGTATGTTTAGGAATTAATTTATGGACGTCATATGTATATGATGTGTAAATAACAAATTCAGTTATTTTTTTTTATATTTTGTATAAAATGTAATATTACAACATAAAAAATAAATATATATAAAACCACCATCCTTAACAAACAGGCATCCATATGAGAATTCATAAGCCCAGTACACCATATAAATTGCTCAACATTCCGACAGTCACTATATACACTTGGAGTCACCTAGGATGTTCATTATGCATAAATAAAAATCAGATAAGAGCTTTGTGGCCACATACGTCATCCTAGTACAAAACTGCACTAAAAGACATGCTATAATAAATCATATAGCACTATCTCCTCCACCACAATAGATATTATATAATCACATAGCTAGACCTATAGCATATATGTTTACCAACATATTTTATAATACTTAAAACATTATGACAAAATAATAATATAAAACATCAATACACGATGTTACATTACAGTGGTTCGAGCCCATAATAACAATATATAAATGTTACATTACAGTGGTTCAAACACATAATAACAATATATAAATGTTACATTACAGTGGTACAAACACATAATAACAATATATAAATGTTACATTACAGTGGTACAAACACATAATAACAATATATAAATGTTACATTACAGTGGTACAAACACATAATAACAATATATAAATGTTACATTACAGTGGTACAAACACATAATAACAATATATAAATGTTACATTACAGTGGTACAAACACATAATAACAATATATAAATGTTACATTACAGTGGTACAAACACATAATAACAATATATAAATGTTACATTACAGTGGTACAAACACATAATAACAATATATAAATGTTACATTACAGTGGTACAAACACATAATAACAATATATAAATGTTACATTACAGTGGTACAAACCCATAATAACTATATATAAATGTTACATTACAGTGGTACAAACACATAATAACAATATATAAATGTTACATTACAGTGGTACAAACCCATAATAACTATATATAAATGTTACATTACAGTGGTACAAACACATAATAACAATATATAAATGTTACATTACAGTGGTACAAACACATAATAACAAGCAACACAAGGAAGCATATAGTTTAACATGCAGACATAAAACAGATGCTCATGGAAAACTAGAAATGAAACATTATAACAACCAGTATACAACATCCCTGTGCAGATAGTTACTATAAGAATACAACACACACTACAACCCCCCCCCCTATTCCCAACAGCTGTATCTGCCGTCACCATCATAACCAAGACTATAAAATAACATTAATGAACATGGTTGAAAATATAAACATTCTGAAACACGCTTCATACATAACCACATTCCTGCATAATCCAGGAAATACAAATGCATAAACACATGTATAACTGTAGTGATACTGGTCCTGTGGGGAGCAGCAGCAGGATAATACTGCACCACCTCTTGGGGCCCTTAACAACAACAACAGTTTGGTGTGTGTCATGGGCGCCAACACATGGTGTGTGATTCTCTCCGATTATATCCATTTATCAGTGATGCAGATTACATGGTGAGTTTAAATATGTGGCCTGTAGTTATAACTTTTCTCTTGACATATGCAAGACATCACCATCCCTGTAGAAGCCATTATTAGATGTACTAGTCATTATATTTTGTTGTTGCAGAAGTACTATGAAGATTCTATGTTCAATAAAGCCTAGAGATAAGGCCTGTGTTTCTATCACAACAATAACATACATACAAAAACCACAATGGATACAGCGGTATACATAGACACAGCATACCTCTCCAAAAGCGTAATTAACCCCCTACATAACAATACAGCATAATAAAATAGTCTACGGAAACATACCATCACTTCACAGAAGTACTAAGTATTAATAATAATATATAAAAATTAAAATCCAATAAAATCCAAAAAAAAAAAAAAAAACAAAGCAACATATCTTAATACAGAAGCTTTCTTAAACACGCTTCATACATAGCCACACCCTGCAAGACACATAGCCACACACCTGCAAGACACAGCCACACCCTGCAAGACACATAGCCACACCCTGCAAGACACATAGCCACACACCTGCAAGACACAGCCACACCCTGCAAGACACAAAAGCCACACCCGCAAGACACCCCAGCCACCCCCCTGCAAGACACATAGCCACACCCTGAAAGACACATAGCCACACCCTGCAAGCACAGGAAGTACATTGTTAAAAATGATACATTAGCATAATAAGAAACCTTCACAGTCATCTTACACACAAAGGCTCACAGTCACATAAAGTACCAGATTTTCATACCTTGCTAAATTAAAGCTCCATCTTACTCATCCAGTTCTCAACCTCTCATTTTCGCATAATACACGTCATTAAAAATTTCCTGACACCAAGCCACTCACTTGACCCACACAATTTTGCCATTACACCTCTTGTCCTTCAAATGCATCAATCACGGCCCCGGGCGCCTTCCTCAAGAAGCCCGGCCTCGTCACGTCCCCTAAATTTGTAATGCCCATAGTCCTCCACTCGAAGCTACGTTATCATCTGAAATTTGAAAATCATCTTTTCCCAGTAAATCCTATATTCCTCCTTTGTGTCCATAAAATATCGCTCCAGGCCCAAATTCACTCCCCCACCGGCCTCTCCGTAAAACCCACGAAGTATACCGAAGTCGGGCTAAAATTTACCCATCACATTTTGTTACGGCCCCCACCCCCCACATTCAAAGCTTAATCCGTAGAACAAAAATACCACCCCCACCACCATACGTAAAACCCTGCTAAAACCACTCCTCACGGGTTTCCAACCTTTCACAAAAATATACTGAGGAAAACAGTGTCAATACCCCACACTCAAAAACATTCCCATCCCTTCCTGCACATGCCTATTACCTAATACCTCCCCCGACGGCAATTATTATGGAGAAATTTAAACATTACCTCCCGCACCACAGCCTTCAACGCACCCTTGCAGGCACCCTCGTGTATCACTCCATGCATAATCGGATACAACCCACAACCCTGCTACTACCTCCCCACCATCCACCCAAGCTAGTGTACCTGTCTTAACCCCGCAGGGTTCCCTTGCATAACACAACAACCTCAACATTCCCTCACACACCTGAACATCCCTACCCCTCGCCCAACGTACCAAGGTCCCTTCTCACCCATGCCAAACCTGTACCTGTGATTCTGCCCTCCCTCAAATAACTGTTTAACGTACATACCCAACAACCTTTGATGCAGCGCCATTAACCCCAGCCCTCCCTGGCATACCGGTAAACACACAACATCTCTCGACAACCATTCACAACTCGAACCCCAAATATATTGATACACGCACTTCAACAGGCGCTTCTCATCACATGTTTCCAAGGGATATATACCTGCCACATGCCATAGCTTGCTATACAGTTTCACATTCACCACAATAGCGAGCTGGTGCAGCGTCAAACCTCCTGTATGCAAACCCGCTAATCTACCCAAAACTCTATCTACAGCTTCTTTCGAATTCACCTTCCGTGCCTCCAGGATATTTTCCATGTGAACAACCCCACATACCTTAAGTTTACTCACCAGGGACCAACCTTCACCCTGTTCGTATACCCCACACACACAATATCCCCCACCCTCGATAACATCGACTTATTTTTTATTAAAACGTCATCCCTGTTGCCATGCAAAACCCCACCAACCCACAACCTTAGGTAAACCTCCAGACCTTCTAAATAGCACTGTGTGTCACAACATATCCAACGTCCCCGGTTCCACAGACACCCCATCCTCACCATCCCTTCCTGTACGCCCCAATTTCACAGCCCTATAGAACGGGTCCTGGAGTAATGCAAAGAGAAGCTGCAACACAGGGCATCCCTGCCTTAAGCCCCTTTCCATCCTAACAGGTTGACCTAACTAAACCATTCATTGTACCCTAACCATTGCCTGCTCATACAAAAACCTTAGTTCAACTGACGATTTTTCCCCCCCAAACCCCTGCCATTGCATAAACTTCCACAACGCCTCATGCTCCACACAGTCATACGCTGCATGTCAATCTAATGCTAAAACCCCAACCTTTATGTTTCCCCTCACTTTCATCTATAAACCTACGTATAATCCCCTGCCCCACACACCATCGAATGCCCAGACACCATATTGACCCTCGTCCAAAAACGCTGGCAAGAACACCTTTCAAACCTATTTCCCAACACTTTAGCAAAGATCTTGTAATCGCCACACATTAAGGTGATTCGAACGGTAGTCCATGCACACATTCACAAGACTTTTTTTTTAGGGACCATGACCACTACACCCATTCTCGCTGTTCCCCCAACCTACCCCTGGTTTTCATGCATTAAATAACTCCCCTAAAACCATGGGAAATACTCCCAGTTTTCCGTATAAAAATCACAAGGGATGCCATCAATACCAGGCGGATTTACCCCTGCTCATCTCGTCCACTGCCATCCTAATCTCCTCATCTTATAGGCCAACCCAAACTCAATCGATCCTTATGCACTAGATTACAGTTTACCCCTTCGCCCATTGCACCCAATGCCTCACAATTAAACCCCACACTTTTACCATTCTTCTCATACCACGCTTCCACATAAAAACCCATACCCCCTGTTGACAAAAGCACCCGCCCCTGACAATATCCTGCAAATTGGGTCCTGGCATGGACAAGCACCTAAAGTCAGTTCCTGATCAGCCGGGCTGTGGCTCGTACGTTGGTTTGCGTGCAGCCAGCAGCAACCAGCCTGGTTGATCAGCGCTGATCCACCAGGAGGCCCGGGGCACAGACCGGGCCGCGGGGGCGTTGACCCCGAAACTCTCTCCAGGTAAACTCCAGGTAAACTGTACCTGCAAACTCATCCCCTCTGTTGCCCTTCGACGTGTCCCTGCTCCCACAAGACATACACCGATGGACAGTCCCCCATAAGACCTCATCAAGGCCCCTGAAAACCCTTGCAGCATCAAAATTGCGATTTTGAATATCCCTAATCCGTTGTTTCAAACCCTCAATCTCACCCATCGGATATGCACCCCCCTCCCATATAGTTTTCCCTGTAGTTGACCCTCAAGGTAATTTAAAATCCCATATTGAAACTGCCTCTCTTCCTTTCCCCTCTTCTGAAAAAATCCCTCCCCTTTCTCTTACTGACTGAGCCCCACCACCCAGTGCCCATCAACCCCCCCCGCCCACCACCCCACCACCTTTTCCAAGCACATGCAAAAGATTCCCTCCCCTCCCCTGTTTTCAATAACCCAACATTTATCTTCCAGAAACCCCCTGAAACGCTTCGGGAAACCCTCCCAATTTAAATCCACCAGAACCCCTCGGGTGATCAGAGAACTTACATTCAATGCACACACTGCTCACCCTCACCCCCCGAGATACATAAATGCGATCAAGCCTCGCCGCATAATCATGCTTAATAAACGTTTGCGTCACTCCGCTCACCTCCCCTCCAACATCCACTACATTCACACCTCTCAACAGGTCCCCTAAAAAACCCCCCAAAAAACCTCCCCCTAGGCTCTACATCCTTATGTCGGACAACACAGTTCCAATCACCCCCTATAATTGTAATACCTGGCAGCGATCTGAAATGGTAGACAAGGACATCCCTAAAGAATCTATTTTTAACACCCATGTCCCCTTCCCCCTCCCCACATACCCTCGACCCTAACCACCAGCCCCTCCTCCCCTACCTCACACCTATGCAAAAAAAACGGGCTGGTTTCCTTAATTAATAGAGCCACAACACCTTTCAATCGTGTAGAGCAACCCATGTACACGTCATATCCGGTAATTGACAATTCACCTAAATATTTACAATTATGCTCCTGCAAGAACACAAGGTCTGGCACATATCTCCTCAAATAACCCTCCAGAACTTTACATTTGCCCACTGCCTTCAACCCATTAACATTTAAAGTAAGACACCTGAAGGCCGTAATGAGGGCTTTCTCTTAGACACCCTAACACACTTAGAACCCTGGCGAGAAACCCCACCCCGCCCCCACACTTCCCATCCCCTTTCCCCCTTGCCCCAGCTCTACATTCTTTAAACCACCTTTCTCTCTAGGCGTTAGATCATGCCAGTTTTTCTTCCCAGTCCTTTGCCAAGGTGTCAAAACATCCTCACTCTCAGAAATGACAGCCATCCTCTTGTGAGAGCCACGCTTCTCACGCTTCGCCTCCTCCTGGGCATCTTCCCTGTGGACCTCCACTGCCACACTCTGAACCCGCCCCTCATCACTCACAACCTTCTCATTGAGGCCACCCACCTCATCCTCTACACTCACATCATCCAAGCCAGCATTGACCAAAACATCCAGTAAGTCGTCCAGGGCCTCCTGAATTGTTGCTTCCAAAACATGGTGTGCAATTGCAGACTCCTCACCACTCTTTGCCGACACCAAGCCTACGTCCTCGTCAAGTCCAGTGAGTGTCACACACTCAGGCGACGACGCCTCCTCCCCCTCCACCTCCACACTCCACACCTCCCGTGACAAAGGCTTACGTTGCGTTGCCATTGCATAAGTCAGTTGATCCGTAGTACCATCAGTTCCCACCTCAGCATCAGGTTTCCCACGTCTCATTGGACAAGTCGGTGCTATGTGGTTGTACGCCCCACACACATGGCACGTATGCCTCTGACCTGTGTATGTTACGTACACCTGAGTCCAGAAGTCCTCCATTCCCACATAAGATGGAATAGGATGCCTTAGGGACATTTTCAGGGAAAACATCCCTTCAGGGAAGCCAACTAGTGGCCCATCTCACCAACGTCCCAATGTCGCCATGTGGATCGTCCCATATCGTCCAAACACCTGCCGTAAATCACCTTCATCATCCTCGAATGGTACATTATGCACCTTGATCCAGGTGTAGAATCTTGATACATCATGAAGACAGACACTAACGACAGGGGTAACCGTCTTACCCATGTTCTGATACTTGGCCACCATGTTGTCATATGTACTGCTCAGCCGGAACTTAACGAAAATGTGTGCCACACCATTCAGTGAGACTCCATAAAGATCTTCATAAGCGATGCCGTACATATGCCGCAATATCGCCGTCAGCAACATGTTGGCATTCTGGGCAGTAAGCACGCCCCTCACTAATTCCAAACAGACAGTGTTCACACATCTGCGGCCACTCTCCGCCATGATGAAAATACTGTCACCTGCCACCAGGGGTCAGAGCACAGTTCCAAGTATGTCCTCTCTACTCAAGGCAAATAGATTACTTGGTTTAAGGTTGCTGCTTACCATAACCCCCAAGTCCTTTCCGCAATCTGTATGGCTAAGTTCTATATTAAGTTCTATATTATTTCGAAACGTTTCGCCTACACAGTAGGCTTCTTCAGTCGAGTACAGAAAAGTTGATAGAAGCAGAAGATACTTGAAGACGATGTAATCAGTCCATCACGTAGATGTTAGGGAACTTCGGGAGGATTTAGACAAACAATTCTACAAGTGGTGTAATGCTACCTGGCGAATGTGAGTCGACTACTCGGAGCATCACTACGGACGACGCCAAGGAAGGTAAAAACATTGTTGTTGATGGGGATAGCCAGATGATTCGGGAGCTACTGCGCAGCCTGTCCGCACGGCCCGAGGGCGATGTGGACAATGAGTTATTATTTATTGGTAGCAACATGTCTTAACGAGCTCAATAATTGCATCATTATCTAAAGTTTTAATTAATGAGGTATTGATTTGTTTAGTCACTTGACAGTGGACATAGTTTCAGATTGTAGGTGATTTTAGTTTTATTTTTGATGGGTTACTGAGTATTAATTTTTGTTGCTATTCATATTGTCAAAGTTAGATAAGTTTTCCCCTTCTTATCTATGTATTATATATGGATGTCAGTTACCATATCGTTTTATGTGTTATTTATTATTTCATGTAGGAAAGAGGGAAATTATTTCCCAGTAAAAGTAGGCGAGGGTCTTGACAAGAGGCGTGGAGTTAAAAGATAAAGAATCACACATAAAGTGGGAGTTGTCACAGTTGCTCTTTGCTGATGACACTGTGCTCTTGGGAGATTCTGAAGAGAAGTTGCAGAGGTTGGTGGATGAATTTGGTAGGGTGTGCAAAAGAAGAAAATTAAAAGTGAATACAGGAAAGATTAAGGTTATGAGGATAACAAAAAGATTAGGTGATGAAAGATTGGATATCAGATTGGAGGGAGAGAGTATGGAGGAGGTGAATGTATTCAGATATTTGGGAGTGGACGTGTCAGCGGATGGGTCTATGAAAGATGAGGTGAATCATAGAATTGATGAGGGAAAAGGGTGAGTGGTGCACTTAGGAGTCTGTGGAGACAAAGAACTTTTTCCTTGGAGGCAAAGAGGGGAATGTATGAGAGTATAGTTTTACCAACGCTCTTATATGGGTGTGAAGCATGGGTGATGAATGTTGCAGCGAGGAGAAGGCTGGAGGCAGTGGAGATGTCATGTCTGAGGGCAATGTGGGTGTGAATATAATGCAGAGAATTCGTAGTTTGGAAGTTAGGAGGAGGTGCGGGATTACCAAACTGTTGTCCAAGGGCTGAGGAAGGGTTGTTGAGGTGGTTGGACATGTAGAGAGAATGGATCGAAACAGAGTGACTTCAAGAGTGTATCAGTCTGTAGTGGAAGGAAGGCGGGGTAGGGGTGGCCTAGGAAAGGTTGGAGAGAGGGGGTTTAAAAGGGGGTTTTGTGTGCGAGGGGGTTGGACTTCTAGCAGGCATGCGTGAGCGGTTTGATAGGAGTGAAGGAGACAAATGGTTTTTAATACTTGACGTGCTGTTGGAGTGTGAGCAAAGTAACATTTATGAAGGGGTTCAGGGAAACCGGCAGGCTGGACTTGAGTCCTGGAGATGGGAAATACAGTGCCTGCACTCTGAAGGAGAGGTGTTAATGTTGCAGTTTAAACTGTAGTTTTAAAGCACCTTCTGGCAAGACAGTGATGGAGTGAATGATGGGGAAAGTTTTTCTTTTTCGGGCCACCCTGCCTTGGTGGGAATCGGCCAGTGTGATAATAAAATAATAATTATTATTTCATGTACTGTTTAAATAAAATATATATATGTATGTATATTATGTGTTTTATAAAATAATATAGTATATGTATGTATATATTTAATATATATATATATAAATATTATATATATATATATATATATATATATATATATATATATATATATATATATAATATATATATATATATATATATATAAAATATAACACCATAATATATATATTATATATATATAATAATATATATAAAATATAAATTATATATATATATAATATATATATAATGAATGTGTGTGTATAATATATATGTATATGTAAATTAATAATATTGTCAAGGTTGGATAAGTTTTGTCCTACTTATCTATGTATTATAAACATCCGTTGGTGGTTTATTTTCTGTTATTTATTATTCCATATACTGAAATGTTTTAAATAAAATATATATAAAAAAAAGTGTTGATCCAGCCTTGGCTCCCTCTGCTGTGATTAAGTAGTTTGTTTTGATCTTGTTGAAACTCTTGTTTATATGTTATTATGTAACTGTTCTGACATGTTTTAAATATTATAATTATTATTATAATCAAAAAGAAGCGCTAAGCCACAAGGGCTATACAGCGCTGCAGGGTAGGGAAGGAAGCGAGGGTATCGGGCGGCAGAAGGGGGGAGGGATGATCAGTAGGTTACAGAAAACAGTGGGGCAGGGGATAGTGTGGTGGAAGAGGGTAGCAAGAGATTGAGGTAGAAGGGGCTGAAGGTATCATCAGAGTTTGTGGAGTAAGTCAGTTGTTGTCAAAAAGTCAGTGAGAGAGTTCGGATGAAAGGTGGGTCCATCAGCGAGAAGGGAAGGTAAAGAGAGAGTAGTAGAGCGGAGACAACGTTGTATGTAAATTCTGCGTCCTCGTTGATAAAGTGGGCAGTCTAATAGAATATGGCTGACTGATAATGGAACCTGAAAATGCTCACAGAGAGGAGCAGGGTGCCTCTCCATGAGATGTCCATGAGTAAGACGAGTATGGCCAATGCAGAGGCGGGTGAGAGTAGTTTCCCAACCTCGACACTGGTGACAAGAAGACGGCCAGTAACCTATACTCGGTTTAATAGAACAAAGTTTGTTATTGAGCAGAGCAGACCAACGTTGTTGCCAATGGGTGCGAAGGTGGGTAGCTATTACAGCAAAATAATCTGGAAATGGAACACCTCTATATGAAATTGGTAGGTCATGTACTGCTGACCGCGCAGCAATGTCTGCCTGTTCATTGCCTTGAATGTCAACATGACCAGGGACCCATCAAAAAATAATATCTTTATGCTTGCTAGAGATACGGCATAGCCAAAGTTGGATGCGGAGAACTAGGGGGTGAGGTGTATTAAATTTCCGTGTAGCCTGTAGAGCACTGAGGGAGTCTGAGACAACCACAAATGATGACACAGGCATAGATGCGATACGAATAAGTGCTGAAAGAATGGCATACAATTCAGCAGTAAAAATGCTAGCCAAAGACAGTAAATGCCCTCGCACAATGCTGTCTGGAAACACTGCTGCAAATCCAACGCCGTCAGAAGATTTAGAGCCATCTGTGTAGACGGCAATGGCATGAGAATGAGAGTGGAAGTGGTCAAGAAAAAGAGAGCGGGAAGGCACCACAGGCAGTTGGGCTTTCGAGCAAGGGAGTTAGAAAGAACAGACCTGAACAGCTGGAACTTCCCAGGGGGTAGGGAAAAGTGAGGTGCTACATGAACATATAAAGGCAGTAACTTAAGGGAAGACAAGAGCGAATGTAGGCAAAGAGAGAAGAGACGGAGCAAATAGGGGCGGCGAACAAATAATGTTTACTTAAATCAGTGACCATTCTATAAATGGAAGGATTGCGGAGATCGTGAGAGCGCACATAGTAGTGAAGGCAATGGGCATCACGGCGATCAGACAAGGATGGAACATTCGCTACTGCATAGAGGTTCTCAACAGGGGAAGAGCGAAAAGCACCAAGGCATAAACGTAATCCTTGGTGATGGATGGGTTTAAGGCTAGAGAGAGTAGCAGGTGAGGCTGCTGAATAGATCTGGTCACCATAATTGAGTTTCGATAAAATTAGGGCTGAACGTAGGCAAAGGAGAGTTCGACGATCAGCTCCCCATGAAAGATGAGCAAGGGTCTTAAGAAGGTTCAGCCGGCTGTGACAAGTTGCCTTTAGAGAGGCAATGTGGGGTTTCCAGGATAATCTACGGTCAAAGAGAAGGCCTAGAAACCTGACTGTATCACGTTCATAGATACGGGAGCCATAGAGGTACAAAGGATGATCGGAGATGATAGAGCATCTAGAGGAAGTAATTTGGTGAGTTTAGGTACTGGAAAATTTAAACCCATGTGTGGTGGCCCAATTGGAAACACGGTCGACCGCATGCTGGAGAGAAACTGTAATGAGGTGGCAGTCAGCGCCTGCACAAGCAATAGTGAAGTCATCTACATAGAGTGATGGCCAAATATTGGATGGAAGAACAGAGGCCAAATCATTTATAGCAAGGGTTCAAGGGGCTGTAGGGCAAATTTCCGCGCGCGTTCACCGAAAAATCGAAAAAATATGGAAATTGAGTTATATATACTGAAAAATAGCTCAACTCTTTAGCAACACAATGATACCAGAATGAATGTTCTACGACGTTTCTACAAGAAATTATAGTCATTTATATCAGGTATGGTGACAGTGATGTGGGTAGCGAGTCTGCTCACGGCCTATATATTTTTTGGAGTTATTTTCTTGTTTTTTATCGCCTTTTCTTGCATTATTCTTTCTAATATAATAACTGACTTATCCGCAGACTTAGTGACAACCGGGAACCAGATGGGAACGCTCGGCAGTGTTCCCGCGCCTGAGGTGCCAGCCAGGAATCGCCCATTATTACGCTTATATCAGCTTATATATCAACTCTACGGCTTATTTGTCTATCAGAATTGATCTAATATGATATAATAAACACTCTAAATAACATACAAACATGTTATATACTCTAGACTGAATAAAATAGGCCATAATATGGCCCAGAGATTATGGGGAATATTTCGATATAAAAGTGTAACTGGTCACCCTGTCGTCTCTGAGTAAGAGAAAACGGTGTTTAGAGGCTAACTGCAGTAGAACATCAGTTTACTAAGAAATACACCCAAACAAACGCGATTTTCGCGAATTTTTTTTTTTTTTTTTTTTTGAGACGGGGGCCGGTCGGCGCTCCCGGCCGATATCTCGGAAGTAACTTATTCACCTAAAGTCGAAACTTCTCGCTTTATTACTGAATTAAATGGAATATAAAACTCACAAAAGTTGTAGAATAATGATTTCTCCATTTTTCGGTGACCAAATTTTGGAAATATTCCAAATACTTTGGGAGTTATGTGGGAGTAAAGGGCAGATTTTTTTGCAATATTCCAGGAACTAACAAACTTTATTTTTTTGTGAAATAAAGATAAGTTTATTTAGAGAGCAGGGGTCACAGAAAAATAGTATAAGCATTGTTCTCTCGGCACCAAGTGTCCAAACAACCTTACGTAGTCCCATATAAGAGAAAGTTTCGACACACATCGACACCATGCCTAACCCTTCTAGGGTAGGGTAGGTGCCTGAGCCCGAGCCTTTAGCTCATAAGACTGTCATTCCCATTTGCCCCCTTGGGGCGGGGATGACAGACCAGAGAGGCCTAGCTTGTGGCTAGGCCTGGGGACAGTTGGTCCCAAAGATGAGGAGGTACTTGTACCTCCTCCCATTTATTTATTTATTTATTTTATTTATTTATTTCCAAATTTGTGCACACATACAGAGGTACAAAAAAATACAGATAAGAGCAGTATGCCAAAGCCACTTATACTATGCATAGCATTACGGGCTGGCTTAAAATTAACTTAAGATTAACTAAGCAATGATTATTATTATTATTATAATCAAAAAGAAGCGCTAAGCCACAAGGACTATACAGCGCTGCTACTAAGCAATGATGAAATCAGTGATAAAACATTAATGTAAACAGATAACTATAAAGCACAAGTGAGTATTACAAAGACAGGTCATATGGTTGCATTCAGTTAGGTAGTGATTCTGTTAGGTAGTGTATTTAAAAAATAATAAGTTAGATTGGGTTTTAGGTTTAACTTTATGTGATATAATTGTGAGAAACATTTAAGTTTATACATATTTTTTAATGTTCAGTTATTCAGTATTTATTTGGTTTTGGTGTGAGTAAGAAAATCTTTGAGAAGAGACTTAAATTTATAAACAGGTTGTGTTTCTTTTTATTTTACAGGTAATAAATTTCCCAGATTTTAGGGCCTTTTATGTGCATTGAGTTTTTTGCATAGTGTGAGATGGACACGAGGAACATCAAGAGTGATTCTGTGCCTTGTGTTATGGTCATGTGTTCTGTTGAGGTTGGCAAGGGATGTTTGAGGGGAGGGTTAATATCAGATTTAAAGTGTTCTATGTATGTAATAGGTGCAGTAATAAGTAGGGATGTTTTGTATGGTGAGTAGGTTTAGTGTATTGAATTATTGGTGGAGTGTGCTGCCTGTAGTGAGAATTTGTTATCATTCTAACTGCAGCCTTTTGTTGGGTAATTAGTGGTTGAGATGGTTAATTTTTGTTGAGCCCATGCACAAATTCCATGGGTTTGAGATAGGGGTAAATAAGAGAGTGATATGGGGCCAGGAGGGCTGACTGTGGAACAAGTACCGTATCTTCGTAGTATGCCTACAGTTTTGGGAAAATTTTCTTAGAAATTTGATGTATATGTGTATGAAATTTGGTCTATTATCAAGGTGGATTTCCAAAAGAATTTCCCTCTGTTATTTTTTGTGATAGGTGATCCATTTATCATTATGTTAAGAGGGACATCTGTAGCTCTGTTACAAATGAATGAAGTAGGTTTTGTCAATGTTTAGTGTAAGTTTGTTTTGTCCTCATCCAGGTAGATATTTTCTGTAATTCGGTATTTACAGTATTGGCTAGCGTGAAATGGGCTCGGGTGAGAGAAGAAGTATGTAGTGCCCTCTGCAAATAGTGTGGGTTTGAGTAATTGCGAAGCATTTGGAAGGTCATTTTGTATAGGAAGAAAAGAAGAGGGCCCAAAGGACATTCCCGGGGGGACACCAACGAAATTTGGTTGTGAAAGAGTTTCCCCCATTTGGTTACCATATTGGCTTCTGTTGCGGGGGGAAGACTTGAGGTATTGAGGGAGTGCCCTCTTATACCATAGTGTGAAATTTTCGTGGAGCAAGTCTTGGTCAACTGATCAAAAGCTTTACTAAGTCAATGAAGATCCCCATGGGACTTCTTTTTTTCTCTATTGCAGTAGCTTAGGTTCAGAACTCCTAAAGGGGAGCCAAGGCCGGGCCACCATTTGGAAAACCCGGGCCGGGGAAATACGGTAATTTTAAATAAAATAATAAAGTTTCGAACTAGGGCTTTTTCAGTAATCAGTCATTTCTCGTTGTTGTTTAGGTTATTTTTGATAAATATTTTCAAGAAAAGGAAACACTTTTGTCTTGTGTACCAAAACTGGAAAAATCGGACAGAAAAACAACAGAGTTAAATTTTGCCCGAGGGCCCCCCAAAGGGGCTGCTAGCAATCAACTGTATCTGATTGTCTGTCGTTTCCGGGCCGTTAGACCTCCTGCGCAAACGCATTCAGTCCCTGACTCATAGTGTGGGGTGGTGCTTGTGGGCCCCTCTGTCGTCAGCCCAGGAGAACTCCCCATTATCTACTGGGTTCTTATAGACGCAGGACACACTGTCGATTTTTGGAAATTCTCAGGGGGGAAATAAGCCAGTTTTCAGCCCAGGTATTACTACCCAAAAACATCAGAGCAGTAGGGCTTGGGATGGCGAGTTTTACGGGGGGTTTAGCATTAAAAACGAGCACGTAGTTTTTGTAAAAAATGCCCAGCAACGGTTTTGAGTCGTGCAAGAAAGGTATAAAATACCGACAATATAAAATTTTAAAAACCCCTGTGAACATTGGAATCTTTATTGAGAGTTTCGCCACCCAGGGCTTTATCAAAAGATTCTGGGACATAATAGGAAGACAGTAGAACTATATAAAAAAAGAGAGGTAATCAGCCCTCCCCTTGGAGTTAGTGTTCCAGCATCGTGGTGGGGAAAATCTGGAGCAAAGGCAAGAAGACTGGCGGTTAATACGTCGTGATAGGGCGGGCAGAACGAGGGCAGTCAGGGTAGGGGGGATTCCCCAGTGGAAGTGGCCTTTCCCCAAAAAATGGGTTGTTGACGCCGTGAAGAAGGTTTATAGAGTCCTCCGAACCAAGATTCCATGATTTTGCGTGTCTGAAAAGTTGTGCAGAAAGGTAGAAATACCGACAATAAAAAGTTAAGACACTGTGAAACACTGGTTTTTTTATTGTAGACGTTTCGCCACCGTGGCTTTATCAATACAGATTTAGGAAATAATAGGAAGGACAGTAGAACTATATAAAAAATGAGGTAAAATCAGTCCCTCGGCCTTGGGAGTTAGTGTTCACAGCATCGTGGGGGAGGAAATTTGGAGCAAAGGCAAAAAGACTGGGGGTTTTATAGGGTCAGTGGATAGAGACGGGCAGCAGACGAGGGCAGTCAGGGTAGGGGGGGATTCCCAGGGAAAGTGGGCCCTTCCAAAGAGATGGGTTAGTTGCGCAGCCGTGAAGAAGGTTTGTAGATGTCTTGAACAAATTCTTTTTATGTCCTAGAATTTTTTTGATAAGCCACGGGAGGGCAAAACGTCTAAATAAAATATCCAGATGTTGCACATGGTTTTAAAGGGTTTTGAGCGTTTGGTAAACCCCGTTTTCAGGACGTAAATCTTGATGCAACCCAGTGTGATTTGGGGGGGAATCATGTTCAGTTTTAAATGGTTAAACTGATTTTCCCCTTTGAGGTGTGAGACAGATATCAAAAAATTTTTTTGAGGAATCGGAATGTTCTTTGGCCCAGCTGGAAAGGGGGTGGGGTGCCTACAAGGTCTGCCATTGCGAAAAGGTTGACATTGCGACCCCCCAAAAACCTCTTACGTTTCCCAAAGGAAATTTCAGGACCGGGTCATGGTGTCATACGCCAGGCAAAGGCTAAAATGCCGATTGTGGGGAATATGATCACATAGCGGCGGAGGTGGGAAGGGGAAACGAGCTCCTGCCCGGGGGGCGGGACATCCGTTCTAAAAGGGGGAAGCAGGTGATGATCAATGAGTAAAGGAGGGCGTGGTCGTTCGGGGATGAGGGCAAAAGGCGGGGGGAAAAGGGGTGGGCCCTTGCCCATTCCCGGGCCCCAGGAATTCCAGGGTTGGGTTGAGCAAAAAGTTCGGGGGAAAGTTTTGGAAATTGAGGGGAATTAGCCGAGGTTCTGAACCCTTGTCCCCCCTGAGGAGGTCTGCTTTTGGGAAAGGTGGTGGGAAACATTGAAGGCTGTGGGCAGAACAAAAACTATTCGGACGACTGGGGGGACGCGTGACTGGGGTGTCCCGAATCATTCCCACTGTGTATGGGGGGTTGAGGTCTTTGTGGGGCATCCAGCCCAAGCCAGGGAGGATGCGCCTGTCAAAAGGACCGCTGCGTCGGATTCAGTGATGCCCTAACGCAGCGCAGCAGACTGGGAAAAAAAATAGGGCAAAGGTAAAGGTAGTGGTGGCCATGCAGGAGGCACCGAAAAAAGGGGGGGGAGGAGGGAAGTGTGCAGGTGAAAGTGGTCCAACTTTTCGGGTTTGCCCATGGGGAAAAAAAGTAAAGAGGGGAGGCAGGGGGGGGAAATTTTAATAGGCCCCCGGTGTATGACATAAACTTTAATTTTTTTTGTGTAATGGGGTTAAAGAGAGAATGGTTTCGAATTTTTTCTGAAAAAAAATTTAGAGTGGATGTTGTGTTCCTTCGGGAGCAAAAATTTTAAGGGGGGGGTTTTGGGTGTTGGAGATGGGGGGTTTAGGTGGTAACCTGCAAATCTGCCCTTTTGAAAGGGGGGGGGGTAATTAAATTGGGGGAGGGGCCCTTTTGTTTTGCAGGGGAAGTGAGGGGGGGAGGGGGAAGGGTGTTCCGCGTAGAGGGTTTGGGGGATAGGAAAACGTGTGGCCTTTTTTAGCGTATAGCGCCCAGAGAAAAAGTACAGGTGAAGCAGGAGTTTGTGTGTGGGGACCTTGTTTTTTTTTTCCCATGCTTACGGAGGGGGAAAGTAGGAGGTGTTTGGGAAAACTGGTTATTGGGAGGGCTGATGGGAACCCGAAAGGGGAGGTTATGTTCGGTGCCCCTCGGATTTTTGAGGGGCATTAATTTAAAGGGAAAACGCATTGAGGGGGGGGGGGAGACAGAGCAAATTTTTGTTAGGGGGGGTTGCAGCGAGGTTAGATAGAGGTACTTTCTCACTGGGTTGTAGTGAGATCTTTCAAAACTGTTGGTAGCATGGTCGTCATGAGCCGTGTTGGGGGAGGTTGGGGGGGGGTGTTGCCGAAATTTTAAGGTTTTACGGAAATTAAATATAAGTGCATTGATGATGAGGAGGGTTAGCGGGATTTTCTGCCCTATGGAAGGAGCTTAGCGAGAAGGCACAGGGAGTGGAAGATGTCGTACAATGGTGGGATTGTGTATAAAGGAAAGGATTGGAAATATTATGGGGGGTGGGAAAACTTTAAAAATGTTTTAAAAAATTGGGCCCTTTAAAATTTTTTAGGGGACGGGTTTAAAGGGGGCAGTTAGGGGAAGGGGGCTGTGGGGGGCAATACCTATGGATAAAATTTGTCGATAAAGGGGGGAGATGGGGGGTTTACAAAATGAGAGGTTTAAGCGGTAGGGTGCAGGAGGGGTGAGGAGGTTTTTGGGGGAGAAAACCATCGGGGGTGGGGTGTTGTGCGTCAAAAAAAAAGACAGAGGTTACAGCTATTCTGAGGTTAGAGGTACATGAATGGCGGGGGGTTTGAAGGGGCAGGAGATATAACTACAAGAATGTGTGCATATGTGGATAAATGGGATGAAAGGGGATTTGACAAGTGGGAAGGGGGGAAAGTGGAAATTTGGAAAGGGGGTGAGTATGTGCGTGTAATTTAGGGAATAGTGTAGAAAGGTTTAGGGGGGGGAATAAGGGAGGGGAAAAAGGTTGGCTTTAAGGGGAAGAATAAGGGGAAAGCCCGGAATAGAGGTCTCCTGGCTGAATTTTACCCCCAAAATTGGGAGGGGAAAGGGGTTTCATGGGGAGGTTATTTTAAACAATGAAGGGGAGGGGGTGTGATGGGGACAACAAACAAAAGCAGTTGTAGTGTTGGTCCAAAGGGTAAGGGCAGCACACCCCAAGGGGTACCGTGCCAAAACTCTGTTTGTGGATTATAATTTTCTCTAAAGTCTTGGGTAAAACGGTTTAAATGTGTGGTAGGGAAAGGGGGGTTTCGAAAATGCAGTAGGGTTTTCCCGGAAGGTCGATGATTTAGGGGGATGGAATCGAGAAGTTTTTTGGAGTCAAAAGGAGGGGAAGGGGGGGGGGCGGCGTTGTTGGGCCTTAGACTGGCAGGGGGCCTATGACGGGGGGAAGGGGGGCATTGGGGCTATACTTAGGAGGCAGGGTTTTTGGGGAAAAAAATAGTTAATTGGGTAACCCACATTGTACAAAGGAGCTAAGATGGAGTACAGATTTGGTACTTGGGGGGGGGTTGTAATGGGTAGGGGATTAGGAGGGGGGTTCCCAGTCACAAATTTTTTGTTTGCGTGCATTCAGGGCCCCTTCTTGAATGGGTCACATTTTGTATGTGACCAGTGGGGGGGTGGGGGGGGGTCGGGAAAGCTGGCCGGAATAAAAGGATATTAGACGTAAACAGTCCGGTTTTGGAGGGGATGGGTTGGGGGTTTTGGATGATGTTTGCAACATTCGGGAAAAGCAAAAAAGGGATCAGTAAATAGAGAGAAGGGCAATGATCATGGGGGGTTGGGGGATTGGGGGGGAGGGGTGGGAGAGTAAAGTTGTGAGGAAACAAAATGTGTCTTTTAAAAATTTGTGGTTACCTATAAAGGTGACTTGGGGGCTGCTCGGGGAAAACCGAATTGATTAATGGAAAGGATTCAGGTGCGTCTGGGTGCATTTCGACCCCCATATTGACTTGTGCAAAAAATGTTGTTATAAAAAGTATTATTTATAGGGAAGGTTTTGGGACATGCGCCCCGTTCCCCTTAAGGGACGGCGATTGGGGGAATTCTGAGACGAGTGTTTAAAAATTTTTGTGGGATTCAAGGGCGATTTGGTGACGGAGAGGTTTAATGTTTCCCGTGGCCCGGGGGGGTTGGGGTTGATGGATCCCGAGAAGGAGGATAAAAAGTGTGTTTCTTAATGGGGGTTTTGCGCGAAGGGTGAGTGGAGGGCATGTAGGTTGGGTAAGTTTTATGGGGTGTGGGGTTAGGAAATGTGAAATGTTTTGAGGGCTTTTTGTTGGTTAGAAACCCCGGAAAATTCGGAGGGGTTTTGGTAGGGGTGCTTGCAGAAAGGATTGTTTTTACCCGTTGAGGGTTGTTCCCCATGTAGCATGGAAGTATTTGGTATAGGTTTAGCAAGTTGAGTTAAAGCCTAGGGTAAGGGAGGATGTATCGTTTTTTGCATGGAAAAAATACCGTCGGGGGGGGACTAAGAACCGAAGGGTTATTGTGGGAGGGGGTGCGGATCTGGGGGAGGGTGAGACGGGTTCAGCAGTATATTTTGTGAGGGACTGGGGGGTGTTAGGTATTGGGGTTTAAATGGGTTGTACAGGGGGGGGGGGGCCGGGGGGGTCGGTTCTTTTCGTGCACTAAGCCTAGAGTGGGAGGGTTCGATAGGTGTTATAAGACTTTGGGTTTTATAATAGGGATTTTATATATATATATCGTGGGTGATGAGGGGGGGGGGGGTTGTGGGTGGGAGGGGGTGCAGCGGTAACGGTTTTCGTCCCTGTGTCGTAATAAGAATGTTTGGGAGGGGTGGGAGAAGGATTTTTTTAGAAGGGTATAGAATGTTAAGTTGGGTTTCTCATGAACTACGACTTGGGGTGGTTTGGGAAGGGGGGGGGTTTGGGGGTTACATACGAGAAGGGGGAATTTAGGGGGACACAGCGGGGGGCGCCCCCTTGGGGAGGGGTGAGAGTGAGGGTTTGTGGTATAGAAGGGAGAATGTGTGGCATAAATGTATTAGCATGCAAGTGGGCACAGAAAAACAAAGGTGATATCATTAATTACAACCCGGAGTTTACTGGAGAGAGTTCCGGGGGGGCAACGCCCCCCCGGCCCGGGCTGTGACAAGGCCTCCCGGTGGGTCCGGCCTGATCAACCAGGGGTGTTGCTGCGGCTGCACGAAACCAACACACCACAGCCGGGTGATCAAACTGATATAGGTGCTTGTCCTGGCCGCTTGAAGACGCCAGGGGTCTGTTGGTTCCCCCTTTTTGTGTGGGAGGCAGTTTTAACAGTCTCGGGCCCTGAAATTTTGTATGGTCTTTAACGTGCTAGTGACACCCCGCTTTTTATTGGGGGGGTGGGCATCGTCTCCAAGCTTTTGCTTTCGTTAGTGAGTGATTTTGTTCAAGTGGTACTAGTCCCCCTGGATTTTCCAGGTTTTCATAATATGTATCTCTCCCTCTTGCGTTCCCGGGAATACAGGTTTAGGAACCCCCAAAACGCTCCCGTAAAATTTAGGTGTTTTATCTCTTATGCACGCCTTGAAAGTTCTTGTCTTTTTTTAGACGGCAAATTTTTACCCGCCTTGAAAGGTGCTGTTAGTGGCAGAATATTCCAGCCTAGAAGAACAAATGACCTGAAGAGTGTCATTGGGCTTGGCCCCTAGTTTTTTAAGGTTCTCTTATCCCTCCCCTCATTTTTTAGGAAAAGGATTGATACAATGTTTTTTTTCCTTGAAGGGGAGTCCTCCCACATGATCACTCCCCGGTCTTTGACGTTGGTGTTTCGCTCTATTTTGGGCCAAAATTTTTTTTGTACTCTGATGAAGATTTAATTTCATCAGTTTACCTATTGAGTAATTGAAATTTTCATGTTGAACTTCATATTGTTTTCTGCAGCCCCCTGAAAGATTTGGTTGAGTCCGCCTGGAGCCTTTCGTTTGCAATGGAAGCACTGTCAGCAGATTGGGGTCATTGCAAAGGAAGCACGGGGGCTGTGGTGAATCCTTTTTTCTATGTGGATTGAGGATGAGGGCAAGAGGGAGCGAGTAGTTTGGGCCTTTTGGAACAAGCTTTTCACCGTAGCTGCCCGGGTTTTCTCTGTTGACGCACTCTCTGTGTCTGTTTTGTGAGGAAATTATAAACCATCGACCGACTTTTCCCTTTTTTTTCCTTTACACGCATTTTGTGCGTATTTCGCCTGGTCCACTTGTCGAAGGGTTTTTGCAAAGTCTTTTTTTTCTTCTAGTGATCAAGGCCTTGTGTTGTGATCCCAAAAGTTGAGCAGACAGGAGGACCTGTTCTAAAACCCCTGTTGCCCTGGGTTGTGAACTGATGGGGTTTTTAGATGGGGGGGGTGATCTTGCTTTTAGGCCCTTTCAAGCTTTTTTGATATGGGTGTTATTTCTATTGGTCTGTAGTTCTTTGCTGTTGCTTTACTGCCCCCTTTGTGGAGTGGGGCTATTTTGTTGTTTTTAGTAACTGTGGGACGACCCCCGTGTCCATGCTCCCCCTTTCCCCAAAATGGAAAAGGCTCGTGATAGGGCTTTTTGCGTTCTTTTATGAACACAGAGTTCATGAGTTGGCCTGGGGGGAGAGTGCATGGGCATGTATTTATCGCCTGTTCGAAGTCATTTGGCAGGATAACCGGATAGGTTTTGTTAATCAAATTTTTTGGCCTTCTAAAAAAATTTTTTTGATCTTCGACTCCAGTATGGTTTCGGAAGACGAAACCCTCGGGGGCGAGCCACGGCGCGATCCCTCAGCCTCAGCCAATTGCGTGTGAGCTGCCGGTGCGGCCAGGCGCCCGTTCCCTGACCCTGGGGATTCACAGAGTCTCTGTTGGTATGTCAGGGCGACCCACAGGGTGCCCCCTCCAAGTATTCGGACACAGTCCAGAGAACTGAGGGTGCATGTCCACCGCCTATGCTTAGGGTATCCCACCACTGCGCGGATTGTTGAACGGGCATGAGAGGAGCTCTGTGCCCATTGTGACCGAATGGTTCCGCAGCCCTTGGTGCACTACCTGTTAGACTGCCCGGCTACGATGCTCCTTCACTGTAGACACTTCCCAGTGACCCCAGTAAGGCAGGCCCGAGAGGATGAGGCAGCACATCTTGTGTACTTAGCTGTCAGGGACTTGGAAATCTTACTTCCAGTCATTGCACATCATCCGCCCCCCCCCCTGCTGAAGTTGCTGCGAGGGCCTGCTTTGGGCCTCCATTGCACTGTACACCAGCCACTGTTAGTGCACACTAACGTTTGGTACGTCATCTGTCTATAGGGCCGGTGAGGTATCCCCCCCCCTTCCTGCTGAAGACCTGCCACGCAGGTGCAAGTAACGATAAACGTCACTTCCCTACCCAGGGAGCCAATTCCGGGTCACCAAAATGGAAGAGACCCGGACCGGGATACCATACCTGCGAATCAAATGGAATAGAATAGAAACAATTTCTGTGAATATTATCACATTTAATTAAGTAATAAAGGCAGAACAATGTACCATAAGTGAATAAGTTGTTTCCGAGATATTGGCCTGGAGCGTCGGCCGGCCCACCGTCTCAAAAAAAAAAAATGTAGTGAAAATCGCTTTTGTTTGGGTGTATTTCTTAGTAAATTGATGTTCTAGTGCAGTTATCCTCTTCAAAACACTGTTTTCTCTTACTCAGAGACCAAAGAATACGACATACGAGGATTCACTCACATATATCGAAATATTCCCGATGGTCTCTCGCTATATTATGGATTATTTTATTCAGTCTAGAGTATATAACATGTTTGTATGTTATTTATAGTGATTATTATATCATATTAGATCAATTCTGATAGATAAATAAGCCGTAGAGTTAATATATATAAGCTGATATAAGCTTAATAATGAAGTAATTTCTCCTGGCACTCTCTGGAGCGGGAACACTGCCGAGCGTTCCATTATAGTTCCTGGTTATCTCTAAGTCTATGGATAAGCTCCGCCTACTGTTTTATGATGCCAAATAGTCAGTTATTATATTTATTTATTTTTTATTTATTAATTTGAACAGTTAGTTAGTTAGTTTAATATGTTTATTATGCACCCCATACCCATCCTGTGGGCGGTAGTCAAAAGATTACAGAGGTACATAATTGGTCCAGGGACTGGACTCCAAAGTTTTGATAGCTGAGCAAGTTACAGAGGCAATGAACTCACAATTTACAAAGGTAATGAACTCACAATTTACAAAGGTAATGAACTCCAGGTAAGTCTGGTCACAATCATGACAAGTTACAAAGGTATTTACAGATTACAGAGGTACGTAATGGGTCCAGGGACTGGGCCCCCAAAGTTTTGATAGCTGAACTAGGTACAAAGGTAATGAGCTCACAAGTTACAAAGGTAATGAATTCTGTAGAATGGTTACTTACGTTTATACATGGCTACAATCATGAACAAATTATAGAGTAATGAGCAATTCACACTTCCACACCCGGTCACAACTGTAATGAGTTATTGGTGCAAATATTGATTGTTGAGTCACACACACCACACACACACACACACACACACACACACACACACACACACACACACACACACACACACACTTTAGTTTAATATCTTTATGCACCCCATACCCATCCTGTGGGCGGTAGTCAAAAGATTACAAAGGTACATAATGGGTCCAGTGACTGGACCCCAAAGTTATGATAGCTGAACTAGTTACAAAGGTAATGAACTCCAGGTAGATCTGGTCACTAATCATGGCAAGTTACAGAGGTAATGAATCAGCTTCACTCCTATACATGGTTACAGTCATGAACAATTAATTTGAACATGATACAGAGAAGTACAAGGAATACAATTTTTAAAGTGCAGCATGCCAAAGTCCCTTGCATGCAGAGCGTTTGGGTTTTTCTTGCGATTTCATTTTATGGCTTTTTAGTTCTTCCGCTGATTCCTGACTCTAAGGATTCTTTTTGCTTAAGTTCGATGCTTGCTATTTCTTCTGGAACAGTTCTCCCTACGCATTTCGGTTATTTTGACACTCTTTTATCCGCTTCTGTTATTCTTTTCCGTCGCCTATGTATAAAGGGTGCGCCTGTCTCTTTCTTTTTACTCTACTCCTTCCTTTTTCTTAGAGGACATAAGCCTTGTGCAATACCTCGGTGTGCCACCGAGTTTAATGTTCTAGGCATAAGTTGGGGTCTGTGCTTGCTTAGTATATCTTCCAAGTTATAATCGGTTGGACTGGTTTACTTGTTCCTACTTTATGTTTTTGTGTATTGAAGTGAATTGGTGATGCTCTTCGTGACTAGTATCATTATGTCGGTCTGGGCCTCCACGCATACATGTACTGAACCTCAATTATGTTGTGTTCTGAGTATATTGTTTTGTGATTATGGTGACATTTCTTATCAGATATCTTTGTTAGTGAAGAAGAGGTCTAGTGTATTCTCCAGACTAGTAGGCTCTATTATTTGCTGGTTTTAAATTGAAATTTTGTGCAGAGATTTAAAAGCTAGTTTGTAGAGTGTGAGTTTTCATAGGAGCTGCTCCTGGTGTTATTACTGCAACAATTTTAATTTGCTCTATATTCCTCCATTTTAGGTCATTAAGCTTGAAATCCCCAAGGAGCAAGATGTTGGGTGCAGGAGTGGAAGATTTCCTGACAGTGGTCAATTTTTTAACAGCTGTGTTCCTGGAATTGCAGGGATGTTGCATCGGAGGTTGTAGAACTACCACAAATGATGTAGGTTTTGGTTCTCGACCTTTACTGCCTAAAAACTTCCTCTAATCATTGAGGCATTTAAGCAGTTCTGTGCAAACAAGTGACTCTGCAATGTACAGGCCAACCCCCCCCCTTTTGCCTGTTCACTCTGTCACACCTTATAGGTTGTAAACCTGGGATCCATATTTCCGTTGGTTCAATGTGATCCTTTATGTGGATCTCAGTGAAAGCCGCGAACATTGCCTGTGCCTCTGCCAGCAGTCCACGGATGAAAGGTATTTAGTTGTTTGTTGCTGGCTTTTTAGACCAATGTATATTTACAAAGAAGATGTTATGGACTGGTGGTATTGGGTTGGTACTGGGGGGGGGGGGATGTTTTTTTTCGGCATTAGTATCTTATCGTTGGTTTGGATGTGGGAGGCCATTCGACTGGGGTTCCTCTCAGGAATGACTGGATTGGTGTTCGGATTTCTGCCATTTCCTGCCAGTTTTTTCTTCCTGGCACCCTACAAAACCATCCTCCCTTGAGTGGCTGTGGTTACAGGTTTTCCCAATGGCCTGGTTGTTTTGTATCTTTTTGTCCCTTCAGATGGTTACTGCCTGGCAATTTTTAAAGTTATAGAACAGTTCTTTTCCTGTTCTGAAGAGGTACTCTGTTTCAGGTGTGAAAAAAGCGTACAGGAGGGGAGGGTGTTTGCATTTGTCATGTTGTCTATGTTGCATGGCATTTTATAGGGTGGTCATAGTTGCAGTCCCATCTGTTTTTCGATTTTCCCTGGCCAGAAACGATACCAAGTGCATAGGTATGTGCTCAGGCTTGGTTTCCCAGCTTGCCTATGGTTTTATTACTTGTATTCCTCGTTGGTGCATTGTTTCCCCTGTCTTACTTCTATCCTCCCTAGCTCCAAATTGGAAGCTCCCCCCAGTTGATGTAGGTCATTCTCTATTATCTACTGTGAAGGTTTGTGAACCTTTGTATTATGTCAGTCATAGTTATGTTAATATTACAAATCTGAATGGTTTATAATTTGTTATTTTTATATAGTTTATAATAGTATATGTTAGATTTGTTTATTTTTATAGTAGTATGTTATATGGCAAAAAAATTTGTGGAAGTGTATATGGGTAACCTTTTTATGGTCAATTACAATGTGTTGTTAAAAACTTGCTAGTGTATATTCTGAAGGATTGAGGAATCCTACTGTACCCATTTTATATCTTTTATTTAATTATTAAAGCTGTAAAGTTTGTAATAAATTATAAAAAAATGTAACTTTTTGTTTGCGGGTCCATTTCCTCCAGTTTTGGTGCAAAAGACAAAGTGATTTTCACTCTTTCTTGAAAATATTTATCAAAAAAATATACCTCAAACACAACTGAGATTAAGACTGAAAAGGTATGATTTACTGAAAATGCCCTTTGGCAGGGTGATAGAACCTTATAGGGACGATGAAGGTGTTTGGGGACACTTGGTGACAAGAGACAATGCTTATACGAATTTGCAATTAGTACCTTTCTCTAAAATAACTTATCTTTATTTCACAAAGAAATAAAGTTTGTTAGTTCTTGGATTGTTGCAAAAAATCTGCCCTTTTCACATCATTACCAAAGTATTTGGAAAAATTTCCATAAATTAATAACTATTAATTAGAGAAAGAAATTATTATTCTACAATTTATCTGCCTAAGGACATACTATACACTTAAAACATCCAATCCAGGGCTGTCCTGCAGTCTCTCCATGGCCAGGGTCGCAGGGCTACCATCAACTGGAATCCCGAGCATGTGGGCTATCCTTGGCATTGGATGCTGCGGATGTGGTCTGCTTAGGGACTGCAACCTTCGATGGCACGCCACTTGCCGCGAATCTCCATCAGCCTCAGCCAGATTGCGCGTGAGCTGCCGGTGCGGCCAGGGCCCGTTCCCTGACCCTGGGGATTCACAGAGCCTCTGTTGGCATGTCAGGGCGACCCAAGGGTACCCCTCCAAGTATTCGGGACACCAGTCACCAGAGAACTGAGGGTGAATATCCACCGCCTATGCTTAGGGTATCCCACCTTGCGCAGATTGTTTGAACGGCATGAGAGGGGGAGCTCTGTGCCCATTGTGACCGAATGGTTCTGCAAAGCCCTAGGGTGCAACTATGTTAGACTGCCCGGGCCTACGATGCTCCTTCGCTTGTAGTCACTTCACAATGACACCAGTAGGGCAGGCCACCCGGACGAGGATCAGGCTGCACATCTTGTGTACTTAGCTGTAAGGCGACTTGGAAACCTTACTTCCAGCTCATTGCAGTCATAAGCCCCCCCCCCGCTGAAGTTGTGCGGAAGGCCTGCTTTGGGCCAATTGCAATGCACACCAGCCACTGTTAGTGCACACTAACGTTTGGTACGTCACTTCTGGGCCATAGGGGCCGGTCAGAGTATCCCCCCCCTTCCTGCTGAAGACCTGCACGCAGGTGCCAAAAGTAACGTAAACGTCCTTTCTCTACCCAGGGAGAAAATTGCGGGTCTCCAAAAATGGAAGAGAACGGGCCCCGGGATACCCATACGGCGAATCAAATGGAAGAGAATAGAAACATTCTCTGTGATTATTATTACATGTAATGAGTAATATAGGCCAGAACGATGTACCATAAGTGAATATGTTATTTCCGAGTTATTGGCCTGGAGCGACGGCCGGGCCCCACAGTTCAAAAAAAAAAAAAAATATATGCGAAAATCGTTTTGTTTGGAGTATTTCTATAGTAAAACTGATGTTCTAGTGCATTTATCTCTTCAAAAACACCGTTTTCTCGTACTCGCAGACAAAGAATACGACATAAGAGGATTTCACTAACTTATATTCGAAATATTACCTCGATGGTCTCTCGCCATATTATGGCTTATTTTATCAGTTCTAGAGTAATATAACATGTTTGTATGTTATTTATAGTGATTATTATTATATATTAGATCAATTTGATAGATAAATAAGCGTAGAGTTGATTTATAACTGATATAAGGGCTTTAATAATGAAGTAATTTTCCTGGCACTTGGGAGCGGGAACACTGCCCCGAGCGTTCCATTATAAGTTCTGGTTATCTCTAAAAGTCTATGGATAAGCTCAGCTCGCCTACATGTTTTTTATTGATGCCAAATATCAGTTATTATATTTATTTTATTTTTTATTTATTAATTTGAACTGATACAGTAGCGTACATGAATACAATTATTTTTTAAAGGCTGCATGCCAAAGTCCTTAGGACAGGCATGAGATTATGGCAGCTTAAATATTAACTTAAGAATTACTAAGAATGATGATATTCAGTTGTATGTAAAATTATTGTAAAACAGATAACAATTTAGTACAAATGAGTTGTGGAAAATATTTAATTTCGAAGTTATAGTGCCTAATGAGTGTGTTAATGTGTTGATTGGGAGTTCAAAATGTTTTTCAGGGTGTATTGATTTTGAAGGGAACCAACTGGGTTCCCGCTGGCGCCGTTGCGCAGATGTGCGGGGGTATAGGTCGAGCTGGGCACGAAGAGGCGGCAGTGTTTCTAATGGGTTTAAGTGGCTGTGAAACATTGGGACCTGGAAATTGGCGTTTCATAAGCAGTAGGATTAATATAGGCCTCATTTCATAATAGGAAGTGTCGTAACTGTTCCTGGTGGAGAGTGGAGGGAACATGATTACAGGACCACCGTAATAGAGTGGTATATTGAGTGAATAAGGGGTAGTAGGACCGTTAGCTATGGTTGTCTGGCGAGTCGCCATGGACTGTGTCCCGGGGAAATATTACCCTTGGTTTTATCATCACTCATCGGTCTCAGATCTTAATGGAGTGATCTCTAATGTGTATAATAATTATGAGACATTAAATCGTCTTGTGAACTGTAATGTAATTAATGATAATAACGCTAATGTTAAAAGAATGCGTGAAGTGAAAATAAGGTCGCCTTGCTCAAGTGAGACACGCTAGACCACGTTGTTTCTGTCCCGAGGAAAGTGATGTTTAGTGTATCATGGGAACGCTAAACTGGGTACAAACCACGGAACATCGTTGCTGGATTAAGAACCGTCTGTCTGTTGTTGCAGGACATCGAATGAGATGGTGATGGAGGAAAATAAGGAGTATCAATCACCACAGTTAAGTAACCCTTCTAGTTATTGCAGGAATGAGACTGGCCAGTGGTATGTTTTTGTAATTGATAGGTTTTGGCGTTGATCCAGCTAATCAGTGACCACCAGAGAATTTCTGGTAAGTGTGCGGATGATCACTACTATTTTTTCTTTGATGGATATATCCATGTGTAACCTACCCCCCCCCCCCTTATTCAGTTACCACTAATATAATTATAACAGTTCCACAATTAATTAGTAGCGCCGCGTACTTGTGGGGTGCTATTCCAATCTATAATGGTCTCAGATAGATATGGATAGATTGTGTAGGTCGAAAGGCCCACCTCCAGAGTGTCCAGGGGTCGGTGATGTTTCTCACATAATCTACACGGGGTGACTACGGTAAACAATATAGGGTTGTCTCCCAGGAGATACTTGTATGTATAAATGTTGAGGTACATTTACAGGTATCACCTAGAAAATTTTCCTTATGGGTATTACAAAGACAGGTCCTTATGGTATTTACTGTGGTGACTGTGTTAATCAGTAGAATGGAGTATTCTGTTAGGTAATGAATTGTTAATAATAACAAGTTTGATTGGGCTCACAGGGATGACATTTATGTGATAATATAATGATGATACATTATGAGATACATATATGAGATACATTTATGAGTACAATTATTCAGTATTTATTTTGTTGTGGGTGAGTGATTTTTGAGAAGAGACTTGAATTTATAAACAGACAGTGTTTCTTTTATATTCACAGGTAATGAATTCCAGATTTTAGGCATTTTATGTGCATCGAGTTTTTGGCATATGCGTGAGATGGACACGGGGGAACACAGAGAATGATCATTGTCTTGTGTCATGGTGATGTGATTTGTTGTGGATGGTAAGGGACGTTTGAGGGGAGGCGTTTATGTCAGAGGTAAGTGTTTTATGTATGTAGTAGGTGGCAGTTATTAGTATGATGTTTTGTATTGTGAGTAGTTTAGAGTTCTGAATATTGGTGGAGAGTGCTGCCTGTAGAGGAATTTGTTATCATTCTGACTGCTGCTTTTGTGGAGGTGATTAGTGGTTGAGATGGTTTATTGGTGTGAGCTCCATGCACAAATTCCATAGGTAGAGTAGGGGTAAATAGTGAGTGATATAGGGCCAGGAGGCTGACTGTGGGCAACTTAGTTACCGTATCTTCGATTAGTACGGCCTACGGTCTTGGATTTTTTTGGGAGAAATTTGTTTGTATTATGTTTTTGAAAAAAATTTGAGTCTATTATTCAAGGTGGATCCTAAGTTTTCCCTCTGTGAAGTTTTGTGTTAGGTGATCCTTTTTTCATTATGTTAAGAGACAATCTGTTGCCTCTGTTACCAAACTGAAATGAAGTAGCGTTTTGTCAATGTTTAGAGGTAGTTGTTGGTCCTCATCAGGTTTGATATTTTCTGTAAATTTCGGTATTTACGTATTGGGCTAGCATGACTGGCGGCTCGGGAGAGAGAGTCGTATGTTAGTGTCATCTGCAAAATCGTTTTTAGGTTTGACGTGAGTTGCGATGCTTTTGGTAAGTCATTATATGTATGTGAGAAAGAGAAGGGGCCTAGGACATTCCCTGTGGAGACACCAACTATTAATTGGACTGTGCGGAAGAGTTTGCCCCGTTTGTGTACACATATTGGCTTTGTTGCTGAGGTTATTGACTTTAGGTAGTTGGAGGGAGTAGTGCCCTCTTATACATAGTGCGGACAATTTTATGTGGAGCAAGTCATGGTCAACTGTATCGAATGCTTTACATAAGTCAATGAAGTTCCCCAGTGGGACCTTCTTTTTTCTCTATTGCTGTATAATATGTTTCTAGCATGGGTAATAGCCAACTGAACCCAAATTGACAGGGGGTTGAGTATGTTGTGGGTGGATGAGGTAGAGATTAGATACGCTTATTGATTAATTTTTCAAATGATTTTAGAGAGAGGGTGTAAGTTGGTTATTGGCCTATAGTTATTCAAGGTCTGTTTGGTTCTCCTTTATGGTTCGGGGTGACCCTTGCTATTTTTCCAGGAACTGTACGGAAAGGTAGTTGATTTCAATGGATTTGTTTTTTAAAGAGTGTTGAAATGTTGGTGATAGCATTTATGGACACATGTTTGTATTTAATGGGGTGTAAGGTATTTAAAATCTATGTCTTGTTTTTTTGTTTGTTGATAAAAGGGAGACTTCAGTTGGGGTTAGTCGGAGCTAGGATCGGTCGTGTTCGGGTAGGTTGCCAGTGAGGTAGTTCATTGGGTGAGGGTATCTGAGCTTGGGATTTTATTGGCATGGTTTTTTACCTATAGTGGGAGAGAAATCATTGAGTCTGTTTGCTGTTTCAGTAGGTCGGGAATTGAGGGTTATCTGGTTTTGTTATTCAATTTCGCTATTTCATGTTATCTTTTTGTTCCTAGTATTTATGATAGGGGTTTGTCCAGAGTCTTTTTTATGTCACTCGGTCTAAGTTATGTTGGATCTTAATACATACTCAGATTGCGAAAAGGATTTAGGAGTTTCCGGTTAGCAGTAACCTATAATCAAAGACAACAGGCATTAGTGTTTCGCAATAAAAGCTAACAAAATTCTTGGATTCATTATCTACGAAAGTATAAATAATAGAAGTTCTCAGGTTGTTCTTCAACTCTATATATCCTTGGTTAGGCCTCATTTAGACTTGTGCTCAAGTTCTCGGCAACGTATTACAGAATGGTATAAAGGCTCTGGAAAACGCTACAAAGGAGGATGACAAAGATGATCCATGTATCAGAAATCTTCCCTATGAGGACAGACTAAGGCCTCAATCTGCACTCTCTCGGAAATGGCGTAGAATTGGGGGGATTGATGGAGGTTGATAAATGGAAAACAGGAAATAAATTAAAGGGGATGTAAATAGTGTGCTGAAAAATTTCCAGCCAGAAGGACTCCGCAGCAATGTTCTCAAGTTGGAAAAATTTCAGATTCAGGAATGTACTAGGAAAGTACTGGTTTGGTAATAGAGTTGGGATGAGTGGAACAACTCCCGAGTAATTTATTGAGGCTAAAACATTGTGTAGTTTTAAAAATGGTTAGATAAATACTATGAGTGGGTGTGGGGTGGGTATGAGTTGGACCTGACTAGCTTGTTTGCTGGGGTCTGGTTACAGTTGCTCCACCTTGAGTGGGGATGACCCCTGACTGGTGGGTCATTGGTCTAATCCGAAGGGGGACTGGACCTGCTCCGCGCATGGTATCAGTAGGCCTGTTGCAGTGTTCCTCTTTCTGAGTTTATGCTTTTAACAATTTTTAAGCCCTTTTTTTTAGCGTGTTAGGACTGACGAGTAACGTTTTGTTTTGCGATCTCTGGTTATGTGGACCATTCTGTACTTTTTTCATATAGGTGCTTTGTATTTATGGATTTGTAGGATTACTGGGTGTTAGCCAGGGTCTTGTTCTGTCTCTTCGCAGTCATTGGTTTAGTTTTTTTTAGGGCAGTGCTGTTATAGGGTAATTGGGTCTTTTTTTTAGAAAATTATTAATTCATTTGTCAATTATCTTTATAGATTTCTAGCTCAGAGTGCCAGTCAATGTTTGTCACTGCTGCTGTGAAGTTATTGTGAGCTGCCTCACTGTGTGAAGTTGGAATGTGGACTTTAGTAGTGTATAGGGTTAATTTGGCCAAGGTTTGTATGAGGAAGCGTAGGGTAATGATCTGTGGTATGATCTGTGATTATGCCTGATCTTAAAGGGGTATATGGTGTACGGCCCAGATGTGGTCTAGCCAGGGAAACATAGTCTCTGTACTCTTGTAGGTTTTGTTACTTTTGGTTAGCAAACATGCAGTTACTCATAGTGTTTGTGATTCAGTAAACGTGTGGGTCATGTGTTCTTGCAAGATTTATATTGAAGTCACTGAGAGTAGTATGGATTCTTTGTTCATGCATGCACAGCTATCATACTTCTAGGTTTTCACTAAAACGGCTAAATGTGTGATGTGGTACTCTGTAGATGTTTTATCACTGTGGAGAGGGTTTTTGTAGGTATTTGGTTTGAATTTAGCTATTTTATATTCCTCATGTTCATCTTGTGCAAGTATTAGTGATATACATTCTAGTTGGTTGAGTAGTATATAGCTGTGCCACCCCCTTGTTGACCTTGGCCTTCAGTTGTGTATGGTGTGTCTAACAGGATTGGCATATAAACATCTGTAGTATCAGGGCTTTAGCAGGTTTCGGTGACGAGTAATGATGGACATACTGGCTGCAGGGAATTTGTAATGCTATGAGGTCCATCATTATTGTTTGCTTAAAGATTGATATTGTAGTTTAAAGAAAGTTATGTTGTTGTTGGCTTGAGTAGTGCTTTGATGTTCTAACTGTGTAGTAATTACAGTTACTGTTTGATTATTTAAGACATTAGATTAAGAGGTTGGTATCTGGATCAATGCTTGTTATCATAGATTTATTAGTGATCTATCGTTTTAGAAATAAGTATAGACAAAGTAAATATTCTAAAGCTATAAAATAGCACCTGAAATTATTTTATCAATGTAAAAAATATGAGTAAGGTAGCTCTTTAAAACTAAAATAAAATGAGGCAATATAAAAGGGACTAAAATAATTTGTGGGAACAAAAAAGTGGTAATCAAATAATGAATATAATGGCAAAATAATGAACTTAATATCACTTTATCATGAGATTGCACCTTAATTATTTTAACAATTGTGATTATATGAACTAAAGGTTGTTTATAAAGCTAAAATAAAAGTGAAAAATAATAAGAGACTAAATTAAGTAATGGTAAACAAAGTTAAAATGAAATTGTCGCTTTGATATAATGTTGATTGGAGGAAGATTCTGATTTGTTTAAATATAATCGATTGTGCTAGAAAAATGACTGGATGGATAATGAGAACCTTCAAAACTAGGGAGGCAAGCACCATGATGACACTCTTCAGGGTCATTGTTCTATCCTAGGCTGGATTATTGCTGAGATAAACAGCACCTTTCAAGGCAGGTGAAATTGCCTACCTAGAAATGTATCAGAGAACTTTCACGGCCGCGCCATATAACGGAGATAAAACACACCTCAATTACTGCGGAGCGGCTTGAGGTTCCTGAACCCTGTATTCCCTGGAACGCAGGAAGGAGGGAGAGGTTTCATGATTATATACACCTGGAAAATCCTAGAGGGATAGTACCGACTTGCACACGAAATCACCTCACTTAAAGAAAGGCAAAAAGACTTGGCAGACGAGCATCATCTCCCCAATGAAAAAGCAGGGGTGTCACTAACACTGTTAAGGACCAATACAATAAGTGGTCAGGGGCCCCGAGACTGTTCAACTGCCTCCAGCATTCATAAGGGGGGTTACCCAACAACAGACCCCTGGCCGTCCTTAAGCTCGGCACTGGACAGCACCTAAAGTCGGTTGCTGACCAGCCCGGGCTGTGGCTCGTACGTTGGTTTGCGTGCCAGCCGCGCAGTAGTAACAGCCTGTTGATCAGGTCTGATCCACCGGAGGCCTGGTCACAGACCGGGCCGCGGGGCGTTGACCCCCGGACTCTCTCCAGGTAAACTCCAGGTATAATAGTTCGAGCAATATATTGTACATTAAAAAGTAAAAAAAAAAATTATATGAGGTAGTTGGTACTAGTTAGCGAAAGATAGTAAGGGCCTTGAAACAATAATATGACTTGAATTATAAACTAATTGCACACACAATATATTCACTAAGATACGAAAATAAGCTTAGTGTAAGGAGACAGATGGTCCCTACGATGATGGGGGAGGGTACTTGTACCTCCTCCCATAAGCAGACTTAGGTCTCGAGACCACTCCCCAGATAGGGAGCCAAGGCCGGGTCACCTCTACTTGGAAAAGCCGGGCCGGGGAGAATACCGCGCGGATAAAAAAAATAGAGTAGGATTTGTTTATAGCATAAGGTTTGAGCAGTTAATATCTATAGGAATATTTTTTGAGGTAGTTGGTCTAGCTAGGTGAGTGATGGTAAAGGAATTGCACAGTTAGGTAGGTAGGACATAGTTAGTTTGTTATTTGTTGTTAGGGAGAAAAAGGGCGAAATTTGGTTAAGATTATTAGAGAATTTAAACAGGCTTAAGTAGGAAAAGAGAAAGGTTAATGCAGATATTAATAAAGAGTAGGTATCCAATTATCAAATAATAATTTGTGAATAGTGATTCTGGGGGAAAAAATAACACAAAAGGGTCACACAAAAGAACTGTGTGGGAACACGTGAGGATAATGAGGTAGTAAAAATAATACTACCTTGTAGGTGATAGTTTAGTTTAATATGTTATTTTGCACCCCATATCGATCCTGTGGGCGGTAGGTCAAAAGATTACAGAGGTAACAAATTGGTCCAGGGACTGGATCTCCAATGTTTTGATAGCTGAGCAAGTTACAGAGGTTAATGAACTCAAAATTTACAAAAGGTATAATAAACTCACAATTTACAAAGTAATAAACTCCAGGTAGGTCTGGTCACAATCATGACAAGTTACAAAGGTATTTACAGATTACAGAGGTCCGTTAATGGGTCCAGGGGGGACGGGACTCCAAAGTTTTGATAGCTGAAACTAGTACAAAGGTAATGAGCACACAAGTTACAAAGGTAATGATTCTGTAAGAATGGATACTTACGTTTATACATGGATACAAATCAGGAACAAAATTATAGTTGTAATGAGCAATTTCACACTTTCCACACCCGGTACAACTGGTAGTGAGTTATTGGTGCAATGCATATATTGAATTGTTGAGGACCATCGTCACACACACACCACACACACACACCACAACAACACCCACACACACACACACAGGGGCCAGGAGCTAAGACTCGACCCCTGCAACCACATAGGTGAGTTACACAAACACTCACCCTCACACCACACCACTCACACACACATCTCAACCTCAATAGGTGGTACACACACAGACACACAGACACCACACACAGGACACACTCACACACAGACACAACACTCCACACACACACCACACACACACACACACACACACACACACACAACACAACACACACTCACACACACACACACACACACAGGGGGCCAGGGATAAGACTCGACCCTGCAACCACAAATAGGGAGTACCCACACACCAACACTCCACACTCACACCCACACTCAACCACAAAAATAGGTGAGTACACAACAGGACACACACAACACACATCAGACACACACACAGGACACACACAGACACACACACACACAACACACATCTCACACACACACACACACAACCCACACAAAACACACACATCACACACACACTCACGCACACACAACACATGTAGCTGTAGTGAGAGAGTACAAGAGCCAGGATCCGGAGTATCTTACGTGCGTTTTAGGGAGTTTGTTTTAGCAGCTCTAGATGCACAGTTTAGTGCAACGTCAGTGAACAACCCTCTAAAGTGGATAACCAAAGTTTAGCAAAAAAAATAAAAGTAACGCGGAGAAAGCTGAAATATACAACAAAATTTCAAAATGCGCCAGTTCGTTTGAGGCCTAGTTGCACTTGTTTGCCACATTTTTCAGTGATAGAACCAAACAAACAGTAAAGAAATTACTCTGCAGATCATAAAGGACCAAACAAGTGTTATTGTACCAGATTTCTAAAATAAAAGAAGCCAGGTTACTAGGATCCCATGGTAGAAAAAAAGTGTTATGCTTAGATTTCCACTCACATGGTGGGAAAAAAGACTTAATTTTTTGCATCTATTAAAGTAAAGAAAGGGGGTTACTTAAACGAGTGTCTTACCAAAAAACGTCAGAACCTCCTGTATCGAGTCAGAAAACTTAAGCGGGAGAATAACAAACACAATACACCAATGCTTCACACGGGATGGGAAAATTCTTGTTAGGAAAAAAAATTTGTAGGTCAACTGTACACAATCACAAACCGAGAATGATCTATCACGATTTCTCAGGGATACTAATCTTACAGAGAATAACTAAACAATGTCCAACTTAAAACCCCTCGTAGTGTAGTGTATGTTTTGCTCCATTTTTTCAAATTTCATTGTAACACTCTTAGTAATTAAATAATCAACTACCTCATTTTGTGATTTTACTATAAGCAAAGTCACCTTATGAATTTTTTTATTTACTATTGTTTGTTTAAAATATTAGCTAAAATTGTACTTTCTCTGTCCATATTACTACCTCATATTTTTTTTAAATACTATCAATTGATATTACTTACTAAATTAATAATTATCATTCTTACTAAATTTCAATTTACTCTTAACATTTTTGACATTTAATAACCATTACTTGTCTAATTACCTTTACCTGTTTTAACCACATTTACTATCTTAGAGTATCTTAATTACCTTGATACTGCCATATAACCTCCAGTATAACTACCAGTGCAATATTGAATGAAATAAACATTACTTTTTCACTTTTTTGTAATCATTATTACTTACTAAAATTTTATTAAACACCATATTTACTACCAGTCAATTTTACTTTTGTACATTAAACATTATTTTATATTTCCTAACATTTTGTTGCCAATTTTTCAAGTTTTGTATATTCAACTCCAACCTTTATATTATCCTTTGTACCTGTCTACCATCTTACTATCATATTATAACCAAGACATTACCATTATTCATTGTTCTTACCTGTCCATTTATTTTTGGGTTCTACCACTACTTGTTTTTTTAGTCACTTTTTATTGTGTGTGCAATTACTGTATATTCCAATTACTTTTTTGCAAGTACCAAAACTATCTTTTGCTAGCTAGTACCAAAAACCCTTTCATTTTTTATTTTACTTTTTATTATGCAAAAAAACTGCTCAACTTATTTAATATTTACAAATCAGATCTTACTCCTAAACCAATATTATCTCATAGTGACTATCTGCCCCATTTAACTTGTTTACCATTATTTAAATTGTAGTCCCTTATATTTTTTTTTTGTCCTTTATTTTAGCTTTATATAACTACCTTAGATCATACATTTGCAATTGTTAAACTAATCAAGGTGCTATTCTAGGTGCTAAAGTTAATAAGGTTCACCTTTTGCCATTATACTCCAAAGCTCATTTATTTGATTACCACTTTATTGTTCACCAAACTTATATTAGTCCCTTTTATATTATAATTTTATATTTAATTCTAACTTTAAAGAATTCCCTTTAAAGTACTACCAAACTATCTTTTTCCCCATGCTCCATTATTTGATCATCACTTTATTTGTTCACCACAAATTATTTTAGTCCCTTTTATATTGTCTCCTTTATTTTAGCTTTAAAAAACTACCTTAGCTCATTATTTTTACATTTGTTAAATAATTCAGGTACTATTTTTTTTAGCTTTAGAATATTTACTTTATTTTTTATTTAAATTCTAACTATAGATTCACTACAAACTTATGATTACAAGCATTGATCCTGATACCAACCTCTTATTTAATGAACTTAAATGATTCAAACAGTTACTGTAATTACTACACCCGCAGAACAATTCAAAGGCACTTCCAGAGCCAAACAACAACATAACTGTCTTTAAACTACAATATCAGATCTTTAAGCAAGCATTATGATGACCTTCCTAGCATTACTAAATTCCTTGCATGCCAATATGTCCATCATTACACTAACTGAAACCTGGCTAAAGCCTGATACTACAGATGGTCTATGCCATTCCTGTTCACAGCCATACACAACTGTAGGCCAGACCAACAAGGGGGTGGCACAGCAATATACTACCCCAGACCAACTAGAAATGTATCACTAATACTTGCACAAGGGATGAACAGGGGGAAATATATAATAGCTAAACTCAAATCCAAATACCTACAAAAACCTCTCACAGTGATAAACATCTACAGAATTCCACAATAAAAACATTAGCCAATTTAGTCAAAACCTAGGAAGTATGATAACTGATGCACGCATGAACAAAGATCACTTACTACTCTCAGGTGACTTCAATATAAATCTCCTGCAAGACCAGGACCCACACATTACTGAATTCACAAAACACAATGAGTAATGCATGTTGCTCCCAAACAGTAACAAAACCTACAAGAGTTACAGAGACTAGTGTTTCCCTACTTGACCACATCTGGACCAACCCCATATCCCCTTTAAAATCAGGCATAATTACAGATAATACCACAGACCACTACCATACTTTCCTCATAACAACTCTTGGTAAAATACCCCAAGACACTACAAAAGTCACCTTCAGACTTCACAATGAGGCAGCCATTAAAACTTCACAACAGCAGTAACAAACATTGACTGGCACACTGAGCTAGAAATCTATACAGATATTAAACGATTGTTTTAATAATTTTTCAAAAAAAGACCCAATACCTTTATAACAAGCACGGGCCCTAAAAAAACTAAACAGATGACAGCTAAGAGACTGAACAGTCCCTGGATAACACCCGCTTCTCAAATCCATAAATACAAAACACCAATATGAAAAACAGTACGAATGGGTCACATAACCAGAGACAACAAAACGTTACTCGTCAATCCTAACCACCTGATAAGAAGGGCAAAAAAATTGTATTTTAAAACAGATTATCCAACTTACGAGGGGATTTTAAAAAAAGCCTGGAAGACCCATCAGAAATTCCCTTGGAACAAAAAAGATATCACGACAATAGCGAAATAAATTAGCCCAAAATCAGATGAACCCCAACTCCCCCCAACAGAAACAGCAAACAGACTCAATGATTTCTTTTCCACTATAGGCCAAAACCTTGCCAAAAAATATCCCAAGCTCAGATACCCCACCAAATGACTACCTCACTTGCAATAAACCCCAACACACTGTTCCTAGCTCCGACTAACCCATACGAAGTCTCCCTTATGATCAACGCACTGAAAAACAAGGCAGGAGATTTAAATACCTTACCACCCTTTTTATACAAAAAAAGCGTCACAAGTACTATCACCAATCATTGCAACACTCTTTAACAAATCCACCCGAATCCTCCACCTTCCCTACAGTTCTCAAAATAGCAAGGGTCACCCCGATTCATAAAGGAGGAGACCAAACAGAGTTGAATAACTATAGGCCAATATCCAATTTACAACCCTCTCTCAAAAATCTTCGAAAATTTAATTCATAAACGAATCTACTCCTACCTCATCTCCCATACATTTTCAACCCCTGCCAATTTGGATTCAGGCCTAATAAAAATACTAATGATGCTATTATACACAGCTAGAACTATTTACACTGCAATAAGAAAAAAGAAGTCCCATGGGGATTTCATTGACTTACGTAAAGCTTTTGATACAGTTGACCATGACTTGCTCCACGTAAAATTGTCACACTATGGGATTTGAGGGCACTCCCTCAACTACCTCAAGTCTTACCTCAGCAACAGAAGCCAATATGTGTACGCAAAAGGGGCAAGCTCTTCCGCACAACCAATTACAGTTGGTGTCCCACAGGAAGTGTCCTAGGGCCCCCTTCTCTTTCTCCTATACATAAATTTACCTACCAAAAGCTTCGCAATTACTCAAACCCACACTATTTGCAGATGACACCACATACACTTCTCTCACCCGAGCCCAGTCACGCTAGTCAATACTGTAAACACCGAATTACAGAAAATATCTACCTGGTGAGGACTAACAAAATTACATTAAACATTGACAAAACCTACTTCATTCAGTTTTGGTAGCAGAGCTACAGATGTACCTCTTAACATAACGATAAACGGGTCACCTATCACAAAGCTAACAGAGGGGAAAAATTTATAGGAATCCACCTCGATAATAGACTCAAATTTCATACACATATACAACCAATTTCTAAGAAAATTTCCAAGACTGTAGGCATACTATCGAAGATACGGTACTATGTTCCACAGTCAGCCCTCCTGCCCTTTATCACTCTCTTATTTACCCCTATCTCACCTATGGAATTTGTGCATGGGCTCAACAACAATTTAAACCCTCTCAGACCCCTAATTACCCACAAAAAGGCTGCAGTTAGAATGATAACAAATTCTCACTACAGGCAGCACACTCCACCAATATTCACCATACAAAACATCCCTACTTATTATTGCACTTATTACATACATAGAACACTTAAACTCTTATATTAACCCTCCCCTCAAACATCTCCTTGCCAACCTCAACAAACAATGACCATAATACAAGGCAAAGATCACTCTTTGATGTTCCTCGTTTTCCATCTCACGCTATGCAAAAACTCAATGCACATAAAAAGGGCCCCAAAAACTGGAATTCCATTACCTATAAATATAAAGAAAAACACTACCGTTTATAAATTCAAGTCTCTTCTCAAAGTTCACTTACCACCCAAAACAAATAAATACTGATTACGAACCATATAAATTGTATATCCTAAATGTTACTCACAATTATATCACACAAATGTTAAACCTAACTTTGTTATTTTTTTTTTTTTAAATACACTACCTGAATGAACAGCAATGCATGCAACCATATGACCTGTCATTGTAATACTCATTTGTATTTTATAGTTATCTGTTTACAATAATGTCTTATCACTGATTTCATCATTGCTTAGTTAATCTTAAGTTAATTTTAAGCCAGCCCGTAATGCTATGCATAGTATAAGTGGCTTTGGCATGCTGCTCTTATCTGTATTTTTTTTGTACCTCTGTATGTATGCTAAAATTTATAAATAATAAAAAAAATAAAATGTTACAAATATACAAAGTACAAAGCGAGTGACTAAAGACAAAAGATCAAATAGAATTAAGGGAGGTTGGCTAACGAGAAACTGTGATGTAGCACACAGCCAGCGTGAACAAGCTAGCCAGAAAGGGGAAATATATATATATATATATATATATATTATATATATATATATATATATATATATATTATATAATATATATATATACATATATAATATATAAAATATATATATATAAAATATATATATATATATATTATTATATATATATATAATTTATATATATATATATAATTTTATTATTATATATATATATACATATATATATACATATATATATATATATATATTATATATATATATATAATATATATATATTTATATATATATATATATATATATATATATATTATATACATACATATACATAAATATATATAAGCAGAGGTGGTGGCAGCAGTAGGCCTGAGGAAGTAGCACCGCCATAACAGGTGGGTGTCATCACAAATAAGAAATGTACTTACCAAAAGTGAAGTGTAAATTATAAAAGTAGCAATATACAAGTGATAAGTGTGGTAAATGAGGACTCAAAAGGACAACGAGAAAAGAACAGTTGAAGAAGTCCGAGGGGGAAGGGCGAGGGTGCATGAGTTTATCGTACAGCGAGCATCGTACAGCAAGCATCGTACATCAGGCATCTGGATGGACGTCCCTTCTGAGTTGTAACGTACAAATCACCTGTTTGTGGTTGGGGGAAGTTTTGAGTTTGGGAGAGCCGGCCCTAACGATCACTGGTAGCTGGCTATCACAAACCCTGCTCCAGAGCGATTATCTACACACAACACCTAGCAGTAGTAGGAAGATAAAAATTTTTTAGGAGCGGGGAATAGGCAGGAGGATTAAGTCGGGCAATTTGACTACAGCCCTGACAACGTTTGGGAAGAAAATGTTTGGGACAAAAAAGACGTAAAACTAAAAAGCAATATGAGTACACAGTAAAAAAGGGTTTATCAAAGGGGTGAAAAAAGACTCTTTAACACACGCTTATTATATTATTAAATTTACTCCAGTGTTAATGATCTTTTTTGTATTACAGAACACAAGGTGAAAGTATTTCTGGAATATAAACAACTGACATGCTCAAACCAACGCGCACACACATACACCCGGGCCGGGAGCTGAGCCTTGACCCCTAAACCACAACGGGTGAGTAAAACACACCCACTCATTCACACAGCTACCCCCTTGGAATTTGACCGCACCCCCTCCCCCCCCCCACACACCTTTCCCCCCCCCCACAGACCTTTCCCCTCCCCTCCCTTTTGCCTTCACTCCACCTCCCCCATTTTCCCTCCCCCCCCCCCTTGCATTTCTTCTCTCAAGCCTTTTTCCCTCCCCCTCCCCCTACTCTCTCTCTCTCTCTTCTCCCCTCTCCTCCCTCTCTCTCTCCCTCTCTCTCTCTCTCTCTCTCTCTCTCTCTCTCTCTCTTTTTTTTTTTTTTTTTTTTTTTTTTTTTTTTTTTTTTTTTTTACACGGTTTTGACAAGGTTAAGGACCCCCTAGCTTTATTGACAAGCAAAAGGGGTTTTTCCCTACTTCAGCTCATTTGAAAGCTTTTTTTATTGTTATGAGACATAAAATAGAAACAGGATAAATTTGGACCCATCTTGGGCCACCCTTTTTTTGATAACTGATTTTTCTCGTTGACTCTTATGCGTACGAATGTTTCCAACTCTAGTCTCCTGTGTTGTTGACTCAGAGGGAGTGATTTTCGGAAAGGAAAACCCCGGGGAAATTTTGTGTTTTCTCCCTCTTGTGGCATAAAAGCTTGTTTTCCGCTGTCCTCGAAGTGGATCCAAGTTGGTATTTTGAAATATTCCTTTTGTACATAACAGTAAGGCCCCCCAACCCCCCCTATTTTAAAAGGGCTCTGCTAAATGACAGATCTATCTAGGGGGGTCCAGGCGAGAGATAGACTCTTGCCTGTTCTCTCTCTGTAAGCAGTACAGATGAAGGGGGGGGCGGAAAACCAAGAAAGGGGAGCATACTAAAGGTGCGAGCAACTTTGCCTCGTACGGGATCTTGCAACCCCTACTGCAAAAAAAGGGGAGTACGGGAAGTGCGTAAGCTTCCTGGCCCCTTTTGTTTGCAAGATTTACAACATTTTTCTTCATGTTATTTGGGAAAATTTTAACCCCAAAGGATTCAACTTTTTCTCCAGGGCCAACATCCCCCCCCTTTCTCCTTACTACGCCCCAGCTTACCATCAGGGTGCCTAGGAGACATCATTTGTTTTTTTCTCAGGTGCAAAGTTACTTGCCATCTATTTCCCAAGCCTCTCTCTCTTCTTCTCCTCTCTCTTCCAACCCATAACCCTACCCTCCCCTCCCCTCTCTCAAAAGGGTTCTCTCTCCATCTCCCTTTTTCTTATTTTACCCCTCCCTGCTTTCCTCTCATAGCCTTTCCCTCACCCTCCTTTCTCCCCCCTCCTCTCTCTCTTCTTTCTCCCTCTCTTTCTCCCCCCTCTCTACCCTTTCTCTCCCCCCTCACATTCTCTCTCTCTCCAACCTTGGGTTTTTCCCACCCCCATACTCTCTCCTTACCCCTTTTCTACCCATTCTCCTCCCCCTCTCACCCTCCCCTCCTCTGCCTTCTGTCTGTGGGATAAAAAAAAATGGGTGGTCCTAGAGGACGGAAAAACCAGAGATTGGTGGGCAACCAGGGGGAAAGACTGGGATTAGAGCTCCAAAAAAAAGGGAGGAAGATGGGGAAGGAAATAGTAGAACTTTTTTAAGAAAAGGGGAGCGGATAGCTGAAGATGCAGGAAGTGGAATAAGGTTAACACAGAAGCAATTAGTGCTTAGAAGAAAACTGGAAAGCCTGAAACAGATTAAGAGACAAATGACAATTCGATGTGAATCGGAAATTTTAAAGTCAGACCAGACAAGGGGAAAAGGGAAAGCAAAAAAGGGGAAAAATGCCATCGCAAGGCCCTACAACCCCACGGGGGGGCCCGGGAAAAGACGAGGGGCAACTAAGATAAATGAAAGGGCCAAAGACAATGAAGGGAGCTTAGCAAAATTTAACACCAACTGCATACAAAGGCAGCTGGGCAGAAAACGTTCACTGAGAAAAAATTTCAGATAGACAGGACGAAGGCAAGAACATGTAATGGGAAAAAATAAAATGCCTCAAGGGAAACATGGAGACTCAGTGGGGGGGAGGAAAGGGGGGAGGGGCGTTTTTGTTACGGGCTCCCCAAAGCCATGGGGGACAACTTCGAAGAAATAAAAACAGGAGAAAAAAAATATTGAAGGACTGAAAACAATAGGTGAGGGGGGATAGACCCCGGTGACAAATTTTTCAGAAATTTGGGTGGTTTGCGGTGGAAGGATACGGCCTGTCAAAGTAAATTTTTAAGGGAAAAATCAGTTCGAACCCGGATTTCGCAAGAGAAAGCAAGACTGAGGGCAAACAGGGGGCCCGAGATATACCTCGATGCAAAGAACACAAGAAAAAAGGGCTACACTGAAAAGAGGGACTAGATTCAAGGAGAACGAGAGGCAAAAAAGTGACAGGACCCCCGCACAGGAGGGAAGGGGAAAACACCAAACCCCCAGAATCTCCCACCAAAAAAAACTCCAACCCGACATTCCCAACGCAACGAGCAACCTATACTACAACCCCCTCAGTTCCCCCTGCCACCAAACCCCCTACCACAAAAACCCCCCCAACAGCTTCCCTTTGGCATTCTGACCCCACCCCCCCATCACAAAAACCCCCCTACACCACACCCCATATAGGCCCCCACCAAGGCCCCCCTCCCCCCCCAACCCCCAAAATTCTTGCATGCCACAAGTAGAAAAGAAACTGAAAGTTTGGTACACAAACGTGGATGGAATAACGAAAAAAACATGAGGGTGGGAAAGAAAGATCAAAGAAAATCCCCAGCATCATGCAGTCACAGAAACAAAACTCGCGAACAATAACGAACCAACTTTCCCCAAAGGATATAGATCCTGAGAAAGAAGAAAAGTAAGGGGGGGGAGGGGTTTTATGCTCTAAAACACCGAGGGGGTTTGAGGGAAAAGGAAGGCATGGACTGATGGAGAAGGAGATACATTTTAGGGACAATTCAGTCCGGGAACATAAATAGTCATTGGAGGGATGTAAACCCACCCCAGAACCGGAGGGCCCAAAAGGGGGAGTAAGAAAAAAAAAAAGGGGATGGTGGGCACAGGCTGAGGTGGGAGGGAAAAGCCACTTGAGCAGAGCAAATTTATGGTAATGGGCGATTTCAACCCAGGGGGTCAATGGGGAAAAACCTGGAGCCACATGGGGGCCCAAAACAGGAAAAACCAAGATATGGTGTGGTACTTTAAAACCCCATGCTCAACATATCAGGGCACAACCAGAAGAGAGGGGGGCATGAGCCACAAGACTGGTCTTGTGTTCCCCTGACATTCAAATTAGGGCATCACTTTCAGAGGCCCCCCTTGGTCTAGCGACATGGTTCTGAGTTTTTGATTATATATAAGTTAAAGAAGAAGGTAAAAAGAACTAAGGGAACAGGCCCCAAAATATAAAGGGGGGGCTACACAATGAGAAACTCCTGCAGGAGGTTCAGTGGGACAAAGAAATGGTAGGAAAATCAGTAAACGAGATGATGGAATATGTGGCAACAAAGTGCAAGGAGGCAGAGGAAAGGTTTGTTCCCAAGGGAAACAGAAATAATAGGAAGACCAAAACGAGTCCTTGGTTTACCTGAAGGTGTAGGGAGGCAAAAACTAAGTGCAACAGAGAATGGAAAAGGTACAGGAGGCATAGGACCCAGGAAAACAAGGAGATTAGTAATAGAGCCAGAAACGAGTATGCACAGATAAGGAGGAGGCCCAGCGACAGTATGAAAATGACATAGCATCGAAAGTCAAATCTGACCCGAAACTGCTGTATAGCCACATTAAGAGGAAGACAACAGTCAAGGACTAGGTGATAAGGCTGAGGAAAGAAGGTGGAGAACTCACAAGAAATGATCAAGAGGTGTGTGAGGAGCTCAACACGAGATTTAAGGAAGTATTTACAGTAGAGACAGGAAGGACTCTGGGGGGACAGACCAGATGGGGACACCAGCAAGGAATACACCAACAAGTGTTGGACGACATACATACAGATGAGGAGGAGGTGAAGAAACTGCTAAGGGACATAGATACCTCAAAGGCAATGGGACCGGACAACATCTCCCTGTGGGTCCTTAGAGAGGGAGCAGATATGCTGTGCATGCCACTTACCAAAATCTTCAACACGTCCCTGGAAACTGGGCAACTACCTGAGGTATGGAAGACGGCAAATGTAGTTCCCATTTTTAAAAAAGGAGACAGAAAAGAGGCACTAAACTATAGACCTGTGTCATTGATGTGTATAGTATGCAAAGTTATGGAGAAGATTATCAGGAGGAGAGTGGTGGAGCACCTGGAACGGAAAAAGAGTATAAATGCCAACCAGCATGGATTCATGGAAGGCAAATCCTGTGCCACAAACCTTCTGGAGTTTTATGATAAAATAACAGAAGTAAGACACGAGAGAGAGGGGTGGGTTGATTGCATCTTCTTGGACTACAAGAAGGCCTTTGACACAGATCCTCATAAGAGATTAGTGCAGAAGATAGAGCATCAGGCGCATATAACAGGAAGAGCACTGCAATGGATCAGAGAATACCTGACAGGGAGGCAACAACGAGTCATGGTACGTAATGATGTATCACAGTGGGCACCTGTGATGAGCGGGATCCCACAGGGGTCAGTCCTAGGACCAGTGTTATTTTTGGTATATGTGAACGACATGATGGAAGGGTTAGACTCAGAAGTGTCCCTGTTTGCAGATGATGTGAAGTTAATGAGGAGAATTAAATCAGATGAGGACCAGGCAGGACTTCAAAGAGACCTGGACAGACTGGACACCTGGTCCAGCAAATGGCTTCTCGAATTTAATCCTGCCAAATGCAAAGTCATGAAGATAGGGGAAGGGCACAGAAGACCACAGACAGAGAATAGGCTAGGTGGCCAAAGACTGCAAAACCTCACTCAAGGAGAAAGATCTTGGGGTGAGTATAAACACCGAGCATGTTCCGGAAGCACACATCAATCAGATAACTGCTGCAGCATATGGGCGCCTGGCAAACCTGAGAACAGCATTCCGATACCTTAGTAAGGAATCGTTCAAGACACTGTACACCGTGTATGTCAGCCCATACTGGAGTATGCAGCACCTGTTTGGAACCAGCACTTGAATAAAGCACGTCAAGAAACTAGAGAAAGTAAAAAGGGTTTGCGACAAGGTTAGTTCCAGAGCTAAGGGGAATGTCCTGTGAAGAAAGATTAAGGGAAATAGGCCTGACGACACTGGAGGACAGGAGGGTCAGGGGAGACATGATAACAACATATAAAATACTGCGTGGAATAGACAAGGTGGACAAAGACAGGATGTTCCAGGGAGGGGACACAGAAACAAGAGGCCACAATTGGAAGTTGAAGACACAAATGAGTCAGAGAGATATTAGGAAGTATTTCTTCAGTCATAGAGTTGTCAGGCAGTGGAATAGCCTAGAAAATGACGTAGTGGAGGCAGGAACCATACACAGTTTTAAGACGAGGTTTGCTAAAGCTCATGGAGCGGGGAGAGAGAGGGCCCAGTAGCAACCGGTGAAGAGGCGGGGCCATTAGCTAAGACTCGACCCCTGCAACCACAAATAGGTGAGTACAAATAGGTGAGTACACACACACACACACACACACACACACACACACACAGTTTAGTTTAATCTTTATTATGCATCCCATACCCATCCTGTGGGCTTTAGTCAAAAGATTACAACGGTACATAATGGGTCCTGGGACTGGACCCCAAATTTATGATAGCTGAACTAGTTACAAAGGTAATGAACTCCAGGTAGGTCTGGTTACAATCATGGCAAGTTACAGAGGTAATGAATCAGCCTCACTCCTATTCATGGTTACAGTCATGAACAAATTACAAAGTAATGAGCCACTGATACGTCCACACCTGGTCACAATTGTAATGAGTTATAAATACAAATATTAAGTGGATCATACACCCACACTAGCGCGCGTTCACACACATACACACACAAGGGCGCACGCACGGACATGTGCACAAGAGTGTACAAATATATGCATACACACAAGGATGCACACCCACACACACACACCCACACCCACACACACACACACACACACATACACCCACCCACACACACACACACACACACACACACACACACACACACACACACACACACACACACACACACACACACACACACACACACACACACACACACACACACGTGTATAGTATGCAAAATTATGGAGAAGATTATCAGGAGGAGAGTGGTGGAGCACCTGGAACGGAACAGGAGTATAAATGCCAACCAGCACGGATTCACGGAAGGCAAATCCTGTGTCACAAACCTTCTGGAGTTTTATGATAAAATAACAGAAGTAAGACAAGAGAGAGGGGGGTGGGTTGATTGCATCTTCTTGGACTGCAAGAAGGCCTTTGACACAGTTCCTCACAAGAGATTAGTGCATAAGCTAGAGCATCAGGCGCATATAACAGGAAGAGCACTGCAATGGATCAGAGAATACCTGACAGGGAGGCAACAACGAGTCATGGTACGTAATGATGTATCACAGTGGGCACCTGTGACGAGCGGGGTCCCACAGGGGTCGGTCCTAGGACCAGTGCTATTTTTGGTATAATGTGAACGACATGACGGAAGGGTTAGACTCAGAAGTGTCCCTGTTTGCAGATGATGTGAAGTTAATGAGGAGAATTAAATCTGATGAGGACCAGGCAGGACTTCAAAGAGACCTGGACAGACTGGACACCTGGTCCAGCAAATGGCTTCTCGAATTTAATCCTGCCAAATGCAAAGTCATGAAGATAGGGGAAGGCACAGAAGACCACAGACAGAGTATAGGCTAGGTGCCAAAGACTGCAAACCTCACTCAAGGAGAAAGATCTTGGGTGAGTATAACACCGAGCATGTCTCCGGAAGCACACATCAATCAGATAACTGCTGCAGCATATGGCGCCTGGCAAACCTGAGAACAGCATTCCGACACCTTAGTAAGGAATCATTCAAGACACTGTACACCGTGTATGTCAGGCCCATACTGGAGTATGCAGCACCTGTTTGGAACCCGCACTTGATAAAGCACGTCAAGAAACTAGAGAAAGTACAAAGGTTTGCAACAAGGTTAGTTCCAGAGCTAAGGGGAATGTCCTGTGAAGAAAGATTAAGGGAAATCGGCCTGACGACACTGGAGGACAGGAGGGTCAGGGGAGACATGATAACGACATATAAAATACTGCGTGGAATAGACAAGGTGGACAAGGACAGGATGTTCCAGGGAGGGGACACTGAAACAAGAGGCCACAATTGGAAGTTGAAGACACAAATGAGTCAGAGAGATAGTAGGAAGTATTTCTTCAGTCATAGAGTTGTAAGGCAGTGGAATAGCCTAGAAAATGACGTAGTGGAGGCAGGAACCATACACAGTTTTAAGACGAGGTTTGCTAAAGCTCATGGAGCGGGGAGAGAGAGGGTCTAGTAGCAACCGGTGAAGAGGCGGGGCTAGGAGCTAGGACTCGACCCCTGCAACCACAAATAGGTGAGTACAAATAGGTGAGTACACACACACACACACACACACACACATGGAGTACATGGTAATGCATTATTTACAGCTAGCAAACTCAGGGTATTTCTCCAGAATGGTCTGTAATATACCACTGTGGATAAAATACTTTGCCATTTCTTGAACATTTCTGAGTGAGTTGTTTCTAAATTCATTAATTTGGTCACACTCCAGTACATAATGACGCAAGGTGTGACAATAGTCCATCTGGCAAAGTTTACATTTCGTTTGGTCTAGATCTGGTGGTGGTGAATTAACATGCCATAGATACTTGTAACCCAGCCGGAGCCGGGCGGTAGTGACATCCAAGAGTTTGCTTATCTTGTTGGATGCACCATAGACATGTGGCTCCTCCTGCATTATGGAATGATGATAGATGGACTGACTTGTGTCAATCTCCCTAAGTCTTAAGTCAATAAAGTTCATTTGAAGTTCTTTTTGTATTATTGTTCTCAAACTGCTAACTGACAACCCAAGATTGTAATCTACCCCCTCTTTGAAAGCATACAGCTTAGCCAATTTATCAGTTCTATCATGCATCTGAAGACCAATGTGAGATGGAATCCACAGCATGTGCTCTCTGACTCCACTGTCCACAATCTTACCATACCTACCTGGAGTTTACCTGGAGAGAGTTTCGGGGGTCAACGCCCCCGCGGCCCGGTCTGTGACCAGGCCTCCTGGTGGATCAGCCCCTGATCAACCAGGCTGTTGCTGCTGGCTGCACGCAAACCAACGTACGAGCCACAGCCCGGCTGATCAGGAACTGACTTTAGGTGCTTGTCCAGTGCCAGCTTGAAGACTGCCAGGGGTCTGTTGGTAATCCCCCTTATGTGTGCTGGGAGGCAGTTGAACAGTCTCGGGCCCCTGACACTTATTGTATGGTCTCTTAACGTGCTAGTGACACCCCTGCTTTTCATTGGGGGGATGGTGCATCGTCTGCCAAGTCTTTTGCTTTCGTAGTGAGTGATTTTCGTGATGTCTGGCTTCTGACATAATCATGCCACAATTTATTCTTAATGAGTTGAGAGCATTTATGGATAACAGAGAATCAGTTACAATTAAAGTGTCAACCTTAAATACATGGACACATTTGAGTGCAAGGAGTATGACAAACAGTTCTGTTTGAAGGGTAGAGGCCCAGTTATTGATGTGTGCTCCAACTTCTTTATGAGAGCCATCACTCTGTGTGACAACAGCAGCACTACCAGCTGCACCAGTGGACTGGTGAACAGAACCATCAACGTGTTTGGCTTCAAGACGAAGCTTTGGTTGTGATTTAAGAAGAGTTTTGGGGGGAAATGGAGGAATGGTAGTTTGGAATGGTGTAATATCCCATGGAGCAGGGAAATGTCTATGTTGTCTAACTTGATATAGATCATGTAGCTGGTTCATGCGGAGGTCGGTTCCAGTTTTTTCGATCCATCTGGAAGGATGTTCACCAGTGCTGAGGAAAGTTTGGAGGACTTCTGTGCAGGGGTTTGAATGGGCTAGCCTAAGCATATTGACCCCAATAAGGATAACATTTTCGCTGCCTGACCATGGTAGAGTGCGGTTGTGCTCTGCACCCTTCTGCTGTTTTCAGGCGAGCAACCTTGTACCAACATGGCGCTGAGTGTGAGGAGGTGGGTAAATACCATTGGTATTGAGCTGCTTCGTGGGGCGATTTCACCCTCTTCAGCACAGGTATTACTCCCAACAATCATTAGGGAGACCTATGGTATCCAGGACGATGAGGTGTATGGTGTTGCCCTGAATGGGGCTTACAGAATCTTCGTCAAACTGAATTCCACGTCCGTGTACGAGTCTTTGGTGACGAGTTTCCAAGACTTGAGTCTTGACGCTACTCCAGCTGTGAAGGTGCGTTTGATCGACGTATCTCGCCACTTTACGTGGGTTAAGATTCGTAATGTTCCATTTGAGGCAGATGAGACTGAAATCAGGAGTGTTTTTGAGGCATATGGGACCATACATCTGGCACAACAGGGCAAGTGGACAGCAGGTGCTTACATGGGCCTTCTGGAGGGAACCTTTTCCCTGAAGATGACTCTGAGACATCCCATACCGTCTTATGTCGTGGTGGAGGACTTCAGGACGCAAGTTATGGTATCGTACACCGGACAGAGACGTACGTGCAGAATATGTGGGGTGTACGACCATATGGCGGCAGCGTGTGTGAAGCTGAGGAGGGTGCCTGCACAAACTGGTGAAGCACCAGTTACCAGCGTGGTAGCTGTTGTTGAGAGCCCCACGCGAAAGCAAGAGATAGGGCGCTTGTGGAGTGAAGAGGTGGAGGATTCCAAAGAGGAGACTGGCGTGTGTGAGGTAAGCTGTGACGTAAAAGGATCTGTTACTAGGCAAGGGAAAAGTACAGAAGTTCAAGTGCAGGAGGAGGTGCAGGCTCCAGAGGAAGAGCTTCAGGAAGTGTTGAGGACATTGACGCCGCCTGCAGAGGATGTTGTTCCTGAGCTGGTGAGAGGCACGGCGTTGCCTGTAGAGGAATGTAATGATAAAAACCATAGCAGGGTTGACGGGCCAACTAGTAAGCGTGAGTTGTCGCTGTGTGCTGTGGAACGAGGCGTGGTGGAGGTTGAGGTACATCGTGAGGGAACCTCAGAAGATAACATGGATGTGGAGGGCATCACGAGGAAGAGAGCGGTGGCGTCAGACTCAGATGATGTCCTGAAGCCGGCGCAGAGGCCTGTGAGGAAAGAAGAGCACTGTCGAGGCAGTCACGATAAGAGGCATCGAAAAAAAGGGGAGGGGGGTTGATGGTGTGAAGCCTTGTGGTGGCTCTGGGGCAGGAGGCCCTGGGATGAATGAAGAGAGGAGGAAGGGTTAGAAACTATAAAGAGGCCTTAGGTGTATGACTGTGAACGTAAATGGACTGTATAATAGTGTGAAGAGGGAATGGTTTCGAATGTTTCTGTATAAATATAGGGTGGATGTAGTGTTTCTGCAAGAACACAATTTCAAGGAGGGAAGAGAGCTCGAGGTGGATGGGTTTCAGGTCATGACTCTGCCATCTGCACGTCCGAAAGGTGGTGTGGGTATACTGATCAGGGAGGCGAGCCCGTTTGTGTTGCTAAGATGTGAGGGGGGAAGGGGGGGAGAGTATTGCGCATGGATGGGTGGTGGATGGGGCAGAGGGTATCCTTTGTAAGTGTGTATGCACCAGCAGAAAATGATGTGAGAATAAAAAGGGATTTTGTATGTGAAGAACTAGTTTTCTTCTTACGTGGTTTACCTGCAGTGGCCATCGTTGGTGGGGACTGGAACTGCGTTATTAGGAGAGCTGAGGTGGAACAAAAAGGGGCGGGGCATGTGTCGGCGGCCTTGCGAGATCTTTTGAGGGACATTCAGTTGTGGGATGCGGTTGGAGGAGGGGTGTGGGAGGTAGAGCACACTTTTGTAAGAAGGGGTTACGCGGCTGGGATGGATAGGCTGTATATATCTCAAGGGGTTGGGTTGACATTTTTCAGTACAATAGAAGTAGCTTATTCGGATCATCGGGCAGTAGTAGCAGAGGTGGGGTGGGAGTCACTAGCAGGTATATCTAGGGGATATTGGAAGTTAAATGCAAATGTGTTAGGCGATGAGGAGGGGATAGAGGGATTTGCAACACTGTGGGAAGGGTTATGTGCAGAGGTAAATGGGGTAGAGGATGTGGTGATGTGGTGGGATGGTGTGGCTAAAGAACGGATTAAGCAATATTACGTAAAGGAAGGGAAACGTATCAATTCTTTAAAATATGGGCTTGCCAACTATTTGGAGGATAGGTTACAGGGTTGTTATGCGAGGGGGGCAGTGACGGGCACTTATCTAATGGATGATATTATGGCAATTAAAGGGAGGCTGAGTGAGGTACAGGATGAGAGGTTCCAAGCGGTACAGGTACAGGTGGGAGTGGAAGAGGTGTTATTGGGCGATAGACCTTCATCGTGCGTATTGTGTAGGCAGAAAAAAAGACAGCAGGCAATGACTATTCCATGGTTGGAGGTTCATGAGTCGATAGGAGGGTACAGGGAGGGGCAGGTCATTCAAGCTATGGAAGGAATGGGGGGGTTTTCTGATGAGGGG
>NC_069429.1:48754600-48772851 GCF_026875155.1 Cherax quadricarinatus
AGTTATTATATTTATGTATATGTTTTATAATATATATATATATATATATATATATAATATAATATATATATATATTATAATATATATAATATATATTATATATATATGTATATATATATGTATATATAATAATATAAAAAAATAATAATATATATATATATATATAATATATATATATATATATATATATATATATATAATATATATAAAATATATATAAAATATATGTATATATATTATATAGTATATATATATATAATATAATATATATAATATATATATAATAAAATATATTAATATATTTCCCCTTTCTGCACTTGTTCACGCTGGCTGTGTGCACATCACAGTTTCTCGTTAGCCAACCCCCTTTAAATTCTATTTGATTTTTTGTTTTTAGTCACTCGCTTTGTACTTTGTATATTTGTAACATTTATTTTTTTATTATTAAAATTTAGCATACTACAGAGGTACAAAAAAAATACAGATAAGAGCAGCAGCCCAAGCCACTTAACAATGCCTAGCATTACGGGCTGGCTTAAAATTTAACTTAAAAATTAACTAAGCAATGATAAATCAGTGAAAAAGACATTATTGTAAACAGATAAACTATAAAATACAAATGAGTATTACAATTGACAGGTCATAGGTTGCATGCATTGCGTTCATTCAGTAGTGTATTTAAAAAAAAAAAAATAACAAAGTTGGGTTTAACATTTGTGTATAAAATTTGTGATAACATTTAGGATATAAAATTTTATAGGGTTCAGTTAATCAGTAATTATTTGGTTTTGGTGAGTAAGTGAACTTTGAAAAGACTTGAATTTATAAACAGTATGTTTCTTTTAATTTAAGGTAATGAATCCAGATTTTAGGGCCTTTTATGTGCTTTGGGAGGTTTTTGCATAGCGTGAGATGGACACGAGAACATCAAAATGATTCTTTGCCTGAAATTTGGGTTTCATGTGTTCGTTGAGGTTGGCAAGGAATGTTTGAGGGAGGTTAATATAAGAGTTAAGTGTTCTATTATGTAAAATTGCAAAAAATAAGTAGGATGTTTTGTATGGTGAATATTGGTGGAGTTGCTGCCTGTATGAAAATTTGTTTAAAATTCAACTGCAGCTTTTGTTGGGTAATTAAGTGCTGAATGGTAATTGTTGTTGAGGCCCCATGCACAAAATCCATAGGTGAGATAGGGTAAATGAGAGTATAAGGCCAGGAGGGCTGACTGTGAACATAGTACCGTATCTCATAGTATGCCTACATTTTTGGGAAATTTTCTTAGAAATTTGTTGGTATTTTGTATGAAATTTGATCAATTATCGAGGTGGATTCCTAGAATTTTCCCTCTGTTAGTTTTTGTGATAGGTGATCCTTTTTAATCTTATGTTAAGAGGTACATCTGTAGCTCTGCTACCAAACTGAATGAAGTAGGTTTTGTCAATGTTTAATTAAGTTTGTTAGTCCTCATCCAGGTAGATATTTTCTGTAATTCGGTGTTTACAGTTTTGACTAGCGTGACTGGGCTCGGTGAGAGAAGAATGTATGTGGTGTCCATCTGCAAATAGTGTGGGTTTGAGTAATTGCGAAGCATTTGGTAGGTCATTTATGTATAGGAGAAAGAGAAGAGGGCCTAGGACACTTCCCTGTGGGACACCAACTGTAATTGGTTGTGCGGAAGACTTGCCCCATTTGCGTACACATATTGGCTTCTGTTGCTGAGGTAAGACTTGAGGTATTTTGAGGGAGTGCCCTCAATACCATATTGTGACACATTTTACGTTGGAGCAAGTCATGGTCAACTGTATCAAAAGCTTTAACGTAAGTCAAGGGAAGATCCCCAGTGGGACTTCTTTTCTCTATTGCAGTGTATATATGTTCTAGCATGTGTATAATACATCATTAGTATTTTTATTGGGCCTGAATCCAAATTGGCAGGGGTTGAGAATGTTATGGGAGATGAGGTAGGAGTAGATTCGTTTATGAATTAATTTTTCGAAGATTTTTGAGAGAGGGTGTAAATTGGATATTGGGCCTATAGTTATTCAACTCTGTTTGGTCTCCTCCTTTATGAATCGGGGTGACCCTTGCTATTTTGAGAACTGTAGGGAAGGTGGGGGATTCAGTGGATTTGTTAAAGAGTGTTGCAATGATTGGTGATAGTACTTGTGACGCTTTTTGTATAAAAAGGGGTGGAAAGGGTATTTAAATTTCTCCTGCCTTGTTTTCAGTGCTTTGATCATAAGGGAGACTTCGTATGGGTTAGTCGGAGCTAGGAACAGTGTGTTCGGTAGTTGCAAGTGAGGTAGTCATTTGGTGGGGTATCTGAGCTTGGGATATTATTGGCAAGGTTTTGGCCTATAGGGGAGAAGAAATCATTGAGTCTTTTTTGCTGTTTCTGTTGGTGGGAGTTGGGGTTTCATCTGAATTTTGGCTAATTTTATTTCGCTATGGTCGTGATATCTTTTTGTTCCAAGAATTTCTGATAGGGTCTTCCAGGTCTTTTTATATCACCTCGTAAGTTGGGATAATCTTTTCTTATAATACAATTTTTTTGCCCTTCTTATCAGGCTGTTAGGATTGACGAGTAACGTTTTGTTGGCCCTCTGGTTAGTGACCCATTCTGTACTGTTTTTCATATGGTGTTTGTATTTATGGATTTGAGAATGCTGGGTGTTAAATCCAGGGACTGTTCAGCCCTCTTAGCTGTCATCTTTTTTATTTTTTTAAGGGCAGTGCTTTTTTAAAAAGGTTTTGGGGTCTTTTTAGAAAATTATTAAAACAATCGTCAATATCTGTATAGATTTCTAGCTCAGTGTGCCAGTCAATGTTTGTTACTGCTGTTGTGAAGTTATTAAGGGCTGCCTCTTTGTGAAGTCTGAAGGTGACTTTTGTAGTGTCTTGGGTATTTTACCAAGAGTTGTTATAGGGAAAGAAATGGTAGTGGTCTGTGGTATTATCTGTAATTAAGCCTGATTTTAAAGGGGGTATGGTGTTGGGCCAGATGTGGTCAAGTAGGGGGAAAAAACTAGTTCTCTGTAAACTCTTGTAGGTTTTGTTACTGTTGGTAGCAACATGCAGTTACTCAATTTTGTTTGTGAATTCAGTAATGTGTGGGTCCTGGTCTTGCAGGAGATTTATATTGAAGTCACCTGAGAGTAGTAAGTGATCTTTGTTCATGCGTGCATCAGTTATCAAAACTTCCCAGGTTTTGACTAAATTGGCTAATGTTTGATTGTGGAATTCTGTAGATGTTTATCACTGTGAGAGGTTTTTGTAGGTATTTGGATTTGAGTTTAGCTATTATATATTCCCCATGTTCATCCCTTGTGCAAGTATTAGTGATACATTCTAGTTGGGCTGAGTAGTATAATTGCTGTGGGGCCCCCCCCTTGTTGGTCTGGCCTACAGTTGTTAGGCTGTGTAACCAGGAATGGCATAGACATCTGTAGTATCAGGCTTTAGCCAGGGTTTTAGTTAGTGTAATGATGGACATATTTGGGATGCAAGGAATTTAGTAATGCTAGGAGGTTCATCATAATGCTTGCTTAAAGACTGATATTGTAGTTAAAGACAGTTTTTGTTTTTGTTGGCTCTGAGAAGTGCCTTTGATTGTTCTGCGGTGTAGTAATTACAGTAACTGTTTGAATCATTTAAGTCATTAAATAAGAGGTTGGTATCAGATCAATGCTTGTAATCATAAGATTTGTAGTGAATCTATAGTTAGAATTAAGTAAAAAATAAAGTAAATATTCTAAAGCTTTAAAAAAAAAAATAAACCCGAATTTTTTTAACAAATGTAAAAATAATGAGCTAAGGTAGTTTTTTAAAGCTAAAATAAAGGAGACAATATAAAAGGGACTAAAATAATTTGTGTGAACAAATAAAGTGATGGGTCAAATAATGGAGCTTGGGGAAAATGATAGTAGGTAGTACTTTAAAGGTAATTCTTTTAAAGTTAGAATTATAATATAAAATTATAATAAAAAGGGACTAATATAAGTTGTGGTGAACAATAAAGTGGTAATCAAATAAATGACTTTGGGGTATAATGGCAAAATGGTGAACTTAATTTAAATTTTTGCACCTGAGAATAGCACCTTGATTAGTTTAACAATTGCAAATGTAAAGATCTAAGGTAGTTATATAAAGCTAAAAAAAAGGACAAAAAAATATATAAGGGGCTACAATTAAGTAATGGTAAACAAGTTAAATGGACAGATAGTCACTATGGGAAAAAAATTGGTTTTTGGATAAGATCTGATTTGTAATATTAAATAAGTTTAGCAGTTTATTGCATAATAAAAAGTAAAATAAAAAATGAGTTGTTGGTACTAGCTAGCAAAAGATAGTTTTGGTACTTGCAAAAAAGTAATTGGAAAAATACAGTAATTGCACACACAATAAAAAGTGACTAAAAAAACAAGTAGTGGTAGACAAAAATAAATGGACAGGTAAGAACAATGAATAATGGTAATGTCTTGGTTATAATATGATAGTAAGATGGTAGACAGGTACAAAGGATAATATAAAGGTTGGAGTTGAATATACAAACTTGAAAAATTGGCAAAAAAATGTTATGGGAAGTATAAATAATGTTTAATGTACAAAAGTAAAATTGACTGGTAGTAAATATGGTGTTTTTAAAAAAATTTTAGTAAGTAATAATGATTACAAAAAAGTGAAAAAGAATGTTTATTTCATTCAATATGCACTGGTATTATACTGGAGGTTATATGGCAGTACAAGGTAATTAAGAGTACTCTAAGATAGTAAATTGGTATAAAACAGGTAAAGGTAATTAGACAAGTAATGGTTATTAAATGTCAAAAATGTTAAGAGTAAATTGAAATTATAGTAAGAATGATAATTATTAATTTTAGTAAGTAATATCAATTTTATAGTATTTAAAAAAAATATGAGGTAGTAATATGGACAGAGAAAGTATCAATTCAGCTAATATTTAAGCAAACAATAGTAAATAAGAAAATTACATAAGGTGACTTATGCTTACTAGTAAAATCACAAAATGAGGTAGTTGATTATTTAATTACTAAGAGATTGTACAATGAAATTTGAACAATAATGGAGCAAAACATACACTACACTACGTAGGCTTTTAAGTTGGACATTGTTTAGTTATTCTCTGTAAGATTAGTATCCCTGAGAAATCGTGATAGATCATTCTCGTTCGTGATTGTGTACAGTTGACCTACATTTGTTTTCCTAACAAGAATTTTCCCATCCCGTGTGAAGCATTGGTGTATTGTGTCGTTATTCTCCCGCTTAAGTTTTCTGACTCGATACAGGAGGTTCTGACGTTTTTTGGTAAGACACTCGTTTAAGTATACCTCTTTCTTTACTTTAATAGATGCAATAATTAAGTCTTTTTTCCTACCATGTGAGTGGAATCTAAGCATAACACTTTTTCTACCATGGGATCCTAGTAACCTGGCTTCTTTTATTTCAGACTCTGGTACAATAACACTTGTTTGGTCCTTTATGATCTGCAGAGTAATTTCTTTACTGTTTGTTTGGTTCATATCACTGGGAAAAAGTGTGGCAACAAGTGCCAACTAGGCCTCAACGAACTGGCATTTTGAAATTTTGTTGTATATTTTCAGGCTTTCTCTCGCCTTTACTTTATTTTTTTTGCTAATACTTTGGTTATCACTTGTAGGGTTGTTCACTGACGTTGTCACTAACACTGGTTGCTTCTAGCTGCTAAAACACGCCCTAAAAGCACTAAGATTCTCGGAGCCTGGCTCTTGTGACCCACTACACTACATGTGTGTGTGTGCGTGTGTGTGTGTGTGTGTGTGTGTGTGTGTGTGTGTGTGTGTGTGTGTGTGTGTTGTGTGTGTGTGTGTGTGTGTCTGTGTGTGTCTGTGTGTGTGTCTGTGTGTGTGTGTGTGTGTCTGTGTGTGTACTCACCTATTTGTGGTTGAGTGTGTGTGTGAGTGTGAGGGTGTGTGTGTGTGTACTCACCTATTTGTGGTTGCAGGGGTCGAGTCTTAGCTCCTGGCCCCTGTTGTGTGTGTGTGTGTGTGTGTGTGTGTGTGTGTGTGTGTGTGTGTGTGTGTGTGTGTGTGTGTTGTGTGTGTGTGTGTTGTGTGTGTCTGTGTGTGTGTCTGTGTGTGTGTCTGTGTGTCTGTGTGTGTACTCACCTATTTGTGGTTGAGTGTGTGTGTGAGTGTGTGAGTGTGAGGGTGTGTGTGTGTGTACTCACCTATTTGTGGTTGCAGGGGTCGAGTCTTAGCTCCTGGCCCCTGTGTGTGTGTGTGTGTGTGTGTGTGTGTGTGTGTGTGTGTGTGTGTGTGTGTGTCTCAACAATCAATATTTGCACCAATAACTCACTACAGTTGTGACCGGGTGTGGAAGTGTGAATTGCTCATTACACTATAATTTGTTCATGATTGTAGCCATGTATAAACGTAAGTAACCATTCTTACAGAATTCATTACCTTTGTAACTTGTGTGCTCATTACCTTTGTACCTAGTTCAGCTATCAAAACTTTGGAGTCCAGTCCCTGGACCCATTACGTACCTCTGTAATCTGTAAATACCTTTGTAACTTGTCATGATTGTGACCAGACCTACCTGGAGTTCATTACCTTTGTAAATTGTGAGTTTATTACCTTTGTAAATTGTGAGTTCATTACCTCTGTAACTTGCTCAGCTATCAAAACTTTGGAGTCCAGTCCCTGGACCAATTATGTACCTCTGTAATCTTTTGACTACCGCCCACAGGATCGATATGGGGTGCATAATAAACATATTAAACTAAACTATCACCTCCAAGGTAGTATTTTACTACCTCATTATCCTACGTGTCCCACACAGTTCTTTGTGTGACCCTTTTGTGTTATTTTCCCAGATTCCCTATTCACAAATTATTATTTGTTAATAGGATACCTACTCTTTATTAATATCTGCATTACCTTTCTCTTTCCTACTTAAGCCCTGTTTAAATTCTCTAATAATCTTACCAAATTTTCCCTTTTCTCCCTAACTACAAATAACTAACTATGTTCCTACTACACTACTGTGCAATTCCTTTACCATCCCTCACTAGCTAGTACCAACTACCTCAAAAAATATTCCTATAGTGATATTAACTGCTCAAACCTTATGCTATAAAGCAAATCCTACTCTATTTTTTTTATTCGCCGGTATTCTCCCGGCCCGGGTCTTTTCCAAGTAGAGGTGACCCGGCCTTGGCTCCCTATCTGGGGAGTGTCTCGAGACCTAAGTCTGCTATGGGAGGAGGTACAAGTACCCCCTCATCTTTGGGACCAACTGTCTCCTACTCTAAGATTATTTTCGTATCTTAGTGACTATATTGTGTGTGCAATTAGTGTATATTTCAGTCATATTATTGTTCAAGGCCCTTAACTATCTTTCGCTAACTAGTACCAACTACCTCATATTATTTTTTTTTTTACTTTTTATAGTACAATATATTGCTCAACTTATTATACCTGGAGTTTACCTGGAGAGAGTTCCGGGGGTCAACGCCCCCGCGGCCCGGTCTGTGACCAGGCCTCCTGGTGGATCAGAACCTGATCAACCAGGCTGTTACTGCTGGCTGCACGCAAACCAACGTACGAGCCACAGCCCGGCTGGTCAGCAACCGACTTTAGGTGCTTGTCCAGTGCCAGCTTGAAGACTGCCAGGGGTCTGTTGGTAATCCCCCTTATGTATGCTGGGAGGCAGTTGAACAGTCTCGGGCCCCTGACACTTATTGTATTGTCTCTTAACGTGTTAGTGACACCCCTGCTTTTCATTGGGGAGATGTTGCATCGTCTGCCAAGTCTTTTGCTTTCGTAGTGAGTGATTTTCGTGTGCAAGTTCGGTACTAGTCCCTCTAGGATTTTCCAGGTGTATATAATCATGTATCTCTCCCTCCTGCGTTCCAGGGAATACAGGTTCAGGAACCTCAAGCGCTCCCAGTAATTGAGGTGTGTTTTATCTCCGTTATGCGCGCCGTGAAAGTTCTCTGTACATTTTCTAGGTAGGCAATTTCACCTGCCTTGAAAGGTGCTGTTAGTGTGCAGCAATATTCCAGCCTAGATAGAACAAGTGACCTGAAGAGTGTCATCATGGGCTTGGCCTCCCTAGTTTTGAAGGTTCTCATTATCCATCCTGTCATTTTTCTAGCAGATGCGATTATATATAACAAATCAGATCTTACTCCCAAATCAACATTATATCATAGTGACTATCTGTCATTTTAACTTTGTTTACCATTACTTAATTTAGTCTCTTATATTTTTCTCTTTTATTTTAGCTTTATATAACAACCTTAGTTCATATATTCACAATTGTTAAAATAATTAAGGTGCTATTCTCAGGTGATAAAGTGTAATAAGTTCATTATTTTGCCATTATATTCATTTATTTGATTACCATTTTTTGTTCCCCACAAATTATTTTAGTCCCTTTTATATTGCCTCATTTATTTTAGTTTTAAAGAGCTACCTTAGCTCATATTTTTTACATTTGATAAAATAATTCAGGTGCTATTTTATAGCTTTAGAATATTTACTTTGTCTTATACTTAATTCTAACGATAGATTCACTATAAATCTTATGATAACAAGCATTGATCCTGATACCAACCTCTTATCTAATGTCTTAAATGAATCAAACAGTAACTGTAATTACTACACAGTAGAACAGTCAAAGGCACTACTCAGAGCCAACAACAACATAACTGTCTTTAACTACAATATCAGATCTTTAAGCAAACATTATGATGACCTCATAGCATTACTAAATTCCCTGCATGCCAGTATGTCCATCATTACTCTCACCGAAACCTGGCTAAAGCCTGATACTACAGATGTTTATGCCATTCCTGGTTACACAGCCATACACAACTGTAGGCCAGGTCAACAAGGGGGTGGCACAGCTATATACTACTCAGACCAACTAGAATGTATCACTAATACTTGCACAAGGGATGAACATGAGGAATATATAATAGCTAAATTCAAATCCAAATACCTACAAAAACCTCTCACAGTGATAAACATCTACAGAGTACCACAGTCAAACATTAGCCGTTTTAGTGAAAACCTAGGAAGTATGATAGCTGATGCATGCATGAACAAAGATCACTTACTACTCTCAGGTGACTTCAATATAAATCTGCAAGAACAGGACCCACACGTTACTGAATTCACAAACACTATGAGTAACTGCATGTTGCTACCAAAAGTAACAAAACCTACAAGAGTTACAGAGACTAGTGTTTCCCTGCTAGACCACATCTGGGCCAACACCATATCCCCCTTAAGATCAGGCATAATCACAGATAATACCACAGATCATTACCCTACCTTCCTCATAACAAACCTTGGCAAATTATCCCTAGACACTACTAAAGTCACATTCAGACTTCACAGTGAGGCAGCTATCAATAACTTCACAGCAGCAGTGACAAACATTGACTGGCACACTGAGCTAGAAATCTATACAGATATTGACAAATGTATTAATAATTTTCTAAAAAAAAGACCCAATACCTCTATAACAAGCACTGCCCTAAAAAAAACTAAACAGATGACTGCGAAGAGACTGAACAGTCCCTGGCTAACACCCAGTATCCTCAAATCCATAAATACAAAGCACCTATATGAAAAAAGTACAGAATGGGCCACATAACCAGAGACCAAACAAAACGTTACTCGTCAGTCCTAACCAGCCTAATAAAAAGGGCTTAAAAATTGTATTAAGAGCATAAGAACATAAGAAAGAAGGAACACTGCAACAGGCCTACTGACCCATGCGGAGCAGGTCCATGTCCCCCTTCGGATTAGACCAATGACCCACCCAGTCTGGTCATCCCCACTCAAGGATGGAGCACTGTACCAGACCCAGCAGCACAAGCTAGTCAGGTCCAACTCATACCCACCCACACCCACTCATGTATTTATCTAACCTATTTTTAAAACTACACAATGTTTTAGCCTCAATAAATGTACTCGGGAGCTTGTTCCACTCATCCACAACTCTATTACCAAACCAGTACTTTCCTATATCATTCCTGAATCTGAATTTTTCCAACTTGAAAACATTGCTGCGAGTCCTGTCTTGGCTGGAAAATTTTCAGCACACTATTTAACATCCCCTTTATTTATTCCTGTTTTCCATTTATTCACCTCGATCATATCCCCCCTAATTCTACGCCTTTCGAGAGAGTGCAGATTGAGGCCTTTAGTCTATCCTCATAGGGAAGATTTCTGATACATGGGATCATCTTTGTCATCCTCCTTTGTACGTTTTCCAGAGCATTTATAGCCATTCTGTAATACGGTGGCCAGAACTGAGCAGCATAGTCTAAATGAGGCCTAACCAAGGATATATAGAGTTGAAGAACAACCTGAGAACTTCTATTATTTATACTTCTAGATATGAAGCCAAGAATTTTGTTAGCTTTATTGCGAACACTAATGCACTGTTGTCTTGGTTATAGGTTACTGCTAACCAGAACTCCTAAATCCTTTTCGCAATCGGTAGTATTAAGATCCAACTTACGAGGTGACATAAAAAAGACCTGGAAAAACCCTATCAGAAATACTAGGAACAAAAAGATAACATGAAATAGCGAAATTGAATTAACAAAACCAGATGAACCTCAATTCCCACCTACTGAAACAGCAAACAGACTCAATGATTTCTTCTCCACTATAGGAAAAAACCTTGCCAATAAAATCCCAAGCTCAGATACCCCACCCAATGACTACCTCACTGGCAACTACCCGAACACACCGTTCCTAGCTCCGACTAACCCAACTGAAGTCTCCCTTATTATCAACAAACTAAAAAACAAGACAGGAGATTTAAATACCTTACCACCCATTATATACAAAAATGTGTCACAAATGCTATCACCAATCATTTCAAACACTCTTTAACAAATCCATTGAATCATCTACCTTTCCTACAGTTCTGAAAATAGCAAGGGTCACCCCGATCCATAAAGGAGGAGACCAAACAGACTTGAATAACTATAGGCCAATATCCAACTTACACCCTCTCTCTAAAATCTTTGAAAAATTAATCAATAAGCGTATCTATTCCTACCTCATCTCCCACAACATACTCGACCCCTGTCAATTTGGGTTCAGTTTGCTATTATCCACATGCTAGAACATATTTATACAGCAATAGAGAAAAAAGAGGTCCCACTGGGGATCTTCATTGACTTATGTAAAGCTTTCGATACAGTTGACCATGACTTGCTCCACATAAAATTGTCGCACTATGGTATAAGAGGGCACTCCCTCAACTACCTAAAGTCATACCTCAGCAACAGAAGCCAATATGTGTACACAAACGGGGCAAACTCTTCCGCACAGCCAATTATAGTTGGTGTCCCACAGGGAAGTGTCCTAGGCCCTCTTCTCTTTCTCACATACATAAATGACTTACCAAAAGCATCGCAACTACTCAAACCTACACTATTTGCAGATGACACTACATACGTCTACTCTCACCCGAGCCCAGTCATGCTAGCCAATACTGTAAATACCGAATTACAGAAAATATCAACCTGGATGAGGACCAACAAACTTACTCTAAACATTGACAAAACCTACTTCATTCAGTTTGGTAACAGAGCTACAGATGTGTCTCTTAACATAATGATAAATGGATCACCTATCACAAAACTCACAGAGGGAAAATTCTTAGGAATCCACCTTGATAATAGACTCAAATTTCAAAAACATATACAACAAATTTCCAAAAAAAATTCCAAGACCGTAGGCGTACTATCGAAGATACGGTACTAAGTTCCACAGTCAGCCCTCCTGGCCCTATATCACTCACTTATTTACCCCTATCTCACCTATGGAATTTGTGCATGGAGCTCAACAACAATAAACCATCTCAGACCACTAATCACCCAACAAAAGGCTGCAGTCAGAATGATAACAAATTCCCTCTACAGGCAGCACTCTCCACCAATATTCAGAACTCTAAACCTACTCACAATACAAAACATCCATACTTATTACTGCACCTACTACATACATAAAACACTTACCTCTGACATAAACCCTCCCCTCAAACGTCTCCTTACCAACCTCAACAGAACACATCACCATAGCACAAGACAGATCACTCTCTGATGTTCCCCGTGTCCATCTCACGCTATGCAAAAACTCGATGCACATAAAAGGCCCTAAAATCTGGAATTCATTACCTGTGAATATAAAAGAAACACTGTCTGTTTATAAATTCAAGTCTCTTCTCAAAAATCACTCACCCACAACTAAATAAATACTGAATAATTGTATCTCATAAATTGTATCTCATATATGTATCTCATATATGTATCTCATTATATTATCTCATAAATGTCATCCTGTGACCCAATCAAACTTTGTTATTATTTAACTTCATTACCTAACAGAATACTCCATTCTACTGATTACACAGCAACACAGTAAATGACCATATGACCTGTCTTTGTAATACTCATATGGAAAATTTTCTAGGGTGATTACCTGTATGTACCTCAACATTGTATACATACAAGTAATCTCATTGGGAGACAACCCTATATTGTTTACCGTAGTCACCCCGTGTAGATATGTGAGAAACTTCACCACCCCTGGTCACTGGAGGTGGGCCTTCGACCTCACAATCTTATCCATATCTATCTGAGACCAGTATAGATTGGATAGCACCCACAAGTACGGCGCTACTAATTAATTGTGGACTGTATAGATTATATTAGTGTAACTGAATGAAGGGGGGGGGGGGTAGGTTACACATGGATATATCCATCAAAGAAAAAATATTTGTATAATCCCACCACTTACCAGATATTCTCTGGTGGTCACTTGATGTAGCTGGATCACCCATAACCTATCCAATTACAACATACCTAACTGGCCAGTATCAGTCTGCTATAACTAGAAGGGTTACTTAACTGTGGGTGATTGATACTCCTTATTTCCTCCATTCACCATCTCATTTCGATGTCCTGCTACACTGACACGGTTCTTATTCCAGCAGGACGAGGTATCCGTTGGTTTGTCCCAGTTTAGCAGTCATGATTCAATAAACTTCACTTTCCTCGGGACAGAAACAACGTGGTCTAGCGTGTTCACTTGGAGCAAGGCGACTTATTTCACTTCACGCATTCTTTTAACTTAGCGTTATTATCATTAATTACATTACAGTTCACAAGACGATTTAATGTCTCATAATTATTATACACATTAGAGATCACTCCATTAAGATCTGAGACCGATGAGTGATGATTAAACCAAGGGTAATTTTCCCCGGGACACAGTCCATGGCGACGCGCCAGTCACCACCGGTCCTACCCTTATTCACTCATTTTACCACTCTATTACGGTGGTCCTGTAAATCATGTTCCCTCACTCTCCACCAGGAACAGTTACGACACTTCCTATTATGAAATGAGGCCTATATTAATCCTTAGGCTGCTATGAACGCCAATTTCCTGGTCCCATGTTTCACAGCCTCTTAAACCCATTCAAAACACTGCCGCCTCTTCGTGCCCCAGCTCGACCTATACCCCCGCACATCTGCGCAGGCGCAGCGGGAACCCAGTTGGTTCCATTCAAAATACAAATACATTTTGACCCAAATCAACACATTAAACACTCATTAGGCACTATAGCTTCGGAAATTAAATAATTTCCACAACTCATTTGTACTAAATTGTTATCTGTTTTACAATAATTTTTATACAACTGAATATATCATTGCTTAGTTAATCTTAAGTTAATTTTAAGCCTGCCCATAATGCTCTGCATACAAGGGACTTTGGCATGCTGCACTTTAAAAATTGTATTCCTTGTACTGCTCTGTATCATGTTCAAATTAATAAATAAAAAAATAAATAAATATAATAACTGACTATTTGGCATCATAAAACAGTAGGCGGAGCTTATCCATAGACTTAGAGATAACCAGGAACTTATAATGGAACGCTCGGCAGTGTTCCCGCTCCAGAGAGTGCCAGGAGAAATTACTTCATTATTAAGCTTATATCAGCTTATATATCAACTCTACGGCTTATTTATCTATCAGAATTGATCTAATATGATATAATAATCACTATAAATAACATACAAACATGTTATATACTCTAGACTGAATAAAATAAGCCATAATATGGCGAGAGACCATCGGGAATATTTCGATATATGTGAGTGAATCCTCTTATGTCGTATTCTTTGGTCTCTGAGTAAGAGAAAACGGTGTTTTGAAGAGGATAACTGCACTAGAACATCAGTTTACTAAGAAATACTCCCAAACAAAAGCGATTTTCGCTATATTTTTTTTTTTTTTTGAGACGGTGGGCCGGCCGGCGCTCCAGGCCAATATCTCGGAAATAACTTATTCACTTATGGTACATCGTTCTGCCTTTATTACTTAATTAAATGTAATAATATTCACAGAAATTGTTTCTATTCTATTCCATTTGATTCGCCGGTATGGTATCCCGGCCCGGGTCTCTTCCATTTTGGTGACCCGGCATTGGCTCCCTGGTAGAGAAGTGACGTTTATCGTTACTTGCACCTGCGTGGCAGGTCTTCAGCAGGAAGGGGGGGGATACCTGACCGGCCCTATGGCCAGATGACGTACCAAACGTTAGTGTGCACTAACAGTGGCTGGTGTGCAGTGCAATGGAGGCCCAAAGCAGGCCTTCGCAGCAACTTCAGCGGGGGGGGGGGCTTATGACGTGCAATGACTGGAAGTAAGGTTTCCAAGTCCCTGACAGCTAAGTACACAAGATGTGCTGCCTCATCCTCTCGGGCCTGCCCTACTGGGGTCATTGGGAAGTGTCTACAGCGAAGGAGCATCGTAGCCGGGCAGTCTAACAGGTAGTGCACCAAGGGCTGCAGAACCATTCGGTCACAATGGGCACAGAGCTCCTCTCATGCCCGTTCAACAATCTGCGCAATGGTGGGATACCCTAAGCATAGGCGGTGGATATGCACCCTCAGTTCTCTGGACTGTGTCCGAATACTTGGAGGGGGTACCCTGTGGGTCGCCCTGACATGCCAACAGAGGCTCTGTGAATCCCCAGGGTCAGGGAACGGGCGCCTGGCCGCACCGGCAGCTCACAGCGCAATCTGGCTGAGGCTGATGGAGATCGCGGCACGTGGCTGTGCCTCGAGGGTTGCAGTCCTAGCAGCCTCATCTGCAGCATCATTGCCAAGGATACCCACATGGCTCGGGATCCAGTTGATGGTAGCCCTGCGACCCTGGGCCATGAGAGACTGCAGGACACCCTGGATGGATGTGTTTAAGTGTATGTTGTCCTTTGGCACATAAATTGTAGAATAATAATTTCTCTAATTAATAGTTATTAATTTTTGGAAATTTTCCAAATACTTTGGGAATTATGTGGGAGTAAAGGGCAGATTTTTTGCAACATTCCAAGAACTAACAAACTTTATTTCTTTGTGAAATAAAGATAAGTTATTTAGAGGAAAGGTACTAATTGCAAATTCGTATAAGCATTGTTCTCTTGGCACCAAGTGTCCAAACAACCTTACATCGTCCCATATAGGTCTACCATCCTGCCAAAGGGCATTTTCAGTAAATCAGTCCTTTTTCAGTCTTTTCTCAGTTGGTGTTTGAGGTATATTTTTGATAAATATTTTCAAGAAAGAGTGAAAACACTTTGTCTTGTGCACCAAAACTGGAGGAAATTGGACAGCAAACAAAAGAGTTACATTTTTTTTATATATTTTATTTAAAAACTTTACAGCTTAATATTAAATAAAAGATATAAAATGGGTACAGTAGGATCCTCAATCCTACAGAATATACACTAGCAAGTTTTAACAACACATTGTAATTGACATAAAAGAGGTTACCCATATACACTCACAAATTTTTCCATATAACATACTACTATAATATAAACAATCTAAACTATATAACTATATAAACTATATAAAATACAAACTATATAAACCTTTCAGATTTGTATAGTTAACATACTATGACAGACATATGACAAAGGTTCACAACCTTCACAGTAGATAATCAGAGGAATGACCTACATCAACTGGTGGGAGCTCCATTGTTGGTGCTAGGGAGGATAGAAGTAAGACAGGGAAACATGCACCAACAGGGAATACAGTAATAGAAACCCAAGGCAAGCGGAAACCAAGCCTGTGCACATACTATGCACTTGGTATCTGCTGGCATGGGAAATCTGGAAAAACAGATGGGACGTGCAACTATGACCACCCTAGAAAATGCCATGCACATATGACAACAGGAAAATGCAAACTCCCTTCCTGTAAGCTTTTTCACCCTGAACTGTGTACCTCTTCAGTACAGGAAAGACTGTGCTATAACTTAAATTGCCAGGCATACCATCTGAAGGGGACAAAAAGATACAAAACATTTCCCGGCCATTTGGGGAAAAAATGGGTAGCCACAGCCCCTAAGAGGGAAAAGGTTTTTTTGTGCCAGGAAGGGGAAAAAAAACTGGCAGGAAATGGCAGAAATTCCCTTTTCACCCAAAACCGTCATTCCCGGGGTTTGGGCCACAGTCGATGGCCTCCACTCAAACCCAAAAGTTTCAGATTTCTAATGCCGGAAAAAAAACCCCCCCCCGTACCAACAATACCACCAGTCCGATAACATTCTTCTTTTAAATTTTACAGGGTCTAAAGCCCGCAACAAACAACAAAATACCTTTCATCCGGGGGATGCTTGCAGAAAGGGAAAGGCAATGTTTTGCGGCTTTCACTGGGGATCCACTTTAAAAGGTCACCCTTTGGGCAACGAAAAAATGGATCCCCGGTTAAACCTATACAGGTGTGACAGAGTGAACAGGCAAAAGGGGGGGGGTTGGCCTGTTACATTGCAGAGTCACTTGTTTGCACAGAACTGCTTAATGCCTCAAATGATGTAGTGGAAGTTTAGCAGTAAAGGTCGAGAACCAAAACCTAATCATTGTGGTAGTCTACAAGCCTCCGGATGCAACATCCCAGCAATTCCAGGAAAGCTCTTAAAAATTGACCACTGTCTGGAAAATCTTCCAGCTCCTCCCACCCAACATCTTGTCTGGGGGATTTCAATTTAAAGGCACCTAAAATGGAGGATATAGAAAAATAAAATTGTTGCAGTAATAACACCAGGAGGCAGCTCTGATGAAAACTCACACCCCACACGAGCTTTTAAATCTCTGCACAAATTCAATTTAAACCAGCAAAAAATAGAGCCTACTAGACTGGAGAATACACTAGACCTCATCTTCACTAACAATGATGATCTGATAAGAAATGTCACCATATCAAAAACAATATACTCAGATCACAACATAATTGAGGTTCAGACATGTATGCGTGGAGCCCCAGACCGACATAATGAGACTAGTCACGAGAGAGCATTCACCAAATTCAACTTCAATAACAAAAACATAAAGTGGGACCAAGTAAACCAAAATCCTAACGATTTTAAGCTGGGAAAATATACTAAGCAACACAGACCCCAACTTATGCCTAGAACAGATTAACTCGGTGGCACTCGATGTATGCACAAGGGCTTATTCCCCTAAGAAAAGGAGGGAGTAGATGTAAAATAGAAAGAGACAGGCGCTCCCTTTACAGGCGACGGAAAAAAGAATTAACAGAGCGGCTAAAAGAGGTCAATTTTATCCGAAATGCGTAGGGAGACACTGGTCAGAGAAATAGCAAGCATCGAACTTAAGCTTAAAAGAATCCTTTAGGAGTCAGGAATCGCGGGAAGAACTAAAAGCCATAAATGAAATCGAAAGAAAAACCCAAAGTATTTCTTCTCCTATGCCAAATCAAAATCGAGAACAACGTCCAGTATTGGGCCCTACTTAAACAAGATGGGTCCTACACAGGTGACAGCAAGGAAATGAGTGAGCTACTCAAGTCCCAATATGAGTCAGTTTTTAGCAAGCCGCTAACCCTATGAGAGTCGAAGATCAAAATGAATTTTTTTTGAGAGAGCACAAAATTTGATTAACACAAGCCTATCCGATGTTATCCTGACGCCAAATGACTTCGAACAGGCGATAAATGACATGCCCATGCACTCTGCCCCCGGGCCTGACTCATGGAACTCTGTGTTCATCAAGAACTGCAAGAAGCCCCTATCACGAGGGCCCTTTTTCCTCCTGTGGAGAGGGAGCATGGACACGGGGGGGGCGTCCCACAGTTACTAAAAACAACAGACATAGCCCCACTCCCCAAAGGGGGGCCCCCAAA
>NC_069429.1:48773351-48799521 GCF_026875155.1 Cherax quadricarinatus
GGGGACCCCCGTTCCCTGACCCTGGGGTTTTCACAAGCCCTTTGGCATTCAGGGCGACCCACAGGGTACCCCTCCAAGAAATTCGGACACAGTCCAGAGAACTGAGGGTGCATATCCACCGCCTATGCTTAGGGTATCCCACCATTGCGCAGATTGTTAAAACGGGCATGAGAGAGCTTTTGGCCCATTGTGACCGAATGGTTCTGCAGCCCTTGGTGCACTACCTTTTTAGACTGCCCGGCTACGATGCTCCTTCGCTGTAGACACTTCCCAATGACCCCAGTAGGGCAGGCCCGAGAGGATGAGGCAGCACATCTTGTGTACTTAGCTGTCAGGGACTTGGAAACCTTACTTCCAGTCTTTGCACGTCTAAGCCCCCCCCCCCGCTGAAGTTGCTGCGAAGGCCTGTTTTGGGGCCCTCTCCATTGCACTGAAACCACCAGCCACTTTTTAGTGCACACAACGTTTGGTACGTCATCTGGCCATAGGGCCGGTCAGGTATCCCCCCCCTTCCGCTGAAGACCTGCCACGCAGGTGCAAGTAACGATAAACGTCACTTCCCCTACCCAGGAGCCAATGCCGGGTCACCAAAATGGAAGAGACCCGGGCCGGGATACCATACCGGCGAATCAAATGGAATAGAATAGAAACAATTTCTGTGAATATTATTACATTAAATTAAGTAAAAAAGGGCCCAAACGATGTACCATAAGTAAATAAGTTATTTCCGAGATATTGGCCTGGAGCGCCGGCCGGCCCCACCGTCTCAAAAAAAAAAAAAAAATATAGCGAAAATCGCTTTTGTTTGGGAGTATTTCTTAGTAAACTGATGTTTAGTGCAGTTATCCTCTTCCAAAACACCGTTTTCTCTTACTCAGAGACCAAAGAATACGACATAAGAGGATTCACTCACATATATCGAAATATTCCCGATGGTCTCTCGCCATATTATGGCTTATTTTATTCAGTCTAGAGTATATAACATGTTTGTATGTTATTTATTAGTGATTATTATATCATATTAGATAATTCTGATAGATAAATAAGCCCAGAGTTGATATATAAGCTGATAAAGCTTAATAATGAAGTAATTTCTCCTGGCACTCTCTGGGGCGGGAACACTGCCGAGCGTTCCCATTATAAGTTCCCTGTTATCTCTAAGTCCCATGGATAAGCTCCGCCTACTGTTTTATGATGGGCCAAATAGTCAGTTTATTATATTTATTTATTTTTTTATTTATTAATTTGAACATGTACAGAGCAGTACAAGGAATACAATTTTTAAAGTGCAGCATGCCAAAGGGCCCTTGTATGCAGAGCATTATGGGCAGGCTTAAAATTAACTTAAGATTAACTAAGCAATGATATATTCAGTTGTATAAAAATTATTGTAAAACAGATAACAATTTAGTACAAATGAGTTGTGGAAATTATTTAATTTCCGAAGCTATAGTGCCTAATGAGTGTTTAATGTTTGTTTGGGTAAAAATGTATTTGTATTTTGAATGGGAACCAACTGGGTTCCCGCTGCGCCTGCGCAGATGTGCGGGGGTATAGGTCGAGCTGGGGCACGAAGAGGCGGCAGTTTTTTTGAATGGGTTTTAAGAGGCTGTGAAACATGGGACCAGGAAATTGGCTTTTCATAGCAGCCTAAGGTTTTAATATAGGCCTCATTTCATAATAGGAAGTGCCCGTAACTGTTCCTGGTGGAGAGTGAGGGAAAACATGATTTACAGGACCACCGTAATAGAGGGTAAAATGAGTGAATAAGGGTTAGGACCGGTGGTGACTGGCGCGTCGCCATGGACTGTGTCCCGGGGAAAATTCCCCTTTTGGTTTAATCATCATTCATCGGTCTCAAAATCTTAATGGAGTAAATCTCTAATGTGTATAAAATTATGAGACATTAAATCGTCTTGTGAACTGTAATGTAATTAATGATAATAACGCTAAGTTAAAAGAATGCGTGAAGTGAAATAAGTCGCCTTGCTCCAAGTGAACACGCTAAAACCCGTGTTTTCTGTCCCGAGGAAAGTGAAGTTTATTGAATCATGACTGCTAAACTGGGACAAACCAACGGATACCTCGTCCTGCTGGAATAAGAACCGTGTCAGTGTAGCAGGACATCGAAATGAGATGGTGAATGGAGGAAATAAGGAGTATCAATCACCCACAGTTAAGTAACCCTTCTAGTTATAGCAGACTGATACTGGCCAGTTAGGTATGTTGTAATTGGATAGGTTATGGGTGATCCAGCTACATCAAGTGACCACCAGAGAATATCTGGTAAGTGGTGGGATTATACAAATGTTTTTTCTTTGATGGATATATCCATGTGTAACCTACCCCCCCCCCTTCATTCAGTTACACAAATTTATAATCTATACAGTCCACAATTAATTAGTAGCGCCGTACTTGTGGGTGCTATCCAATCTATACTGGTCTCAGATAGATATGGATAAGATTGTGAGGTCGAAGGCCCACCTCCAGTGACCAGGGGTGGTGAAGTTTCTCACATATCTACACGGGTGGGCTACGGTAAACAATATAGGGTTGTCTCCCAATGAGATTACTTGTATGTATACAATGTTGAGGTACATACAGGTAATCACCCTAGAAAATTTTCCATATGAGTATTACAAAGACAGGTCATATGGTCATTTACTGTGTTGCTGTGTAATCAGTAGAATGGAGTATTCTGTTAGGTAATGAAGTTAAATAATAACAAAGTTTGATTGGGTCACAGGATGACATTTATGAGATAATATAATGAGATACAAAATGAGATACATATATAGATACAATTTATGAGATACAATTATTTAGTATTTATTTAGTTGTGGGTGAGTGATTTTTGAAAAAGAGACTTGAATTTATAAACAGACAGTGTTTCTTTTATATTCACAGGTAATGAATTCCAGATTTTAGGGCCTTTTATGTGCATCGAGTTTTTGCATAGCGTGAGATGGACACGGGGAACATCAGAGAGTGATCTGTCATTGTGCTATGGTGATGTGTTCTGTTGAGGTTGGTAAGGAGAACGTTTGAGGGAGGGTTTATGTCAGAGTAAGTGTTTTATGTATGTATAGGTGCAGTAATAAGTATGGATGTTTTGTATTGTGAGTAGGTTTAGAGTTCTGAATATTGGGGAGAGTGCTGCCTGTAGAGGGGAATTTGTTTATCATTCTGACTGCAAACCTTTTGTTGGGTGATAGTGGTCTGAGATGGTTTATTGTTGTTGAGCTCCATGCACAAATTCCATATGAATAGGGGTAAATAAGTGAGTGATATAGGGCCAGGAGGGCTGACTGTGGAACTTAGTACCGTATCTTCGATAGTACGCCTACGGCTTGGAAATTTTTTTTGGAAATTTGTTGTATATGTTTTTTGAAATTTGAGTCTATTATCCCAAGGTGGATTCCTAAGAATTTTCCCCTCTGTGAGTTTTGTGATAGGTGATCCATTATCATTATGTTAAGAGACACATCTGTAGCTCTGTTACCAAACTGAATGAAGTAGGTTTTGTCAATGTTTAGAGTAAGTTTGTTGGTCCTCATCCAGGTTGATATTTTCTGTAATTCGGTATTTACAGTATTGGCTAGCATGACTGGGCTCGGGTGAGAGTAGACGTATGTAGTGTCATCTGCAAATAGTGTAGGTTTGAGTAGTTGCGATGCTTTTGGTAAGTCATTTATGTATGTGAGAAAGAGAAGAGGGCCTAGGACACTTCCCTGTGGGACACCAACTATAATTGGCTGTGCGGAAGAGTTTGCCCCGTTTGTGTACACATATTGGCTTCTGTTGCTGAGGTATGACTTTAGGTAGTTGAGGGAGTGCCCTCTTATACCATAGTGCGACAATTTTATGTGGAGCAAGTCGTGGTCAACTGTATCGAAAGCTTTACATAAGTCAATGAAGATCCCCAGTGGGACCTCTTTTTTCTCTATTGCTGTATAAATATGTTCTAGCATGTGGATAATAGCAAATTGAACCCAAATTGACAGGGGTCGAGTATGTTGTGGGAGATGAGGTAGGAATAGATACGCTTATTGATTAATTTTTCAAAGATTTTAGAGAGAGGGTGTAAGTTGGATATTGGCCTATAGTTATTCAAGTCTGTTTGGTCTCCTCCTTTATGGATCGGGGTGACCCTTGCTATTTTCAGAACTGTAGGAAAGGTAGATGATTCAATGGATTTGTTAAAGAGTGTTGAAATGATTGGTGATAGCATTTATGACACATTTTTGTATATAATGGGTGGTAAGGTATTTAAATCTCCTGTCTTGTTTTTTAGTTTGTTGATAATAAGGGAGACTTCAGTTGGGTTAGTCGGAGCTAGGAACGGTGTGTTCGGGTAGTTGCCAGTGAGGTAGTCATTGGGTGGGGTATCTGAGCTTGGGATTTTATTGGCAAGGTTTTTTCCTATAGTGGAGAAGAAATCATTGAGTCTGTTTGCTGTTTCAGTAGGTGGGAATTGAGGTTCATCTGGTTTTGTTAATTCAATTTCGCTATTTCATGTTATCTTTTTTGTTCCTAGTATTTCTGATAGGGTTTTCCAGGTCTTTTTTATGTCACCTCGTAAGTTGGATCTTAATACTACCGATTGCGAAAAGGATTTAGGAGTTCTGGTTAGCAGTAACCTATAACCAAGACAACAGTGCATTAGTGTTCGCAATAAAGCTAACAAAATTCTTGGCTTCATATCTAGAAGTATAAATAATAGAAGTTCTCAGGTTGTTCTTCAACTCTATATATCCTTGGTTAGGCCTCATTTAGACTATGCTGCTCAGTTCTGGCCACCGTATTACAGAATGGCTATAAATGCTCTGGAAAACGTACAAAGGAGGATGACAAAGATGATCCCATGTATCAGAAATCTTCCCTATGAGGATAGACTAAAGGCCTCAATCTGCACTCTCTCGAAAGGCGTAGAATTAGGGGGGATATGATCGAGGTGAATAAATGGAAAACAGGAATAAATAAAGGGGATGTAAATAGTGTGCTGAAAATTTCCAGCCAAGACAGGACTCGCAGCAATGTTTTCAAGTTGGAAAAATTCAGATTCAGGAATGATATAGGAAAGTACTGGTTTGGTAATAGAGTTGTGGATGAGTGGAACAAGCTCCCGAGTACATTTATTGAGGCTAAAATGTTGTGTAGTTTTAAAAATAGGTTAGATAAATACATGAGTGGGTGTGGGTGGTACAGTGCTCCATCCTTGAGTGGGGATGACCGGACTGGGTGGGTCATTGGTCTAATCCGAAGGGGGACATGGACCTGCTCTGCATGGGTCAGTAGGCCTGTTGCAGTGTTCCTTCTTTCTTATGTTCTTATGCTCTTAATACAATTTTTAGGCCCTTTTTATTAGGCTGGTTAGGACTGACGAGTAACGTTTTGTTTGGTCTCTGGTTATGTGGCCCATTCTGTGCTTTTTTCATATAGGTGCTTTGTATTTATGGATTTGAGGATACTGGGTGTTCGCCAGGGACTGTTCAGTCTCTTCGCAGTCATCTGTTTAGTTTTTTTTAGGGCAGTGCTTGTTATAGAGGTACTGGGTCTTTTTTTAGAAAATTATTAATACATTTGTCAATATCTGTATAGATTTCTAGCTCAGTGTGCCAGTCAATGTTTGTCACTGCTGCTGTGAAGTTATTGATAGCTGCCTCACTGTGAAGTCTGAATGTGACTTTAGTAGTGTCTAGGGATAATTTGCCAAGGTTTGTTATGAGGAAGGTAGGGTAATGGTCTGTGGTATTATCTGTGATTATGCCTGATCTTAAGGGGGATATGGTGTTGGCCCAGATGTGGTCTAGCAGGGAAACACTAGTCTCTGTAACTCTTGTAGGTTTTGTTACTTTTGGTAGCAACATGCAGTTACTCATAGTGTTTGTGAATTCAGTAACGTGTGGGTCCTGTTCTTGCAGATTTATATTGAAGTCACCTGAGAGTAGTAAGTGATCTTTGTTCATGCATGCATCAGCTATCATACTTCCTAGGTTTTCACTAAAACGGCTAATGTTTGACTGTGGTACTCTGTAGATGTTTATCACTGTGAGAGGTTTTTTGTAGGTATTTGGATTTGAATTTAGCTATTATATATTCCTCATGTTCATCCCTTGTGCAAGTATTAGTGATACATTCTAGTTGGTCTGAGTAGTATATAGCTGTGCCACCCCCTTGTTGACCTGGCCTACAGTTGTGTATGGCTGTGTAACCAGGAATGGCATAAACATCTGTAGTATCAGGCTTTAGCCAGGTTTCGGTGAGAGTAATGATGGACATACTGGCATGCAGGGAATTTAGTAATGCTATGAGGTCATCATAATGTTTGCTTAAAGATCTGATATTGTAGTTAAAGACAGTTATGTTGTTGTTGGCTCTGAGTAGTGCCTTTGACTGTTCTACTGTGTAGTAATTACAGTTACTGTTTGATTCATTTAAGACATTAGATAAGAGGTTGGTATCAGGATCAATGCTTGTTATCATAAGATTTATAGTGAATCTATCGTTAGAATTAAGTATAAGACAAAGTAAATATTCTAAAGCTATAAAATAGCACCTGAATTATTTTATCAAATGTAAAAAATATGAGCTAAGGTAGCTCTTTAAAACTAAAATAAATGAGGCAATATAAAAGGGACTAAAATAATTTGTGGTGAACAAAAAAGTGGTAATCAAATAAATGAATATAATGGCAAAATAATGAACTTATTACACTTTATCACCTGAGAATAGCACCTTAATTATTTTAACAATTGTGAATATATGAACTAAGGTTGTTATATAAAGCTAAAATAAAAGAGAAAAATATAAGAGACTAAATTAAGTAATGGTAAACAAAGTTAAAATGACAGATAGTCACTATGATATAATGTTGATTTGGGAGTAAGATCTGATTTGTTATATATAATCGCATCTGCTAGAAAAATGACAGGATGGATAATGAGAACCTTCAAAACTAGGGAGGCCAAGCCCATGATGACACTCTTCAGGTCACTTGTTCTATCTAGGCTGGAATATTGCTGCACACTAACAGCACCTTTCAAGGCAGGTGAAATTGCCTACCTAGAAAATGTACAGAGAACTTTCACGGCGCGCATAACGGAGATAAAAACACACCTCAATTACTGGGAGCGCTTGAGGTTCCTGAACCTGTATTCCCTGGAACGCAGGAGGGAGAGATACATGATTATATACACCTGGAAAATCCTAGAGGGACTAGTACCGAACTTGCACACGAAAATCACTCACTACGAAAGCAAAAGACTTGGCAGACGATGCAACATCTCCCCAATGAAAAAGCAGGGGTGTCACTAACACGTTAAGAGACAATACAATAAGTGTCAGGGGCCCGAGACTGTTCAACTGCCTCCCAGCATACATAAGGGGGATTACCAACAGACCCCTGGCAGTCTTCAAGCTGGCACTGGACAAGCACCTAAAGTCGGTTGCTGACCAGCCGGGCTGTGGCTCGTAACGTTGGTTTGCGTGCAGCCAGCAGTAACAGCCTGGTTGATCAGGTTCTGATCCACCAGGAGGCCTGGTCACAGACCGGGCCGCGGGGGCGTTGACCCCCGGAACTCTCTCCAGGTAAACTCCAGGTATAATAAGTTGAGCAATATATTGTACTATAAAAAGTAAAAAAAAAATAATATGAGGTAGTTGGTACTAGTTAGCGAAAGATAGTTAAGGGCCTTGAACAATAATATGACTGAAATATACACTAATTGCACACACAATATAGTCACTAAGATACGAAAATAATCTTAGAGTAGGAGACAGTTGGTCCCAAAGATGAGGGGGTACTTGTACCTCCTCCCATAGCAGACTTAGGTCTCGAGACACTCCCCAGATAGGGAGCCAAGGCCGGGTCACCTCTACTTGGAAAAGACCCGGGCCGGGAGAGAATACCGGCGAATAAAAAAATAGAGTAGGATTTGCTTTATAGCATAAGGTTTGAGCAGTTAATATCACTATAGGAATATTTTTTGAGGTAGTTGGTACTAGCTAGTGAGGGATGGTAAAGGAATTGCACAGTAGTGTAGTAGGAACATAGTTAGTTATTTGTAGTTAGGGAGAAAAGGGAAAATTTGGTAAGATTATTAGAGAATTTAAACAGGGCTTAAGTAGGAAAGAGAAAGGTAATGCAGATATTAATAAAGAGTAGGTATCCTATTAACAAATAATAATTTGTGAATAGGGAATCTGGGAAAATAACACAAAAGGGTCACACAAAGAACTGTGTGGGACACGTAGGATAATGAGGTAGTAAAATACTACCTTGGAGGTGATAGTTTAGTTTAATATGTTTTTTTATGCACCCCATATCGATCCTGTGGGCGGTAGTCAAAAGATTTACAGAGGTACATAATTGGTCCAGGGACTGGACTCCAAAGTTTTGATAGCTGAGCAAGTTACAGAGGTAATGAACTCACAATTTACAAAGGTAATAAACTCACAATTTACAAAGGTAATGAACTCCAGGTAGGTCTGGTCACAATCATGACAAGTTACAAAGGTATTTACAGATTACAGAGGTACGTAATGGGTCCAGGGACTGGACTCCAAAGTTTTGATAGCTGAACTAGGTACAAAGGTAATGAGCACACAAGTTACAAAGGTAATGAATTCTGTAAGAATGGTTACTTACGTTTATACATGGCTACAATCATGAACAAATTATAGTGTAATGAGCAATTCACACTTCCACACCCGGTCACAACTGTAGTGAGTTATTGGTGCAAATATTGATTGTTGAGACACACACACACACACACACACACACACACACACACACACACACACACACACACACAGGGGCCAGGAGCTAAGACTCGACCCCTGCAACCACAAATAGGTGAGTACACACACACACACCCTCACACTCACACACTCACACACACACTCAACCACAAATAGGTGAGTACACACACAGACACACAGACACACACACAGACACACACACAGACACACACACACACACACACACACACACACACACACACACACACACACACACACACACACAACACACACACACACACACACACACACACACAGGGGCCAGGAGCTAAGACTCGACCCTGCAACCACAAATAGGTGAGTACACACACCACACACCCTCACACTCACACCACACTCAACCACAAATAGGTGAGTACACACACAGACACACACACACACACACAGACACACACACAGACACACACAGACACACACACACACACACACACACACACACACACACACACACACACACACACACACACACACACACACACACACACACGCACACACACACACGTAGTGTAGTGGGTCACAAGAGCCAGGCTCCGAGAATCTTAGTGCTTTTAGGGCGTGTTTTAGCAGCTAGAAGCAACCAGTGTTAGTGACAACGTCAGTGAACAACCCTACAAGTGATAACCAAAGTATTAGCAAAAAAAATAAAGTAAAGGCGAGAGAAAGCCTGAAAATATACAACAAAATTTCAAAATGCCAGTTCGTTGAGGCCTAGTTGGCACTTGTTGCCACACTTTTTCCCAGTGATATGAACCAAACAAACAGTAAAGAAATTACTCTGCAGATCATAAAGGACCAAACAAGTGTTATTGTACCAGAGTCTAAAATAAAAGAAGCCAGGTTACTAGGATCCCATGGTAGAAAAAGTGTTATGCTTAGATTCCACTCACATGGTAGAAAAAAGACTTAATTATTGCATCTATTAAAGTAAAGAAAGAGGTTATACTTAAACGAGTGTCTTCCCAAAAAAAACGTCAGAACCTCCTGTATCGAGTCAGAAAACTTAAGCGGGAGAATAACGACACAATACACCAATGCTTCACACGGGATGGGAAAATTCTTGTTAGGAAAAAAAATTTGTAGGTCAACTGTACACAATCACGAACGAGAATGATCTATCACGATTTCTCAGGGATACTAATCTTACAGAGAATAACTAAACAATGTCCAACTTAAAAGCCTACGTAGTGTAGTGTATGTTTTGCTCCATTATTGTTCAAATTTCATTGTACAATCTCTTAGTAATTAAATAATCAACTACCTCATTTTGTGATTTTACTAGTAAGCATAAGTCACCTTATGTAATTTTCTATTTACTATTGTTTGCTTAAATATTAGCTAAAATTGATACTTTCTCTGTCCATATTACTACCTCATATTTTTTTTAAATACTATCAATTGATATTACTTACTAAAATTAATAATTATCATTCTTACTATAATTTCAATTTACTCTTAACATTTTTGACATTTAATAACCATTACTTGTCTAATTACCTTTACCTGTTTTATACCACATTTACTATCTTAGAGTACTCTTAATTACCTTGTACTGCCATATAACCTCCAGTATAACTACCAGTGCAATATTGAATGAAATAAACATTACTTTTTCACTTTTTTGTAATCATTATTACTTACTAAAATTTTATTAAACACCATATTTACTACCAGTCAATTTTACTTTTGTACATTAAACATTATTTTATACTTCCCATAACATTTTGTTGCCAATTTTTCAAGTTTGTATATTCAACTCCAACCTTTATATTATCCTTTGTACCTGTCTACCATCTTACTATCATATTATAACCAAGACATTACCATTATTCATTGTTCTTACCTGTCCATTTATTTTTGTCTACCACTACTTGTTTTTTTAGTCACTTTTTATTGTGTGTGCAATTACTGTATATTCCAATTACTTTTTTGCAAGTACCAAAACTATCTTTTGCTAGCTAGTACCAACAACCTCATTTTTTATTTTACTTTTTATTATGCAATAAACTGCTCAACTTATTTAATATTACAAATCAGATCTTACTCCTAAACCAATATTATCTCATAGTGACTATCTGTCCATTTAACTTGTTTACCATTACTTAATTGTAGTCCCTTATATATTTTTTTGTCCTTTATTTTAGCTTTATATAACTACCTTAGATCATACATTTGCAATTGTTAAACTAATCAAGGTGCTATTCTCAGGTGCTAAAGTTAATAAGTTCACCATTTTGCCATTATACTCCAAAGCTCATTTATTTGATTACCACTTTATTGTTCACCACAACTTATATTAGTCCCTTTTATATTATAATTTTATATTATAATTCTAACTTTAAAGAATTACCTTTAAAGTACTACCTACTATCATATTCCCCAAGCTCCATTATTTGATCATCACTTTATTTGTTCACCACAAATTATTTTAGTCCCTTTTATATTGTCTCCTTTATTTTAGCTTTAAAAAACTACCTTAGCTCATTATTTTTACATTTGTTAAATAATTCAGGTACTATTTTTTTTAGCTTTAGAATATTTACTTTATTTTTTACTTAATTCTAACTATAGATTCACTACAATCTTATGATTACAAGCATTGATCCTGATACCAACCTCTTATTTAATGACTTAAATGATTCAAACAGTTACTGTAATTACTACACCGCAGAACAATCAAAGGCACTTCTCAGAGCCAACAACAACATAACTGTCTTTAACTACAATATCAGATCTTTAAGCAAGCATTATGATGACCTCCTAGCATTACTAAATTCCTTGCATGCCAATATGTCCATCATTACACTAACTGAAACCTGGCTAAAGCCTGATACTACAGATGTCTATGCCATTCCTGGGTTTCACAGCCATACACAACTGTAGGCCAGACCAACAAGGGGGTGGCACAGCAATATACTACTCAGACCAACTAGAATGTATCACTAATACTTGCACAAGGGATGAACATGGGGAATATATAATAGCTAAACTCAAATCCAAATACCTACAAAAACCTCTCACATGATAAACATCTACAGAATTCCACAATCAAACATTAGCAATTTAGTCAAAACCTAGGAAGTATGATAACTGATGCACGCATGAACAAAGATCACTTACTACTCTCAGGTGACTTCAATATAAATCTCCTGCAAGACCAGGACCCACACATTACTGAATTCACAAACACAATGAGTAACTGCATGTTGCTACCAACAGTAACAAAACCTACAAGAGTTACAGAGACTATGTTTCCCTACTTGACCACATCTGGACCAACACCATATCCCCTTTAAAATCAGGCATAATTACAGATAATACCACAGACCACTACCATACTTTCCTCATAACAACTCTTGGTAAAATACCCCAAGACACTACAAAAGTCACCTTCAGACTTCACAATGAGGCAGCCATTAATAACTTCACAACAGCAGTAACAAACATTGACTGGCACACTGAGCTAGAAATCTATACAGATATTGACGATTGTTTTAATAATTTTCTAAAAAAGACCCAATACCTTTATAACAAGCACTGCCCTAAAAAAACTAAACAGATGACAGCTAAGAGACTGAACAGTCCCTGGATAACACCCAGCATTCTCAAATCCATAAATACAAAACACCAATATGAAAAACAGTACAGAATGGGTCACATAACCAGAGACCAAACAAAACGTTACTCGTCAATCCTAACCAGCCTGATAAGAAGGGCAAAAAAATTGTATTATAAGAACAGATTATCCAACTTACGAGGTGATATAAAAAAGACCTGGAAGACCCTATCAGAAATTCTTGGAACAAAAAAGATATCACGACATAGCGAAATAAAATTAGCAAAATCAGATGAACCCCAACTCCCACCAACAGAAACAGCAAACAGACTCAATGATTTCTTCTCCACTATAGGCCAAAACCTTGCCAATAATATCCCAAGCTCAGATACCCCACCAAATGACTACCTCACTTGCAACTACCCGAACACACTGTTCCTAGCTCCGACTAACCCATACGAAGTCTCCCTTATGATCAACGCACTGAAAAACAAGGCAGGAGATTTAAATACCTTACCACCCTTTATATACAAAAAAGCGTCACAAGTACTATCACCAATCATTGCAACACTCTTTAACAAATCCACTGAATCCTCCACCTTCCCTACAGTTCTCAAAATAGCAAGGGTCACCCCGATTCATAAAGGAGGAGACCAAACAGAGTTGAATAACTATAGGCCAATATCCAATTTACACCCTCTCTCAAAAATCTTCGAAAAATTAATTCATAAACGAATCTACTCCTACCTCATCTCCCATAACATTCTCAACCCCTGCCAATTTGGATTCAGGCCTAATAAAAATACTAATGATGCTATTATACACATGCTAGAACATATATACACTGCAATAGAGAAAAAAGAAGTCCCACTGGGGATCTTCATTGACTTACGTAAAGCTTTTGATACAGTTGACCATGACTTGCTCCACGTAAAATTGTCACACTATGGTATTAGAGGGCACTCCCTCAACTACCTCAAGTCTTACCTCAGCAACAGAAGCCAATATGTGTACGCAAAAGGGGCAAGCTCTTCCGCACAACCAATTACAGTTGGTGTCCCACAGGGAAGTGTCCTAGGCCCTCTTCTCTTTCTCCTATACATAAATGACCTACCAAATGCTTCGCAATTACTCAAACCCACACTATTTGCAGATGACACCACATACATCTTCTCTCACCCGAGCCCAGTCACGCTAGTCAATACTGTAAACACCGAATTACAGAAAATATCTACCTGGATGAGGACTAACAAACTTACATTAAACATTGACAAAACCTACTTCATTCAGTTTGGTAGCAGAGCTACAGATGTACCTCTTAACATAACGATAAACGGATCACCTATCACAAAGCTAACAGAGGGAAAATTCATAGGAATCCACCTCGATAATAGACTCAAATTTCATACACATATACAACAAATTTCTAAGAAAATTTCCAAGACTGTAGGCATACTATCGAAGATACGGTACTATGTTCCACAGTCAGCCCTCCTGGCCCTTTATCACTCTCTTATTTACCCCTATCTCACCTATGGAATTTGTGCATGGGGCTCAACAACAATTAACCATCTCAGACCACTAATTACCCAACAAAAGGCTGCAGTTAGAATGATAACAAATTCTCACTACAGGCAGCACACTCCACCAATATTCACCATACAAAACATCCATACTTATTATTGCACTTATTACATACATAGAACACTTAACTCTTATATTAACCCTCCCCTCAAACATCTCCTTGCCAACCTCAACAGAACACATGACCATAATACAAGGCAAAGATCACTCTTTGATGTTCCTCGTGTCCATCTCACGCTATGCAAAAACTCAATGCACATAAAAGGCCCTAAAATCTGGAATTCATTACCTATAAATATAAAAGAAACACTACCTGTTTATAAATTCAAGTCTCTTCTCAAAGTTCACTTACTCACCCAAAACCAAATAAATACTGATTAACTGAACCATATAAATTGTATATCCTAAATGTTACTCACAATTATATCACACAAATGTTAAACCTAACTTTGTTATTTTTTTTTTTTTAAATACACTACCTGAATGAACAGCAATGCATGCAACCATATGACCTGTCATTGTAATATCATTTGAAATTTATAGTTATCTGTTTACAAAAAATTTCTTATCACTGATTTCATCATTGCTTAGTTAATCTTAATTTAAATTTTTAAAGCCAGCCCGTAATGCTATGCATAGTATAAGTGGCTTTGGCATGCTGCTCTTATCTGTATTTTTTTTGTACCTCTGTATGTATGCTAAAATTTTAAAATAATAAAAAAAATAAAATGTTAAAAATTTTACAAAGTACAAAGCGAGTGACTAAAGACAAAAGATCAAATAGAATTAAGGGAGGTTGGCTAACGAGAAACTGTGATGTAGCACACAGCCGCGTGAACAAGCTAGCCAGAAAGGGGAAATATAAATATATATATATATATATATATATATATATATATATTATATATATATATATATATATATATATATATATACATAATATATATATATATATATATAATATATATATATATATATAAAATATATATATAATATATATATATATTATATATATATATATATATATTTTAAATTTTATATATATATATACATATATATATACAATATATATATATATATAATATATATATATATATATATATATATATATATAATTAAAATATATATTTATATATATATATATATATATATACATACATATACATAAATATAATAAGCAGAGGTGGTGGCAGCAGTAGGCCTGAGGAAGTAGCACCGCCATAACAGGTTGGGTGTCATCACAAATAAGAAGTGTACTTACCAAAAGTGAAGTGTAAATTATAAAAGTAGCAATATACAAGTGATAAGTGTGGTAAATGAGGACTCAAAAGGACAACGAGAAAAGAACAGTTGAAGAAGTCCGAGGCGGAAGGGCGAGGTGCATGAGTCATCGTACAGCGAGCATCGTACAGCAAGCATCGTACATCAGGCATCTGGATGGACGTCCCTTCTGAGTTGTAACGTACAAATCACCTGTTTGTGGTTGGTGGGAAGTTTTGAGTGGTAGAGCCGGCCCTACGATCACTGGTAGCTGGCTATCACAAACCCTGCTCCAGAGCGATTATCATACACACAACACCTAGCAGTAGTAGGAAGATAAAATTTGTAGGAGCGAGGAATAGGCAGGAGGATTAAGTCATGGCTAATTTGACTACAGCCCTGACAACAGTTTCGAGAGATAATGTTTTAGGACACAAAGACAGTACAATCTGAGAAGCAAGTATTGAGTACACATGTAGTAAAAGGTAGTACATAACTGGGTGAAAGAAAGACTCGTTAACACACGCTAGTATTATAATTATTAGAATTACTCTCAGTGTTAATGGTATCTTATTAGTATTACAGATACACAGAGGTGAAATGTATTTCTGGGACATATAAACAACTGACATGCTCATACACAAGCGCGCACACACATACACACTCGGGGCCAGGAGCTGAGCCTCGACCCCTGAAACCACAACTAGGTGAGTACACACACCCACTCATTCACACAGCTGATCCTTGGAACTTGACCGCATCCCCTCACCCCCCCACACACCTTTCCCTCCCCCACAGACCTTTCCCCTCCCCTGCTCTTGCCTTCACTCCATCCTCCCTCCTATCTTTCTCTCCCCCCCCCCTTGCATTTCTCTCTCTCATAGCCTTTTTCCCTCCCCCTCCCCCTACTCTCTCTCTCTCTTCTCTCTCTCTCTCTCTCTCTCTCTCTCTCTCTCTCTCTCTCTCTCTCTCTCTCTCTCTCTCTCTCTCTTCTCTCTTTTTTTTTTTTTTTTTTTTTTTATTTTTTTTTTTTTTTTTTACACAGGGTTTGACAAGGTTAAGGATCCCTAGCTTTATTGACAAGCTAAGAGCTGTTACCTACATCAGCTCATTTGAAAGCATTTTTATTGTTATGAGACATACAAGTAGGAAACAGGATGAAGTTGGAGCCATCTGTGGGCCAGCATCTTCATTTGATCAACTGACTTTATCTCGTTGACATCATTATGCTGTACGAATGTGTTCCATACTCTAGTCATCCTGTGTATGTATGATCTCAGATGGAGTGATGTTCTGGAGAAGGGTACAGCCAGAGTGAAGTTGCTGCTTTCTGCCCATCTTGTGGCATAAAAGCTTGTTTCACGCTGTCCTCGAAGTGGATCCAAGTGTGGTATTTTGACAATATTGGCCTTGTACATAACAGTAAGGCCACCCACATCCCTCCTATGTTGAAGGCTCTGCTGAAATGACAGATCTATCTAGGATGGGTCCAGGCGAGAGATGAGACGTCTTGCTCTGTTCTCTACTCTGTCAAGCAGTAGCAGATGAGAGGGGGGGGCAGGCAAACCAAGAAAGTGGAGCATACTCAAGGTGCGAGCATACTTGTGCCTCGTACAGGATCTTGCAACCCCTACTGTAAGAGATGGGGATACGGCAAAGTGCTGTAAGTTTCCCCGGGCTGCCTTGTTTGCAAGTTTTAAAAAGTTCTTATGGTTAGTTTGGAGTCCAAATTTCACCCCCAAGGAATCAACTCTTCTCCGGGTGCCAACACCTCCCATTTCCTTACTACTGCCCCACATTACCCGGGTTTGCCTAAGACGTCATCATTTGCTTTTTCTCGGGTGAAAATGTTACTTGCCATCTTTTCCCCCAAGCTCCTTCTTTCCCCCTCTCTCTCTCCTCTTCAATCCCATAACCTACCCTCACCCTCCTCTCTCTTAAGGTTTCTTCCATCTCCTTTTCTATATTTCTACCCCCCCTCCATTTCTCTTCATGCCTTTTCCTCACCCTCTTTCTCCCCCCCTCTCCCCTTCCTCTTTTTTTTTCCCTCCCTCTCTTTCCCCCTTCTCTCCCTTTTCTCCCCCCCTCACATTTCTCTCTTCTCCAACCTTGGTCTTATCCCCACCCCATACTCTTCCCCTTTCTCCCCTCTTTCTACCCATTCTCTCTCCCCCTCTCACCCTCTCCCTCTCTCCTTCTGTTGTGGTATAAAAAAAAATGGGGGTGGTTTCCCAAGGACGGAAAAACCCCGAGATCTGGTGAGAACCGGGAGGGAAAAGAATGGGAGTTAGAGCTCCAAAAACGGGAGGGAAAAGTGGGGAAGGAAATTGTGAATTTTTAAGAAAATGGAGGAGCGGATAGCTGAAGATGCAGGAAGGGGGGGACAGGTCTAAGCAGCAGAAGCTAGGAATAGTGCTTTGAAGAGAAAGGAAAGCCGAAAAAGATTTGAGGAGACAAATGACAATTCAATTGACACAGGAAATTCAATGTCAGGCGCAGACAAGGGACGGTAAACAACAAAGGAAACATGCCATACGCGAAGGCCCTATCAGACCCACGTGGGGCCAGGGAAAAGACGAGGAGCACACTAAGATCAAATGACAGGTCCAAAGACAATGAAGGTATGCTATATGCAGAGATTCTAACAGCCAACTGCAGTAGCAAAGGACAGCTGGTCATGAAAGACAGTTCACTCTGAGAATAGAAGTTTCAGATATGACAGGACTGAAGGCAAGAACATGTCAATGGAAGGAAATAAAATGCCTCAGAGGAAGCAGATGGAGACTCAGTGGGAGGAGGAAAGGGCGAGGTCAGTTTTTGTGTACGGGCTCCAAGAAGCCATGGGGGACAACTTCGAAGAAATAAAACAGGAGAAAAAAATGATTGAAGGCATCATGAAAACAATAGGTGAGGGCGATATGACCCAGGTGACAAATTTTCAGAGAATTGGGTGGTTTGCGAGTGGAAGGATACGGCCTGTCAAAGTAATTTTCAAGGAAGAATCAGTTCGAACCAGGATTCTGCAAGAGAAAGCAAGACTGAGGGACAAACAGGGGTACCAGAGAGTATACCTCGACTGCAACAGAACACAAGAAGAAAGGACTACACTGAAAGAGAGGGTACATAGATGCAAGGAGGAACGAGAGGCAATGATGAAGATGAGCAGGACCCAGACACAGGAGGAAGGGCAAACACACCCCACAGAATCTCCCACCAAAAGACTCCAACCGCGACATTCCCAACGCAACTGAGCAACCTATACTACAACCCACTCACTGTTCCCTCTGCCACCAACCCCCATACCACAAACCTCACCCCAACAGCTGTCCCTTATGGGCATTCTGACCCCACCCCCATCATCACAAACCCCACCTACACCACAGCCCCATATAGGCCCCCACCAAGGCTCTCGCTCCCCAACCCAATATTCTTGCATGACCACAATGATAGAAAAGAAACTGAAAGTTTGGTACACAAACGTGGATGGAATAACGAATAAACATGAGGAGTGGAACGAAAGAATCAATGAGAAATCCCCAGACATCATAGCAGTCACAGAAACAAAACTCGCTGAGACAATAACAGACACAATCTTCCCAACGGGATATCAGATCCTGAGGAAAGATAGAAGGAGTAGAGGGGGAGGAGGGGTTGCACTGCTCATAAAACACCGATGGGGATTTGAGGAAATGGAAGGCATGGACATGATTGGAGAAGGAGACTACATTGTAGGTACAATTCAGTCCGGAGAACATAAAGTAGTCATTGGAGTGATGTATAACCCACCACAGAACTGCAGGAGGCCAAGAGAGGAGTACGAAGAAAACAACAGGGTGATGGTGGACACACTGGTGAGGTGGCAGGAAGAGCTCACTTGAGCAGAGCAAAGTTATGGTATGGGCGATTTCAACCACAGGGAGATCAACTGGGAAAAACCTGGAGCCACATGGGGTCCCAAAAACATGGAAAGCCAAGATGATGGATGTGGAAACTTGAAAACCTCATGCATCAACATATCAGGGACACAACCAGAGAGAGAGGGGAGCATGAGCCAGCAAGACTGGATCTTGTGTTCACCCTGAGCATTCAGACATTGAGGACATCACTTACGAGAGGCCCTTGGATCTAGCGATCACGTGGTTCTGAGTTTTGATTATATAGTAGGTTACAAGTGAAGAAGGTAAAAAAGGAACTGAAGGGAACAGGCCAAACTAAAAAGGGGGACTACACAGGTATGAGAAACTTCCTGCAGGAGGTTCAGTGGGACAAAGAAATGGTAGGAAAATCAGTAAACGAGATGTGGAATATGTGGCAACAAAGTGCAAGGAGCAGAGGAAAGGTTTGTTCCCAAAGGGGAAAAAGAAATAATAGGAAGACCAAAACGAGTCCTTGGTTTCCTGAAGGTGTAGGGAGGCAAAAACTAAGTGCAAAGAGAATGGAAAAGGTACAGGAGGCATTTGGACCAGGAAAACAAGGAGATTAGTAGAAGAGCCAGAAACGAGTATGCACAGTAAGGAGGGAGGCCCAGCGACAGTATGAAAATGACATAGCATCGAAAGTCAAATCTGACCGAAACTGCTGTATAGCCACATTAAGAGGAAGACAACAGTCAAGGACTAGGTGTAAGGCTGAGGAAAGAAGGTGGAAAAACTCACAAGAAATGATTTAAGAGGTGTGTGAGGAGCTCAACACGAGATTTAAGGAAGTATTTACAGTAGAGACAGGAAGGACTCTGGGGGGAAAAGACCAGATGGGGACACCAGCAAGGAATACACCCAAAAAGTGTTGGGCGCCCTACATACAGATGAGGAGGAGGTGAAGAAACTGCTAAGGGACATAGATACCTCAAAGGCAATGGACCGGACAACATCTCCCTGTGGGTCCTTAGAGAGGGCAGATATGCTGTGCATGCCACTTACCAAAATCTTCAACACGTCCTGGAAACTGGGCAACTACCTGAGGTATGGAAGACGGCAAATGTAGTTCCCATTTTTAAAAAAGGAGACAGAAAAGAGGCACTAAACTATAGACCTGTGTCATTGATGTGTATAGTATGCAAAGTTATGGAGAAGATTATCAGGAGGAGAGTGGTGGAGCACCTGGAACGGAAAAAGAGTATAAATGCCAACCAGCATGGATTCATGGAAGGCAAATCCTGTGCCACAAACCTTCTGGAGTTTTATGATAAAATAACAGAAGTAAGACACGAGAGAGAGGGGTGGGTTGATTGCATCTTCTTGGACTACAAGAAGGCCTTTGACACAGATCCTCATAAGAGATTAGTGCAGAAGATAGAGCATCAGGCGCATATAACAGGAAGAGCACTGCAATGGATCAGAGAATACCTGACAGGGAGGCAACAACGAGTCATGGTACGTAATGATGTATCACAGTGGGCACCTGTGATGAGCGGGATCCCACAGGGGTCAGTCCTAGGACCAGTGTTATTTTTGGTATATGTGAACGACATGATGGAAGGGTTAGACTCAGAAGTGTCCCTGTTTGCAGATGATGTGAAGTTAATGAGGAGAATTAAATCAGATGAGGACCAGGCAGGACTTCAAAGAGACCTGGACAGACTGGACACCTGTCCAGCAATGGCTTCTCGAATTTAATCCTGCCAAATGCAAAGTCATGAAGATAGGGGAAGGGCACAGAAGACCACAGACAGAGGAATAGGCTAGGTGGCCAAGACTGCAAACCCTCACTCAAGGAGAAAGATCTTGGGGTGAGTATAACACCGAGCATGTCTCCGGAAGCACACATCAATCAGATAACTGCTGCAGCATATGGGCGCCTGCAAACCTGAGAACGCATTCGATACCTTAGTAAGGAATCGTTCAAGACACTGTACACCGTGTATGTCAGGCCCATACTGGAGTATGCAGCACCTGTTTGGAACCAGCACTTGATAAAGCACGTCAAGAAACTAGAGAAAGTACAAAGGTTTGCGACAAGGTTAGTTCCAGAGCTAAGGGGAATGTCCTGTGAAGAAAGATTAAGGGAAATAGGCCTGACGACACTGGAGGACAGGAGGGTCAGGGGAGACATGATAACAACATATAAAATACTGCGTGGAATAGACAAGGTGGACAAAGACAGGATGTTCCAGGGAGGGGACACAGAAACAAGAGGCCACAATTGGAAGTTGAAGACACAAATGAGTCAGAGAGATATTAGGAAGTATTTCTTCAGTCATAGAGTTGTCAGGCAGTGGAATAGCCTAGAAAATGACGTAGTGGAGGCAGGAACCATACACAGTTTTAAGACGAGGTTTGCTAAAGCTCATGGAGCGGGGAGAGAGAGGGCCCAGTAGCAACCGGTGAAGAGGCGGGGCTAGGAGCTAGGACTCGACCCCTGCAACCACAAATAGGTGAGTACAAATAGGTGAGTACACACACACACACACACACACACACATGGAGTACATGGTAATGCATTATTTACAGCTAGCAAACTCAGGGTATTTCTCCAGAATGGTCTGTAATATACCACTGTGGATAAAATACTTTGCCATTTCTTGAACATTTCTGAGTGAGTTGTTTCTAAATTCATTAATTTGTCACACTCCAGTACATAATGACGCAAGGTGTGACAATAGTCCATCTGGCAAAGTTTACATTTCGTTTGGTCTAGATCTGGTGGTGGTGAATTAACATGCCATAGATACTTGTAACCCAGCCGGAGCCGGGCGGTAGTGACATCCAAGAGTTTGCTTATCTTGTTGGATGCACCATAGACATGTGGCTCCTCCTGCATTATGGAATGATGATAGATGGACTGACTTGTGTCAATCTCCCTAAGTCTTAAGTCAATAAAGTTCATTTGAAGTTCTTTTTGTATTATTGTTCTCAAACTGCTAACTGACAACCCAAGATTGTAATCTACCCCCTCTTTGAAAGCATACAGCTTAGCCAATTTATCAGTTCTATCATGCATCTGAAGACCAATGTGAGATGGAATCCACAGCATGTGCTCTCTGACTCCACTGTCCACAATCTTACCATACCTACCTGGAGTTTACCTGGAGAGAGTTTCGGGGGTCAACGCCCCCGCGGCCCGGTCTGTGACCGGGCCCCTCTGGGGGATCACCCCCTGATAAACCCAGGCTGTTGTGTGGCTGCAGCAAACCAAGTACGAGCCACAGCCCGGTGATCGGGAAACGACTTTGGTGCTTGTCCAGTGCCAGCTTAAGACTGCCAGGGGTCTGTTGGGAACCCCCTTATTTGCGGGGAGGAATTGAACAGTCTCGGCCCCTGCACTTTTTGTATGGTCTTTAAAAGTGCTAGTGACACCCTGTTTTCTTGGGGGGATGGTGCCGTCTCCCAAGTTTTTTGCTTTTAGTGAGTGATTTTGTGATGTCTGGCTTCTGACATAATCATGCCACAATTTATTCTTAATGAGTTGAGGCTTTTAGGGATAACAAGAACAGTTAAATTTAAAGTGTCAACCTTAAATAATGGCACTTTTGAGTGAAAGGGAGTATAAAAAACGTTCGTTGAAGGTGGGGAGGCCAGTTATGATGTGTGCCCCAATTTCTTTATGGGGCCATCACTCTTGTGAAAAACACAGCACTCCCCAGCTGACCGTGGACTGGTGAAAGAACCATCAACGTGTTTGGCTTCAAGACAAAAGTTTTGGGTTGTGATTTAAAAAGAGTTTTGGGGGAAAAAATGGGGAAGGGGTATTTTGGGAATGGTGTAATTCCCAGGAGCGGGAAATGTCTATGTTGTCTAACTTGTATAGTCTGTAGGGTTATGCGGAGGTCGGTTCCGTTTTTTCGATCCTCGGGAAAGGATGTTAAGTGTGAGGAAAGTTTGGGGGATTCTTGCGGGGGTTTGAATGGGTACCTAACTTTTGACCCCAAAAAGGATAATTTTTTCGGCCTGACCAGGTAAGTGCGGTTGTGCTTGCCCCCTTCTGCTGTTTTCAGGAGAACCCTTGACCAACATGGCGGGTGTGGGGGAGGTGGGTAAATCCCTTTGGTATTGACTGCTTCGTGGGGCGATTTCACCCTCTTCAGCACAGGTTTTACTCCCAACAATCATTAGGGAGACCTATGGTATCCAGGACGAGAGGTGTAGGTGTTGCCCTGAATGGGGCTTACAAATTTTCGTCAAATAAATTTCCCACGTCGTGTACGGTTTTGGGTGCTTTTTTTCCCAAGACTTGAGTTTGACGTACCCAGCGGGAAAGGTGCGTTTGATGACGAAATTCGCCATTTTACGGGGGTTAAGATTCGTAAGTTCCCATTTGGGCAGATGAGACTGAAATCAGGAGTTTTTTTGGGCATAGGGGCCTACATGGCACAACGGGCAAGTGGACAGCAGGTGCTTCAGGGGCCTTCGGGAGGGAACTTTTCCCTGAAGATTACTCTGAGAACCCATCCCGTCTTATGTGTGGTGGGGGATTCAGGACGCAAGTTTTGGTATCGTACCCCGGACAGGAGTACGTGCGAAAATGGGGGTGTAGACCCTATGGCGGCAGGGTGTTTGAAGTGGGAGGGTGCCTGCAAAAAACTGGTGAAGCCCCTTTTACCAGCGTGGTACTGTTGTTGAGAGCCCCCGCGAAAGCAAGAGAAGGGCGTTGGGGGAGTGAAGAGGGGGGAGGTTTCCAAAGAGAACGGGGGTGGGTAAGCTGTGATTTTAAAAGGATCTGTTATACAAGGGAAAAGTACAAAAGTTCAAGTGCAGGAGGGGGTGAGGTCCAGAGGAAAAGTTCGGGAAAGTTTTGGGGACTTTGACCGCCGCAGAGGATGTTGTTCCGGCGGTAGAAAAAGGGCTTTGCCTGTGGGAAATTTAAATGAAAAAAAACCATGGGGGTTGAGGGCCAATATAAGGTGAGTTGTCGCTGTGTGCTGGGGAACGAGGCGTGGTGGAGGTTGGGTACATGTGAGGGAACCTCAGAAGATAAAATGGATGTGGAGGGCATCCGAGGAAGAGAGCCCGGGGGCGTCGACTAGATATGTCCTGAAGCCGGCGCAAGGCCTGGAGGAAAAAAGAGCACTGTAGGCAGTCCCGATAAAAAGGATCGAAAAAAAAGGGGAGGGGGGGTTTATGGTGTGAAGCCTTTTGGTGGGGTCTGGGGCAAGGCCTGGGATGAATGGAAGGAGGAAAGGGGTTTGAAAATATAAAGAGGCCCTTTGGTTATGGGCGGGGGAACGTAAATGGCTGTATAAGTGTGAAGGGGAATGGTTTCGAATGTTTTTGTATAAATATAGGGTGGTTTGTGTTTTCTGCAAGAACAAATTCAAGGAGGGAAGAGAGTCGGGTGGATGGGTTTCAGGTTTACTCGCCTCTGCACGCCGAAAGGTGGTGTGGGTATATGATCAGGGGGGCCGAGCGTTTGTGTTGCTAAGATGTGAGGGGGAAGGGGGGGGGGAGTATTGGCATGGATGGGTGGTGGAGGGGAAGGGTATCCCTTTGTAAGGGGATGCACCAGCAGAAAATGATGTGAGAAAAAAAGGGATTTTGTATGTGAAGAATAGTTTTTTTTTCGTGGTTTTTCCTGCAGTGGCCCTCGTTGGTGGGGACGGAAATGCGTTATTAGGAGAGCTGAGGGGGAACAAAAAAAGGGGCGGGGGGATTTTTGCGGCGGCCTTGGAGATCTTTTTAGGGACATTCTTTTTGGGGGTGCGTTGGAGGAGGGGTTTTTGGGGGGGTTTGAGCACCTTTTTAAGAAAGGGGGTTTCGCGGTGGGGGGATAGGCTGTATATATCTCAAGGGGGTTTGGGTTGACATTTTTTTAGTACAATAGAAGTAGCTTATTGGGTCACGGGCTATAGCAGGGGGGGGTGGAGTCCGCAGGATTCTAGGGGTTTGGAAATTAATGCAAATGTGTTTTTGGGAGAGGAGGGGGGTAGAGGGATTTGCAAAACTTGGGAAGGGTTATGTGCAGAGGTAAAGGGGGGAGGGATGTGGTGATTGGGGGGGTGGGTGGTGGTAAAGAAACGGATTAAGCAAAATTAGTAAAGGAAGGGAAACGTATCATTTTTTAAATATGGGTTGCCAAATTTGGAGGATAGGTTAAGGGTTGTTATGGAGGGGGGCATGACGGGAATTATCTAAAGGATATATTATGGCATTAAAAGGGGGGCTGATGAGGTAAGGATAAGGGTTCCAAGCGGCAGGTAAGGGGGAGTGGAAAGGGGGTTTTGGGGGATGCCTTCTCGTGCGTTTGGTAGGCGAAAAAAAAGACAGCAGGCAAAGATATTCCTGGTTGGGGTTCATGGTCGATGGGGGACAGGGAGGGGAAAGGGCATTCAAGCTATGGAAAGGGAAAGGGGGGTTGTGAGAGTGGGATGAGAGTACTGGCAACGAAAGGGGGGGAGGATGGGGGTTTTTGAACGGTTGGGGAGTGTTTTATTCAGTTTCGTAAAATGATAGGGAAGCACTGGGGGGGGGAATAACCGAGGGGGGAAAAATGGAGGAATGCGAAAAGGGCAAAGCACCGGGAAATTTATATAGGCAGAGTTTTATCAGCAGCATTGGGAATTAATGAGGCTTTTTTGGGTTTGGGTTTTTAAAATTTCATGAAGGGGAGAGGGAGGGTGAGAAACAGGCAAAAGGGCGTCTTGTTTGGGGACCGAAGGGTAAGGGGGCAGCATAAATTCGGGGTTACCGGGCGATCCGTTTTTTGCGCGATTACAATTGTTTGCAAGTTTTGGAAATCGGGTCAAGTGTGTGGGGGAGGGTATATCAAAAAATCGTTTGGGGGTTTTCCAGGGAGGTCTTTGGGGAGGGGATGGGGTTTTAGGGGTTTTGTGGAGGCAAAAAAGGGGGGGGGGGGGAAAGGGTTTGGGGGCGCTTGATTGGCAAGGGGGATACGTTTGAGTGGAAATTTTCAAAAAATTGAAAGCCATCCCCAGGGGTCAGGGGGTTGGGGAAAAAAAAAGTGGGTTGGTTTTGAGGCGTTTTATGGAGGTGGCAATGGCGAGGGTACAGATTTTAAAGGTCGTTTGGGGGGGAAAGT
>NC_069429.1:48800021-48827521 GCF_026875155.1 Cherax quadricarinatus
AGTATTTAACTGAGAACCTCTGAACTTGGTTCCTGGAGGAACTACAGTACTGCTGACCAGGTTCACCGTGGGAAACACAATACTGCTCAACTTGGTTCCTGGAGGGAACCACAGTACTGCACAACTAGGTTCCTGTAGGGAGCCACAGTACTGCTCAACTTGGTTCCTGGAGGGAACCACATTACCTGCTTAACTTGGGTCCTGGGGGTAACCACAGTACTGTTGACTTGGTTTCCTGGAGGAACCACATACTGCTGACTTCGTTCCTGGAGGAACCACAGTACTAGCTCAACTTGGTACTGGAGGGAAACACAGTACTGCTCAACCTGGTCCTGGTGGGAAACACAGTACTGCTCAACTTGGTTCTGAGGGAACCACAGTACTGCTCAACTTGGTTTCCTGTATGAATCCAACCACAGTACTTGCTCAAATCTTGTGGGTTCCTGAGGAAGCCACAGTACTCTCCACTTGGTTCCTGGAGGAACCACAGTACTGCTCAACTTGGATCCTGAGGGAACCACATTCTGCTCATCTTGGTTCCTGGAGGGAAACACAGTACTGCTCAACTTGGTTTCCTGGAGGGAACCACACTACTGCTCAACTTGGTTCCTGAGGGAACCACAGTACTGCTTTAACTTGGGTCCTGGGGGTACCTCAGTACGCTGACTGGTTCCTGGAGGGAACCACAGTAACTGCTTAACCTGGGTCCTGGGGTAACCACAGTACTGCTGGACTTGGTTCCTGCAAGAGAACCACAGTACTGCTCAACTGTTCCTGGAGGGAAAACACAGTACTACCAGAGCAAGTTATGCATGTGGAATACACTGGTAGAAAATATATACTATAACAAAATTCTGGTCTGAGGAAGGAACTTTGTTGTCACCTGGATGAGGAAAATACAAAACAATATGTTGAGAGACTAATAAGGGCAGTTGTTGTTATGGGCAGAGTGAATACTTATGTGAGTGATCTTTTACAGGTAATCTGACCAGTGTTTACAAATTTTTTGTGACAACATATTTTCTGTAGTGTGTGTTTGATTTGTTAAATTGCAATTTTTATTAAATATTTTCATTCAGCCTTGAGCCATGTACATAGTGTCCATACAAGTGCTTTATCAAAATCCTGATAGTGTGCCAACTGGTCATTGCCCAGGTGATACTATATTAACAACAAGTATTGATCACCACTAATTCATTATGCCTTTAACTATCCTGTTTGATTCTTATTTGTTTTTCTGCTCTAGTCCAATGTGTCCTTTCTTCTGCGCAAACTTTACCTCCTTTCATCTATACTACTACTACTACTACTACTACTACTACTACTACTACTACTACTACTACTACTACTACTGCTGCTGCTGCTGCTGCTGCCGCTGATGCTGCCACACCTGCTACTTATTACACTACTGCTTACAATACAAGAACGGTAATGGAAGCATAAATTCTTAGACAGTTAATTCCTACCTTCCTTTATTTCAAATTTATTGTTCCTCATTTTCCCCACCACTTTTTTTTTTTGTTTTTGTATTGTTTTTTTTTTTTTTTTTTTTTTTTTTTGTATCCAGATTTCTGTCTGTGGAAGCAATAGCAATATGGCATCATATGGTGCTTTGTTGATCCAAGTGGGGGACCTGGTGGCCACTTTGTGATCCCAAGTGTGGGACTGGTAGCACTTTTGTTGATTCCCAAGTGTGGAACTGGGGTGGCCACTTTGTTGATCCAAGTGTGGGACTGGGGTGGCCACTATGTTTGATCCAAGTGTGGACTGGTGTGGCCACTTTTTTGATCCAAGTGTGGGACTGGGGGGGGGGGTGGGGCCACTTTGTTGTACCAAGTGTGGGACTGGTGCCACTTCGTTGATCCAAGTGTGGGACTCAGGTGGCCCTTTTTTGATCCAAGTGTGGGACTCGGTGGCCCACTTTGTTTCAGTGGTTAATGATAGGATATCTGAAATCTTGAAGGTGTATCTACATTTTACATTTACTGAATAATTAAACTTATTAATAGAGGAGATTGCAAGTCAGTTATGATCATATTTTGGTTGGAAATTCATATGTTGTATTGTGTACCATTAACGGTATTGAAGTAAATGTAAAAATATGAAATAACTAAGAATTTTTTTCTAGTTGACATAACAATGGTCAGAGAGTTCTGTCTGGGAAAGACCCATTGTACATGATGAACATGGAGTGCACAACGGTGGTGTGCAGAGTCCTGGTGAGCCCAGCCAACTCATTGATTGAATCCCCAAAGACTCAAGTACAGTGGCCCCACTTTATGGCATCTTGCTTATACAGCATTCAGCTTAATACTGTCATTTCAAAATTATGACCAAAACTCTCAATACAGCTCCCCTCCACCTGACCTTTCTGTTACACCCTTTATGTTCAATTTAAGTAGACTGTTTCTATTAAATGGTATAAAAAACTGACAAGGTTGTTAGGTAAGACACACATGCCAGCAGTTAGGTATCTTTATTTCGAAACGTTTCGCCTATGCAATAGGCTTCTCTCAGTCGTACAAACAAGTTGATATAAGCAGAAGAGACTTGAAGACGATGTAATCAGTCACATCACCCTTGAAATTTTTGAGGTTGTCAGTCCCTCATTCTGTGAGAAGAGTATTGTTCCACGCTGAATCAATATGGAGTTGAAGTGACAGTGAAGAGCCTTATTATACCACCAGGAGTGAGATGTAAGCCACTAGTAGAGGTAAGAATTATATCGTTTGGGGGGGTTCAGGTCCTCTCAATCCAGCATATCTCACTACAGAAGTTGTCCAAGTTATGATTTCCATCTGTAACAAGATACCCGTGTGTTAGATACCCTAACGTTTGCATATGTGTCTTAACTTAACAACCTTGTCGGTATTTTATACCATTTAATGTTAACTCTGTCAGGCACTGCAACACGAGGGTATCTTGGTACAGACCTGAAATCACCTTTGACAACTTCTACTACAACGACTACATTCTTACCTCCACTAGTGGCATACATCTCACCTCCGTGGTGGTATATAAGCTCCATCCTGTCACTTCAACACCAGAGATGGTTATCGCAAGATTGAGACCGTGGCCAGGACTATGGTCTTGGCTAAACAATATACATAACATACTTCAACCCATATTGTTTTTCAAGACTATGAACAATACTCTTCTCCAGACTGAGGGACTGACCACCTCAAAACTTCAAGGGTGATGGACTGATTGCATCGTCTTCAGGTCATCTCTGCTTCTATTAACTTTTCTGAGTACTCGACAGAAGAAGCCAACTGAGTAGCAAAACGTTACGAAATAAGATACCTAACTGTCGCATATATGGTCTTACTAACAAACTGTTTTCAACTTGTTATCACAATGGTATACTTTTTAACAGTTATGTTTTGGGCTATTCACTAATATTATATCCAGAGTAAATCCCATTAGTAGCTAAAATGGATTTACTCGACTTTATAATATATCTGATCGTAATTACTTTAGCTTTGTACATAGGTAGGTTGTTTAATTAAGTTTCAACTGCTGGTGCTACCTGCACGCACCCAGTAGGTGATAGGAGCTGCTCAACCTCTGCTCCAACAATGTCAATGTGGGCTGGTAAAGCCTCACTGAGGATGATGTAAGAAGCTGGACGCAGGATGTGCCTAGGGAAGTGTCCACCTCTAACCAACATTTGCCTCCTAGAATATACATGAATTTTTGGAAACTCATTGCTAAGACAATCTCATTGGAGGAAGGGGTTGTGGAACTCTGTTAGAGAAAGTGAAGCCAAGTGAATCAGCTTCTGTGTGTAGAGGGCTTATTGCAGAGTGAGCCCATATGAATGAGCTTCTAATCAATGTGGTCAAGTTTTTAAAGCAACGCCTGTGCATGGTACATATACTGATATTTCCTCTCACATCAGACCATTTGTAAATACATATCCTAGAACGTGATGTTTTAATGAGAAGTGCCATAAGTGTTCTACTCATAAGCAAAATATGAGAAAGTGGTTTTGTTATTAATAAATTAAATAGAAAGCCAAGGAAATCCTTTTCCCCACGAACAGAAGACCCTAGACGTGCTAAGTTTGTTTACTTTGTTTACAAAAGCACTATAACCCAGGGACCCAACCTGACTATGTTCATACACTTTCTAATACAGTCACCATGCCCCACCTGGTTTGGTTTACATTCTCTTTGAGCTCCCGTAAGCACTAAGTCTCCCCTCTATGGTCCTCAAAACTCCAAAATTTTCAACTGTTTTTAAAGTTAATTCATATTTTAAATATACTCGATAATTTATACTTTATTTAAACCTGGTACCTAAATAAAACTTACACACTGTGCTGGTGAGAAGGTACACATTAAAATCTAAGATGTCTTATCTCTAAGACATCATATTAGTAATGATAATAAATAACCAGCAGCATATGTGAGCGTATTTGATAGAGTAATGAACAATTGGGTTTTATACATTACGTGCTGTGGAGTGTGAGCAATTAAACATTTATGAAGGGGTGTCAGGGAAACTGCAGGCGAGTCGAGTCCGGAGATGGGAAATACAGTGCCTGCACTCTGAAGGTGGGGAGTTAATGTTTCAGTTTAAAAACTTTAGTGTAAAGCAACCCTTCTGGCAAGACAGTGAGGAGTGAATGATGGTGAAAGTTTTTCTTTTTTGGGCACCCTGCCTTGGTGGAATTGTCCAGTTTGTTAATAAAAAAATATAAAATAATTAATCCCGAATCTCAATTTAATGTGTATTTTATGTAATACTGGTACCCGCAATAATGCATCAGCTCAATAGTTGTCCTTTTTGGAAATCGTTGCGTTATTTTGTCCAAACATTGGCTCGCAAATGGGCACTGGCTCGCTGATCATCAATTCTCCTGGATGCGTACTCATGGCTCTGAACCATCTTCGGCTCCCTCCCACCAGTGTGCACTGTTTTACTCATGAGCGACGGTCCCTCACTTGTCATACGCGAAATATTCCATAATACAAGTGGACCCTGCGACCAGCGATATTAATCCATTCCATGAGAGCTCATCGTTAATCGAAATAATCGTTTAGTCAGTTATTTTCCCATAAGAATTAAAGGAAATCCAAAATCCGTGCAAGACACCCCAAAGTATTGAAAAAAAATTTTACCACATAATATTAATTTTAATACAACACAAACTGAAGAAGACATGACACAGTACATGAACACTTACCCTTTATTGAAGATCGGTGATGATTGATGGAATTGGAGGAGGGGAGAGTGTTTTGATCTTTTAGTTTTAGAAAGGTTGACAAGGAATGGTATAGGAGTAGCAAGTCTTTTTCTGGGTTACTTCCCTTGTCTTTTAATGCCACTAGGACCACTTCAATAGTCACTGGACTTCTGTCGCACACCATATCTGTCCATAGATACCTGTATAGCTCCTTCCCTTTATGACTTTTCCTAAAGTGTTCACAACATTTTCAGTGTACAGGTGCGCAACACGGCTTGCAGTAGCTGTGGTCAGGTGATATTCATCAAAAAAGGTTTGCACTTCAAGCCACTTATGCACACATTTCCGTTAATCTTAGAAGTAGGCAACTTCTCAATTTCTCTATCCCCTCCTCCGAAGCAGTTTTCCTCTCAGTCTGCCTCTTGCTTTATGTTCAAGATGATCTAGCAGCTCATCAGTGGATAGTTCTTCATGTCCCTCCACCACCAACTCTTCCACATCCTCCCCACAAACCTCCAACCCCAAGGACATTCCCATTTGCCCACAATGGATTCCTCAACTGGCATAGGATTCTCAGGTTAGCCTGAGGGGGGGGGGGGGGGGGGGGGGGGGGGGAGACCAAACCCTTCAAAATCCCTTTTTGTCTACACATCTGCCACAGTTTTTATCCAGCAGATGTTTAAGGTTCCTCTAGTCACTTCCTCCCAAGCCTTACCTATAATGTTTACACAATTGAGGATGTAAAGTGATCTTTCCAAAACTCTTTAGAGTCATTGAGTTCTGAGGTCACTACAAAGCACCTTTCAAACATAGCTTATGTGTACAGTTTTCTTGAAGATGGAAATGACAGCTGTCATGGTCTGCAGGAGAGAGTGGTATTAGGAGGCAAAAACTTCACCTTAAGAAGCTCAGTCCCTCGAAAGTCGCTCTGCCAAGTCCTGAAGGATGACCAGGAGCAATTGTCTAATACCAGGAGGCACTTAAGGTCTAATTTCCTTTTCAATTAGGTAATATTTCACATGGGGGCAAATGCATAGTGTAACCAGTTCATAGAAAGTCCCTAGTGACCCAGCCTTACTGTTTGCACCTCCACGCACCACATATTTAGCCTTGAATGACATTGATTTTCTGAACACCTGGGATGTTTTCAGAGTGATCCACCAATAAATGCTTTTACTTTGCAATCCACCACTAGCATTGGCACACATAAACAGAGTAAGCCGTCATCCATAGGCTTATGTCTCTTGGAGTGCCTTTCTTCCTGAGTAATGTAGTTCTGCTTGTCATTTTGCTTTCCAGAACAGGCCTGTTTTCGTCACAATAAACACTTGATCAGGTTTCAGTCCATCACTGTCTATGTACTCCTTGAAATTCCTGCACATATTTTTCAGCCTAGTGAAATATTTCCCAGTAAAGTAGGCCTTAGACAAGGATGTGTGATGTGCACCGTGGTTGTTTAATATATTTATAGATTTGGTTGTAAGAGAAGTAAATGCGAGGTCTTGACAAGAGGAGTGAGTTAAAAGATAAAAGAATCGGCAACACAAAGTGGGAGTTTCAAGCTGCCCTTTGCTTGATGACACTGTGCTCGTTGGGATGATTCTGAAGAGAAGTTGCAGAGATTGGTGGATGAATTTGGTAGGGAGTGCAAAAGAAGAAAATTAAAGGTGAATACAGGAAAGAGTAAGGTTATAGGATAACAAAAAGATTAGGTATGAAAGATTGAATATCAGAAATGAAGGGAGAGAGTATGGAGGAGGTGAATGTATTCAGATATTTGGATTGACGTGTCAGCGATGGGTCTATGAAAGATGAGGTGAATCATAAAATGAGATGAGGAAAAAGAGTGGTGGTGCACTTAGGAGTCTGTGGAAGACAAAGCACTTTTTCCCTTGGAGGCAAAGAGGGAATGTATGAGAGTATAGTTTTACAACACTCTTAATATGGGTGTGAAGCATGGGTGATGAATTAGCAGCGAGAGAAGGCTGGAGGCAGTGAGATGTCATGTCTGAGGCAATTTGTGGTGTGAAATAAGCAGAGAATCGTAGTTTTTGGAAGTTAGGAGGAGGTGCGGGATTTACCAAAACTGTTGTCCGAGAGGGCAGAGGAGGGGTGTTGAGGTGTTTCGGACATGGGGAGAGAAGTGGAGCGAAACAGAATAACTTCAAGAGTGTATCAGTCTGAAGTGGAAGAAGGCGGGGTAGGGGTCAGCGCTAGGAAAGGTTGGAGGAGGGAGTAAAGAGTTTTGTGTGCGAGGGCTTGGACTTCCACAGGCAGGTGTAGCATGTTTGATAGGAGTGAATGGAGACAATGGTTTTTAATACATGACTGCTGTTGGAGTGTGAGCAAAGAAACATTTAATGAAGGGGTTCAGGGAAACCGGCAGGCCGACTTGAGTCCTGGTGATGGAAGTACAGTGCGCACTCTGAAGGAGGGGTGTTAAGTTGCAGTTTAAAACTGGTAGTGTAAAGCACCCTTCTGGCAAGACAGTGAAGGATGGAATGATAGTAAAGTTTTTCTTTTTCGGGCCACCTGCCTTGGTGAGAAATCGCCAGTGTGATAATAAAAAAAAAAAAAATATAATTTTTCAGCCGCATTGTGGTCCAACAGGTCAGCCTCACCATGCCTTTATCACACCTATGAATGCCCCTACTATTCTTAAATCTCTCAACCAACCTTTTGCTGGCCTTAAATTCACTCACATCACTAGTTGCAGGCATTTTTTTAATTAAATCATGCAAGCAACTTACACCTTTTCACATATGGATCGCTTGAAGATGCTATCTCCCTGCTAGCTGTTTTCGCGTATATTCACACAGGAAAAAAGAAAGAAAAGAAAAAAAAAAAAATGAAAAAAAAGAAAAAAAAAAATAACCAATAAGAGTCTCTCAACATCTTCTATCAACTTGCGATCTCAGTTTCGAAAACATAGTTGCTCCTTTTGGCAAGAACAGCTTCCTTGATTGCCGTTTTCTTTGCCCAAATAGTAGCGATGGTTTGATTGGGGTTTAACTATACAACCTGACCACTCGAGATACATCACTCCACTTTCATACTTAGCAATGATCCTTTCTTCCATCTCCATAGTAATTCTCACCCTTTTTCTGTAGGGTTGGCACTAAAGCTTACTTGAGGGCCCATGGTGACTTATTTGCAGGTGCAATCACTACAAAGGCTGGAAAATATCAAATGTTCAGTTTGTATGTTTGGGGAAGCGACTGCGGGGCTGGCGGCTTGTAAACACTGGCACCCATGGGACAAGTGAGGCATCTCCGCCAAAGTGGACACATCTCGAATGGACGAATAGCAATTGTGTCGGGTTTAAGCGCTAGTCGAGGCAAATTTTTTGCTTAAAATGTATTGCTACTCGATTTATCTTTAATCGATGCCATTGCTCGTCAAGGGTCCCACTGTATTCCATTCATTTTATGTGCTGCAAGTGCTAAATAAAGCTACCATGGCTCCAAAGGAAAGCTCCTAGTGCCACCTTCGTAAAGAAGTGAGAAATGACAATTGAAATTTAAGAAAAACAACATTGAAGCCAATAAAAAGTTGTATACGTGTGGCCGAACTGGCCAGGATGTATAACAAATCCCTACAACCCTATCTTCCAATTGTGGCCAAGAAAAAGGAAATCAAGAAGTCTGTTGTTGCAAAGGGGTAAAATGCTGACAAAAATGCGATCACCAGTACTCGCAGATGTTGAGAAAATATATTGTGTGATAAACGAGAAACATTACAGGAGTTAGTCTAATGACTCGATTATTTGTGAAAAGCTAGGCAGTTTGCATGACGATCTGTAAAGAAATTTGCCTGCAATGAGTACTGAATTGTGAATTTAAGGCCAGAAAAGGTTGGTTGAGAGATTCAAAAACCGTAGTGGGATACACATGTGATAAGGCATGGTGAGCTGCCAGTTCGGATAAAATGCAGCTACAAAATTCGTAAGTGAATTCAAGGATTACATAAGAGGGCTGAAGGACTGAAACCTGAACAAGTGTTCAATTGTGATGAAACAGGCCTCTTTTGGAAGAAAATGCCAAAGAGGACCTACGTTACTCAGGAGGAAAAGGGACTGCCAGGACAAGCCTATGAAAGACAGGCTGATGCTCATGTTCTGTGCTAATGCTAGTGGAGATTTCAAAGTGAAGCCGTTACTAGTGTACCATTCTGAAAATCTCAGAGTGTTCAGGAAAAACAATGTTATGAAGAGTAAATTTTGTGTGTTTTGGAGATCTAATAATAAGGCATGGGTCATGAGGGAAATTTTTGTCGAGTGGTTCAATGAAGTGTTTGGCCCTAGTGTGAAGAAATACATCCTGGTAAAGAAATTGGATCTCAAGTGTCTCCTAGTAATGGACAATGCACCTGCTCATCCTCCAAACTTAGATGACCTAATTCTGCAGAGTTTGGGTTCATCACAGTAAAGTTCTTGCCCCCAAATACCACTCCTTTCCTCCAGCCCATGGACCAGCAGGTCATTTCAAACTTGAAAAAATTCTACACCAAAGCAATGTTTCAAGGTGCTTTAATGTGACCTCAGACACTCACTTGACCCTTAGAGAGTTTTGGAAAGAACACTTCAGTATCCTCCATTGCATAAGCCTTATAGGTAAGGCTTGGGAGGGAGTGACTACCAGGACTTCGAACTCTGCTTAGAGAAAATTGTGGCCAGGTTGTGTCCACAAGAGGGATTTTGAAGGGTTTGTGGCTGACCCTGATGAGCCTATGTCAGTTATGAACTCTATTGTGGCATTAGGGAGTTCCATAGGGTTGGATGTGAGTTTGGAGGATGTGGAAGAGTTGGTGGAGGTCCACAATGAAAAGCTAACCACTGAGGAGCTGCAAGAGCTTCAGCAGGAACAGCAACAGATTGCAGCTCAGAATCTTGCTGCAGAGGAGGAGGAAGAGAGATGGAAGAAGGTGCCTTCTTCAGAAATTAAGGAGATTTTTGAAATGTGGGGTAGGATGGAAAGATTTATGGAGAAACATCACCCTGAGAAGGATGTTGCAAGCCATATCAGCAACTTGTACAGTGACGGAGTCTTGGCCCATGTTAGGGAAGTTTTAAAGAGACACTATAAACAGAGCTCTCTGGACAACTTTTTTGCGAGACAGGACTCCAGTGACTCTCAAGCTGGTCCTAGTGGCATTAAGAAACAGAAAAGAGAAGTATGTAACCCCAGAAAAGGACATGGTACCTCAGGTGTTGATAGAAGGGGATTCCCCTTCCAAACAGTAACTAATCCAATCTCTCTCCTCCTCCAGTCTTCCATACACTAAGAAAAATCACAAATGAAGGTAAGTGTTATGCTGTTAATGTTTCATTCATCATGTCCCATTGTATTGTTTATGTACTACATTTATATTTCATGTAAAAAAATTTTTTTGTTTTAATACTTCTGGGTGTCAGGAACGGATTAATTGTATTTACATTATTTCTTATGGGGAAAATTGATTCGAAAATCGTCTATTTCGATAATCGTCATACTTCCAGGAACGGATTGATGACTATAAATGAAGGAACAACTGTATACACATTTTCATTAATGCATCTATGATATTTTTTTCAAAATTATATAACAAACACGATACATAACATATAAAGATGATAAATACACCCCACAATAGAATAAATAAACATAAATATGAGATGTGGTAGCGAGACGACTTGCACAAATGATGCCATATTGGAAATAATAATAATAATCACCAAGTCTCATATAAATGTCAGATATTACATTAACCCTTTCAGGGTCCAAGGCCAAAATCTGAAGTGGTGCTCCAGTGTCCAAGAAATTTTGAAAAAAAAAAATTATTTAAAATTTCCCCCAAAAAGGGGGGGGGGAAAAAAAAAAGGGGGGGTTTTAAAAAAAGGGGAAAAAAAAATTTTAAAAAGGGGGGGAAAACCATCAAAAAAAAAAAACCCCCTTTGGTTTTTTTTGGGGGGAATTTGGGGGGGGGAAATAAAACCCCCAAAATTTTTCCCCCAAAAAGGGGAAAAAAACCCCCCTTTTAAGAAAAAAAAAAAAAAAAAAAAGGGCCCCTTTGGGGGGGAAAAATTTTTTCCCCCCCCCCAAAAAAATTTCTTTTCCCCCCTTTTTGGGGGAAAAAAATTTTAAAAAAAATTTTTAATTTTTCATTTTTCCCCTTAATTTTTGGGTTTTAAAATTTTAATTTTTTTTTTTTTTTTTTTTTTCCCCGGGGCCGGGGAAAATTTTTTAAATTTTTAATTTTAAAATTAAAAAAAAACCCCCAAAAATTTTTTTTTTGGAAAAGGGGTTTTAAAAAAAAAATTGAAAAATTTTTTTTTAAAAAAAAAATTTTTTTTTTTTTTTTTTTAAAAAAAAATTTTTAAAAAAGGGGGGGGGCCCCCCAAAAAAAAAAAAAAAATTTAATTTTAAAAAAAAATTTTTTTTTTTTTTTAAAAAAAAATTTTTTAGTTTTTTCTTTTTTGGGGCCCAAAAAATTAAACCCCCGGTTAAAAAATTTTTTGGGAAAAAAAAATTTTTTTAAAAAAAGGGGTTTTTTTGGGGTTTTTTAAAAAAAAACCAAAAAAAGGGGGGTAAACCCCCCCAAAAAAAAAATTTTGGGGAAACCAAAAAAAATCCCCCTTTAAATTTTTTTGGGTTTTTTTTTTCCCCTTTTTTTTTACCCCTTTTTAAAAAAAAAAAAATTTTTTTTTAAAAAAAAACCCCAAAATTAAAAAAAAAAAAAGGGAAAGGGTTTTTCCCCCAAATTTTTTAAAAAAAAACCCAAACAAAAGGAAAAAAACCCCCCTTTTTTTTTGGGGGTTTTGGGGGTTTTTCCCCCCCCAAAAACCCCCAAAAAAACCCCCAAAAAATTTCCCAATGGGGGGGTGTTTTTTTTTTTTTTTTTTGGGGGGGGGGTTTACCCCTTTTGAAAAAACCCCGGGGGGAAAGGGGGGGGGCCCCCCCCCCCTTTTTTTTTTTGGGGGGGGGGGTTTTTTTTTTTTTTTTTTTTTGGGCCCCAAAAAAAAAAAAAAAAAGGGGTTTTTTCCCTTTTTTGGTACATATTATATGCATTGAGAAATTGAAATGCCCTTGAGGGGAAGAAAATTTTAAAAATTTTTTTTTTCCCCCCAACAAAAAAACCAATTTTTTCCCCCTTTCCCCGGGTTTTTTTTAAAAAAATTTTTTTTTTTTTTTTTTTCCCCCCTTTTCCACTTTTTGTTTTTTTTGGGGGAATTTTTTAAAAGGGAAAATTTTTTTCCCACCGTAACCCCCCAAAAAAAACCCCCCCCCCCACCCCCCTTGACCCGGGGGTTTTTAACAATTAAAAACCCCCCCCCCCTTTTTTTTTTAAAAAAAAGAATTTTTTTCCTTTTCGGAAAAAAAATTTTCCCCTTAAAAAAAAAGGGGGGCCCTTTTTCTCACTACGTCACCTGAGATCCCCAATTAACATCTTGGTATTTTTAAATTTTTTTAAACCCTGTACAAAAATATCCACACCCGGCCACTGTCCCCAATCACAGAGTACAAACAGTTTTTTTTCCAATGCGTTTCCCCTTGCCGGTAATTTCTGCTTGAATACAGTTACCTTTTTAAAAAAATTTAAAAAACTCGTCAATTTCAAGATTTTTGAATGGATAAAAGTATATCCTGAACTTTTTTTTAGATCATGAAAACATTTTTTTAAACTTGTAAAACCGTCACTTCTGTCAGGCCTGGTTTTTTCAGAGAAGTGCAACAAAAATAAGAGTTTAAAATAAAAACCCGTTCCTGGGAAAGATTTTTACTGAAAACCCCCCCCGGGATAAATTTGCCCCTCTGTGGACCAGTATGCTTTTATATTTTTGCTTATAGACGTGAGGCATTTAAACATTATTGTTACAAAAAAAAAATAAAATTTCTGCAAAATCTTTTCTTTCCACCTGTGTAGTTTTGACTGTGGGGATAAGATCGTATTTTTCCCCTGGGGGTACTCAAAAAAAACTTATTACTTTCCCGACAATAATTTCCATCAATGGCTGGTTTAAAAAAAAATTCAAAGAAATTTCCCGTTCATTGGGCCCTGGTTCCAAGGGGGCAAGTAAGGGAGAATTTTCCCCTTTTAGAATTTATCCAAAATGGTGGGCTTGGGAACAAAAATTTGGGGTTTTGCTGCCAACCACAACGGTTTCTGGTGGTTTTGGACTTTAAAAAGGTGGTTGTCGGGGGGGGTTTTGGTTGTGGTGGGCTGGGGCTGGACTTTCCCCTTTTTTCCTTGAACTGACGAGTCAGCTGGGGCCCCCTTTGGGCCGGGGGAGTCAAGCATGGCGGTGCCACTACCATCCAAAACTAAACACATTTCCCCTGATGCCTGTGGTCAAACCAAGCCAAGTGTAGCCCACATCAAACCTCACTATCACTACCTAAAACTTTGGTTTTTGGGGCCCCGGGGTGTACTCCGGGGGTACTCCACCCCCGGGCACGATAGGGTACACTACCCGAGCCATGGGGGCGGGGAAAATACCCACGCTTCCCCTGGTGAATTGATTCCCCCACTTAAAACACTACCGATTGATCGTCGAGCGCAAAAAAATCACAGTCCCCGTCACAACCCTCATCATTACTGAAATCGAGGGGGCCCCCCCACGCGAAAATAAATTGTTTTCTCTTGCGTTTAGGGAAAAACCGACCGGGTTGAACCCCGGTTTCCCACACCAGAGGTTGAAGGTTTTAGGTCGAAAGGGGTTTTTTGCACTTTATCGATATCCCGGTCATTTTTTTTCGGTCATAACTATCAAAAACCTTTTAATTTGTCTTTATTTCCCCTTCCATCAGTTCAGAAAAATATCGATAGGAAAGGAGGTCCCAATTTTTCCGGGGGTGAGGGGCTACTTGCGAAGGGATGGTGAACAAGGGTAACTGAGCCGGCATTCCCACAATGCTATGCGGGCGCCTAGATTTTTTGTTTATGGCACACATCCACCACGCAGACCCGTTCTCTCACGTGTAGGCCTATGAGCGTTTTCGCGCTAAATTTGATGGCGCTAGAATTTTGGCGTAGATCTACGGTTTGGACACTCAACGTAAAGCCGTTGATCTACGGGACGGACCCTGAATGGGTTAATATACACATTTTCATTAACCCATCCATGATATTTTTTTCAAAATTATATAATAAACATGATACATAACATATAAAGATGATAAATACACCCCAAAATAGAATAAATAAACATAAATATGAGATGTCGTAGCCAGATAACTTGTACAAGTGACGGTATGAATAACATTTTCTCTCTAAAATCTTCGAAAAATTAATTCGTAAGCGAATCTATTCCTACCTCATCTCCCACAACATACTCAACCCCTGTCAATTTGGTTTCAGGCCTATAAAATTACTAATGATGCTATTATACACATGCTAGAACACATTATACACTGCAATAGAGAAAAAAAGAAGTCCACTGGGGATCTTCATTGACTTATGTAAAAACTTTTGATAGAGTTGACCATGACTTGCTCCATACAAAATTGTCACACTATGGTATAAGAGGGCACTCCCTCAACTACCTAAAGTCTTACCTCAGCAACAAGAAGCCAACATGTGTAACACAAAATTGGCAGCAAACTCTTCCACACAGCCAATTACAGTTGGTGTCCCACAGGGAAGTATCCTAGGCCTTTTTCTCTTTCTCATATACATAAATGTCCTACCAAATGCATCGCAAACTACTCGAACCCACACTATTTGCAGATGACACTACATACGTCTTCTCTCACCTACTGAATGCACAGCCACACAGTAAATGACCGTATGACCTGTCTTTGTAATACTCATTTGTGCTAATTGTTATCTGTTTACAATAATGTTTTTACACAGAATATATCATTGCTTAGTTAATCTTCAGTTAATTTTTAAGCCTGCCCATAATGCTCTGCATACAAGGGGCTTTGGCATGTTACACTGTAATAACTGTAATCCTTTGTACTTCACTGTATCATGTTAAAATAAATAAATAAATAGTCTGACGTAAGAGAAAATGTGTTACTGAGGTAACTGTAGAAAATTGTTCTTTCATATGTATGTAAGTTTATTCAGGTATACACAAGTACAGTTACATAGATTATCATACATAACAGCATATATGTAGAGAACTGGAATAACCCAAAAAAGTCAGAGTGACTTATTTCCATTGCCTTCACTCAGAGCATCATTTCTTCTAAAAATGGTGTTACATTAGAATGGGAGTGTTCTCCTTCATTTATTCTACCATATCAATGTAGAGACAACTTGTGTACAATGTAACTTGTACACAAACCAGACGTGTACACTTTGTTTACTAAACTTACATTCACCTGATTTGTTTACATAACTCTGTGCCTGTCATCCCTCATGTACTCATTCTCTCTCTCTCTCTCTCTCTCATTTATTCGTTTTATCTCGTTTACTCACCTCTGACCCTACATTAAGACTACAAATATTTTAAGGTGAGTAATGAGTGAACTGTATATGCATTTTATCGCTCTGGGATGCTTAAATATCATAGAATATTATGTGTGGGTGGAATGACCTGGTATGGTAGCCTGGCTGACTACCATACATACCACACTTGATTTCTTAGAATAAATACTACTTATCTCACCCTAGATTAAGACTAAATATTTTAAGGTAAGTAATGAGTGCACTATGTGTTTATTGTACTTTTTTATTGTGTTTTGATGCCTAGTTCTATTGCTAACTTAATATATGTTAGTGTAAACTTGTTATCTAGTATTTGTATGCATTTTTAAGGAAAAAAAGGGTGTTCCACTTTACGGCGATTTCCACTTTTCGGCGATTTCCACTTTACGGTGGTAGCCTGGAACCTAACCTGCCGTATAAGTGGGGCCCGACTGTAAAATTAAAGATATTCTTTTATTGATTTTTAATCCTTAAGAATGATACATAAAAATCACAAAGAAATTCCAGTATAATTATTTTACCTACAAAACTACATGTTAAAGAGAAGTGAATATTTACCATTTTAGCAGAAAACATCAAATCAAAACTTGAGAGGGAAAATTTGTGGACCTTTTATTTATTTACCATCAATGAGACTTGTGGTGGTGCATCACTGATGGGCAGATAATGAATATTAGTCTTTGTATTTTGTAACCTTCAGAGATATACATGACCTACTAGTTTCATCCGTAAGGCTGCTACTATTACCAGACTTAACAAAGTTATTCACTGAAAACAATGATTCACAAGAATAAATAGATGAAAAAACCTCTCACTATCTATATTCTTATTAATAACCCGTAACTTCATTTCAAATGCCTTTATGTAATCGAAACATAACATCAAGTGTCTTACCAGAGACCTGTAATTTAATGTTCAAATCATTTAAATGTTCGCAAAGATCGAAAAAAAAAGTTTACAAACCCACACAATATCAGACATTTCTTAATAAGACACTTGTTGGTTACTCTAAAAAAGATTTATCTCATCCAGACATTCAACAAATTGTTTCCTCTTCAAGGGGGGCTCCTTGGCGTGGTGAAGAGGCTCTTGGTCTGAGGAATTAGACCTGTCGGTCTTCTTCCTCAGACCGAACCTAATTACCCCCCAATCTCCCCTCCCCTATCCCATCCTCCCCTTTTTCCTTTCCTCCTCCTCCTCCCCACCCCTCCCTTTTGCCCTTCCTCTTTTTGGCCTTTGGGATTTCTCCCACAGACGCGCTAGTTCCTAGGTAGGGGAAAGGATACCGGGGTCTATCCATTCTGTTGAGGTTCTTGGCGGTGGCGTAGTTTGCCGTGGAATCTGGATCGCCTGGGGATGTCCGATCCCTCTCCGGTATCCCGGAGTAGCTTTGGGTGTCTTTCGGGCGACGGGTGTATCTCTGGAAGCCACCTTTCGGATTCCGGGGGTGGGGCCGAAGGAGTATGCTTTGTGGCGGATATCCGGCCGCCCTCTCTTTTGTCCACCGAGGTAGCTCGGCAGATGTGAGGTTGCTATCCCGGATTGTTAGTTTACTAGCATGATGGGTAGGTATGGCACGGGTTCCATGCTGCATCTGTGCTACTTGCAGTGCTGAGGTCCTCTTGGGCGCAGAGGGAGATTTCTGGCCCTTTCATTCCTCCTAGGAAACTATCCCTCCCCGGTCCCCCTTTTTTTTTATTCTTTTTTTTATTTTTATTTTCTTTTCTTCTTTCTTTTTTTTCTTAAAAACAAAAAGAAAAGAAGTAACCTAACCATGGCAGCCCTAGTCCATGAACCTACTACCCCGGGCCCCTTCTTGATACCGCCACCCCATTCTGACCCCGCCTCATCTTTGGACCACTCTTCAGACACTCCTCATGCCTCTGTACCTATTGCGGTGCTGTTTCCTAACCTGCTTCAGGTACTAAGGCCTCGACTGACTCCTTCGATTTATCAGACTTCGCTCTCCTCTGACTATGCTTCTGGCCTCTCCTTCACGTGCGGCAATTTTCAAATCGCCGACCCGTTCCACGTCAGACCAACTCTGGTCCCACGCCTAAACGCCAATGACAATTACCTGCTGAAGATACTTCTCCACCTTCTCATTCTTCTCAGAAACGATCGACACATCCTTCACTACTTTCCACGCTCAGTTTCAGACTGAACAATGGACTAAATTCTTCACTTTACGACCGACTTCCTCTACTGCCTATCTTTCTGACCATAGTATTGGCAAGGCACTCCTACACCAATGTTGGTAAAGATATTTCTTTCCATGCTCTTAAGAGGGGGTATGCGCATCATTACCGTACAGAATGCTACCCAGGCTCATGAGCTCTCTCGTCTTTCCCATATCGATACTGTTCCTGTCACTCTTGAAAAAAAATCATTCCCTCAATTCTTGTAGTGGTACCGTCATTCTGCCCCATACCATAGTTCAACAAAATTTCCAGACATGTGGCACTGACATTCTTGAACAGCTGGAACTCCAAGATCTCCCAATCCTCAAGGTAGACCCCTTACTTCTTCCTGCCCGCGGGCGGAGACGATACCCTAGCAATGTGGCTCATTTAACTTTTGACAGCCAAGAACTCCCATCCTCAGTTTATATAGCAGGACATCGGTTACAAGTTCGAAAGGTGATCCCTACACCACAACAGTGTAGAAATTGCTGGCGATTTGGCCATCCAGCGAAATATTGCAGAAACTTCGCCGAATGCCCGTCTGTGGTGCCGATGACCATTCTAATACGTCTTGCAATTGATCTCCCTCTTGCCTTAACTGTCATGAGGCTCACCCTTCGTACTCTCGCCATTGTCAAGTCTATTTAAACGACGGGAAATCCCGTTACCTCAAAGAGACAGAAGGTCTCCCTTATGCCATGGCCCGTTTTTTCATCTCCCCCTCCAAGGGAGACTCCCACGTGTTTCTTATTCCTGTGTTTTCAAAACGTCCCCCACTTCGGGTATCCCATCTTCTACACCCCCCTCTGTGGTTACCTCTCCCATAGTCACTCCTGTATCTAATCCTTTTGCTGTCCTCGGCTCAGACGTCCCTACTTCAACGCTTCAGTCTAATCTCGCTTCTTCGAGTTTCTCTCTCACAAGTCTCAGTATCGATGAGACCTCGTACGACACCTCCTCCCAATCATCCCTCTACTTCTAAAAAAGTCAAAAAAAGTTCGTTAACACCTCCTACCCCATCTTCCACCTCCTCATTTTACCCTCCCTGTCTCTGTCCCCGGTTCTCCCCCTCTCACTGGCTCTGTTACAAGTGTAGAGGTTCACCCTCCCCCTCGTACTGTACCTTCCTCCCCCGTTCCCTCCCAGGTTTCTTCCTCTTTTTGCCACCTCCCAGGTTTCTGCCTCTTCTATTCCCCCTTTCACGCTTCTCCAGTTTTCCCCCCACCCTTTCGACCCCCCTACCTTGGTACAGTCCAATACAGTTCCAATCTTTACTCATCCTCCCCCTACCATTTCCAATATTGTCTCCCATATGACGTCTCTGAATTCCGAAACACTTGAAGCAATCTCTGAATATATTGCAGAGACCAAACCATCAATGGACACTGATCCACCCTCTGTTCCTTCTCTCTCCTCTCCTCCATCTGCGCAACTCCTTTCTTCACAGCGCACCGTTCCTTCGCTGCTTGAACGTTTTCCACTGCCTCCGCATGTGGACTTTTCTAACCCCTCTAGTCCGTAGGAACCCTTACCTGCGGATTTCAAGTATCTTTATCATTGTCAATCATGGCCTATTTACAGTGGAATATATGCGGCCTCAGGGGTAATCGGAGTGAGCTTCAGATGTTACTCTCCCAGTTTGCCCCTGTTGGTGTTTGCTTACAGGATCCAAAATTACACTCTGCTGTTATCTCTCCCATCTCAGGCTATAATTTATTGTCTTCTTCAGACCCTTTTTCCCTGATGGGACCTTTAATGAAAGTGCCCTTCTTCTACGCACTGATATTCCGTACCATCAGCTATTTGTTCATACTTCGCTGCATTACACAGCAGCCCGTATCCACTTACATAGGTGGTATACGCTCTGTTCTTTATATCTCTCTCCTTCTCGGGCATTATCTATTCCGGATATTGCCTTTCTTGTTTCGTCATTACCGCCACCGATTCTGTTACTTGGTGATTTTAATACCCACCATTTCCTCTGGGGGGGGGGTCTCACTGTGATTCCCATGGAATTCAGTTAGAGGCTTTTCTTGCCACCCACCCCCTCCATGTTTTAAATACAGGTACGCACACCCATTTTGATCCTCGGACTCATACTCTCTCTTGCATCGATCTCTCAGTCTGCTCTTCCTCCACCGCATTAGACTTCACTTGGTCTGTTCTCCCGGACTTACATGACAGCGATCATTTCCCAATCATTCTTACTTCCCCTTCATATTCACCACCTCTTCGCATTCCCATGCTGGCAATTTGATCGGGCAAATTGGAACCTTTACTCACACCTAACTGTTTTTAGAGAGGTTCCTTCTTCGTCCTCCATCGATGAGCTTTTACACCTCTTCTCGTCCTCCGTTTTAACAGCAGCTTCTCATTCTATACCCCAAACTTCGGGCAGGCATTCTCAGAAATGCGTGCCTTGGTGGTCTCCTGCTTGTGCTCGTGCAGTACGTTTGAAACGCGCTGCATGGGGCAGGTACCGGTACAATAGAACCCCAGAGAGACTCCTTGATTTTAAACAGAAGCGTGCGATCGCTCGCTGTGTCATCCGTGATGCTAAACGCACTTGCTGGCGAGATTATGTCTCCACCATCACCTCTGCTTCCTCTATGAGTGCAGTCTGGAAAAAAGTACGAAAACTGAGTGGTAAATATTCTCCTGACCCGGCTCCTGTTCTGCAGGTTGCTGGTGTTGAATAAACAAACCACTAGATGTTGCCAATGAAATTGGCAATCATCTGGTCCGTATTTCTCAGGGACTCCATCTATGCCCCTCATTTCTTTCCTCAAAGTCTGCCAGAGAGTTAGTACCCTTGGACTTTCCTTCTCTCAGAGAAGAACAGTATAATGTGCCTTTTACACTTCAAGAACTGGAGGCAACACTCTCAGCTTGCCGATCATTGGCAGCTGGGCCCGACGACATTCATATTCGTATGCTACAACATTTACATCAGTCAGCCCTTGCAGTCCTATTACGCCTTTACAATCTTATTTGGTCACAAGGAGTTCTTCCACAGCTGTGGAAATCCGCCATTTTTCTCCCTTTCCGCAAACCAGGCACTACGGGACATGAAACCTCCCACTATCGTCCGATTGCTCTTACCAGTGCAGTTTGCAAAGTAATGGAACGCCTAGTAAATAGACGTTTAGTGTGGTATTTAGAGACACATAACGGTCTCTCCACTCGTCAATATGGCTTTCGTAAGGGACGTTCTACCACAGACCCCTTACTACGCTTGGATACGTATGTTCGTAATGCCTTTGCGAATAACCACTCAGTTATTGCCATATTTTTTGACCTTGAGAAGGCATATGACACAACTTGGAGGTATAATATTTTAGCCCAAGCCCGCTCCTTAGGCCTTCGAGGCAATCTACCATCCTTCCTCAAGAACTTTTTAACTGACAGGCATTTCCGTGTTCAGGTTAATAATGTGCTCTCCCCGGACTTTATCCAAGCTGAAGGTGTCCCCCAGGGATGTGTTCTGAGCACAAACACTTTTTCTCCTTGCTATTAATGATTTGGCCTCTAGTCTTCCATCAAATATTTGGTCATCACTCTATGTTGATGACTTCGCTATTGCCTGTGCAGGCGCTGACTGTCACCTCATTACAGTTTCTCTCCAAACATGCAGTCGACGTGTTTCCAATTGGGCCACACACGGGGGTTTTTAAATTTTCCAGCACTAAAACCCACCAAATTATTTTCACTAGACGCTCTGTCATCTCCGATCATCCTTTGTACCTCTATGGTTCCCGTATCCCTGAACGTGATACAGTCAAGTTTCTGGGCCTCCTCTTTGATCGTAGGTTATCCTGGAAACCTCACATTACCTCTCTGAAGGCAACTTGTCACAGCCGGCTGAACCTTCTTAAAAACCCTTGCTCATCTTTCATGGGGAACTGATCGTCGAACCCTCCTCCCACCTACATTCCACCCTTTTTTTTATAGAAACTTGATTATGGTGACCAGATCTATTCAGCGGCATCTCCTGCTACTCTCTTAGCCTTAACCCCATTCATCACCAAGGATACGTTTATGCCTTGGTGCTTTTCACTCTTCCCCTGTCGAGAGCCTCTATACAGAAGCGAACGTTCCATCTTTATCCGATCGCCGTGATGCCCAATGCCTGCGCTACTATGTACGCTCTCATGATCTCCGCAATCCTTCCATTTATAGAATGGTCACTGATATTAGTAGACATTCTTTATTTGTTCGCCGCCCCTGTTTACTCCGTCCCTTCTCTCTTCGCCTTCATTCGCTCTTGTCTTCTCTTCAACTACCACCTTTCTATGTACATGTAGCATCCCACTTTTCCCTACCCTCCTGGGAAGTTCCAGCTGTTCGAGTCTGTTCTTTCTCCCTCCCTTGCTCGAAAGCCCAACTGTCTACGGTCGCTTCCCGCTCTCTTTTTCTTGACCACTTTCACTCTCATTCTCATGCCATTGCCGTGTACACAGATGGCTCTACGTCTTCTGACGGCATAGGATTCGCAGCAGTGTTTCCGGACTGCATCGTACAAGGGCATTTACTATCTTCGGCTAGTATTTTTACTGCTGAATTGTATGCCATCCTTACAGCACTTATCCATATTGCATCTATGCCTGTGTCATCATTTGTGGTTGTCTCAGACTCCCTTAGTGCTTTACAGGCTATACAAAAATTTGATACACCTCACCCCTTAGTCCTCCGTATCCAACTTTGGCTACGCCGCATCTTTACCAAGCATAAAGATATTGTTTTTTGTTGGGTCCCTGGTCATGTTGACGTACAGGGCAATGAACAGGCAGACACTGCTGCGCGGTCAGCAGTACATCACCTACCAGTTTCCTATAGAGGTATTCCATTTACGGACTATTTTGCTGCAATATCTTCCCACCTTCACACCCGTTGGCAACAACGTTGGTCTACTATGCTCGGCAACAAACTTCAATCTATTAAACCGAGTATAAGTTACTGGCCGTCTTCTTATCACCAGTGTCGAGGTTGGGAGACTACTCTCTCCCGTCTTTGCATTGGCCATACTCGTCTTACTCATGGATATCTCATGGAGAGGCGTCCTGCTAATCTCTGTGAGAATTGCCAAGCTCCATTATTAGTCAGCCACATTCTGTTGGATTGCCCACTTTATCAACGAGCACGCAGAATTTACCTCTGTCATCGTCTTCGCTCTGCTACTCTCTCTTTACCTTCCCTTCTCGCTGATGGACCCACCTTTCATCCGGACTCTCTCATTGACTTTTTGACAACAACTGACTTCACAAATTCTGATACCTTCAGCCCTTTCTACTTCAATCTCTTGCTACCCTCTACCCCCGTACTATCCCCTACCCCGCTGTTTTCTGTAACCTGCTGATCATCCCTCCTCCCTTCTGCCATCCAATACCCTCGCTTCCTTCCCTACCCTGCAGCGCTGTATAGCCCTTGTGGCTTAGCGCTTCTTTTTTATTATAATAATAATAATGTTCCCTATCAATTCTCCTGACATGCATGGGTCAAAGGGGATTCCAATATATTTTACTGAAGAAACTGAAGTGATGGGTTCCCCATTACACCAGACTTTAAAATCATTTACCCTTCTCAGTTTATGTTTCGTGCCAAAGAGTATGACTTTTATTTTCAGTAGGTGTAACTAGAGTTTGTTGTCTAATAACCATTTACTGCAAGATTCTAGTTCCCTGGAGTTTACCTGGAGAGAGCTTCGGGGGTCAACGCCCCCACAGCCCAGTCTGTGACCAGGCCTCCTGGTGGATCAGAGCCTGATCAACCAGGCTGTTACTGCTGGCTGCACGCAAACCAACGTACGAGCCACAGCCCGGCTGGTCAGGTTATTACATTAACACTTTCTATAATATGCACAGTGCCAGCAGTGAAACTCAGACATATGCTCTCTGGCAGCAATTAAGCTCTGTCTACACTCCCTGGCAGTAATGAACCTCTGTCATATGCTCCCTGGCATCAGAGAAGCTAACACATGCAGTCTCTGGCAGCAGTGAAGCCCTGTTTTACAATCCCTGCAGGGGTCGAGTCACAGCTCCTGGCCCCGCCTCTTTGCTGATTGCTACTAGGTCCTCTCCCTGCTCCATGAGCTCTATCATACCTCGCCTTAAAACTATAGACTGTTCCCGTGTGTGTGTTTGTGTGTGTGTTTCTGTACTCACCTATTTGTACTCACCTATTTGTGGTTGCAGGGGTCGAGTCCTAGCTCCTGGCCCCGCCTCTTCACCGGTTGCTACTGGGCCCTCTCTCTCCCCGCTCCATGAGCTTTATCAAACCTCGTCTTAAAACTGTGTATGGTTCCTGCCTCCACTACGTCATTTTCTAGGCTATTCCACTGCCTTACAACTCTATGACTGAAGAAATACTTCCTACTATCTCTCTGACTCATTTGTGTCTTCAACTTCCAATTGTGGCCTCTTGTTTCTGTGTCCCCTCCCTGGAACATCCTGTCTTTGTCCACCTTGTCTATTCCACGCAGTATTTTATATGTCGTTATCATGTCTCCCCTGACCCTCCTGTCCTCCAGTGTCGTCAGGGCCGATTTCCCTTAATCTTTCTTCATAGGACATTCCCCTTAGCTCTGGAACTAACCTTGTCGCAAAACCTTTGTACTTTCTCTAGTTTCTTGACGTGCTTTATCAAGTGCGGGTTCCAAACAGGTGCTGCATACTCCAGTATGGGCCTGACATACACGGTTGTACAGTGTCTTGAATGATTCCTTACTAAGGTATCGGAATGCTGTTCTCAGGTTTGCCAGGGCGCCCATATGCTGCAGCAGTTATCTGATTGATGTGTGCTTCCGGAGACATGCTCGGTGTTATACTCACCCAAGATCTTTCTCCTTGAGTGAGGTTTGCAGTCTTTGGCCACCTAGCCTATACTCTGTCTGTGGTCTTCTGTGCCTTCCCCTATCTTCATGACTTGCATTTGGCAGGATTAAATTCGAGAAGCCATTTGCTGGACCAGGTGTCCAGTCTGTCCAGGTCTCTTTGAAGTCCTGCCTGGTCTTCATCAGATTTAATTCTCCTCATTAACTTCACATCATCTGCAAACAGGGACACTTCTGAATCCAACCCTTCCGTCATGTCGTTCACATATACCAAAAATAGCACTGGTCCTAGGACCGACCCCTGTGGGACCCCGCTCGTCACAGGTGCCCACTGTGATACATCATTACGTACCATGACTCGTTGTTGCCTCCCTGTCAGGTATTCTCTGATCCATTGCAGTGCCCTTCCTGTTATATGCGCCTGATGCTCTAGCTTCTGCACTAATCTCTTGTGAGGAACTGTGTCAAAGGCCTTCTTGCAGTCCAAGAAGATGCAATCAACCCACCCCTCTCTCTCTTGTCTTACTTCTGTTATTTTATCATAAAACTCCAGATGGTTTGTGACACAGGATTTGCCTTCCGTGAATCCATGCTGGTTGGCATTTATACTCCTGTTCCGTTCCAGGTGCTCCACCACTCTCCTCCTGACAATCTTCTCCATAATTTTGCATACTATACATGTCAATGACACAGGTCTATAGTTTAGTGCCTCTTTTCTGTCTCCTTTTTAAAAATGGGAACTACATTTGCCGTCTTCCATACCTCAGGTAGTTGCCCAGTTTCCAGGGATGTGTTGAAGATTGTGGCAAGTGGCACGCACAACATATCTGCTCCCTCTCTAAGGACCCAAGGGGAGATGTTGTCCGGTCCCATTGCCTTTGAGGTATCGATGTCCCTTAGCAGTTTCTTCACCTCCTCCTCATCTGTATGTATGTCGTCCAACACTTGTTGTGGTATTCCTTGCTGGTGTCCCCTCTGGTCTGTCCCCCAGAGTCCTTCCTGTCTCTACTGTAAATACTTCCTTAAATCTCGTGGTTGAGACTCCTCACATACTCTTGATCGTTTCTTGTGAGTTCTCCACCTTCTTTCCTCAGCCTTATCACCTGGTCCTTGACTGTTGTCTTCCTCCTAATGTGGTTATACAACAGTTTCGGGTCAGATTTGACTTTCGATGCTATGTCGTTTTCATACTGTCGCTGGGCCTCCCTCCTTATCTGTGCATACTCGTTTCTGGCTCTTCTACTAATCTCCTTGTTTTCCTGGGTCCTATGCCTCCTGTACCTTTTCCATTCTCTGTTGCACTTAGTTTTTGCCTCCCTACACCTTCGGGTAAACCAAGGACTCGTTTTGGTCTTCCTATTATTTCTGTTTCCCTTGGGAACAAAACTTTCCTCTGCCTCCTTGCACTTTGTTGCCACATATTCCATCATCTCGTTTACTGATTTTCCTACCATTTCTCTGTCCCACTGAACCTCCTGCAGGAAGTTTCTCATACCTGTGTAGTCCCCCCTTTTATAGTTTGGCCTGTCCCCTTCAGTTCCTGTTACCTTCTCCACTTGTAACTCTACTATATAGTCAAAACTCAGCACCACATGATCGCTAGCTCCAAGGGGCCTCTCGTAAGTGATGTCCTCAATGTCCGAACTGCTCAGGGTGAACACAAGATCCAGTCTTGCTGGCTCATCCTCCCCTCTCTCTCTGGTTGTGTCTCTGACATGTTGATGCATGAGGTTTTCAAGTACCACATCCATCATCTTGGCTCTCCATGTTTCGGGACCCCCATGTGGCTCCAGGTTTTCCAGTCGATCTCCCTGTGGTTGAAATCGCCCATTACCAGTAACTTTGCTCTGCTCGAGTGAGCTCTTCTTGCCACCTCAGCCAGTGTGTCCACCATCACCCTGTTGTTTTCTTCGTACTCCTCTCTTGGCCTCCTGCAGTTCTGTGGTGGGTTATACATCACTCCAATGACTACTTTATGTTCTCCGGACTGAATTGTACCTACAATGTAGTCTCTTTCTCCAATCATGTCCATGCCTTCCATTTCCTCAAATCCCCATCGGTGTTTTATGAGCAGTGCAACCCTCCTCCCCCTCTACTCCTCCTATCTTTCCTCGGATCTGATATCTGTTGGGAAGATTGTGTCTGTTATTGTCTCAGCGAGTTTTGTTTCGGGTGATGCTATGATGTCTGGGGTTTTTTTCCCACTGATTCTTTCATTCCACCCCTCATGTTTATTCGTTATTCATCCGCATTTGTGTACCAAACCTTTAGTTTTTTTTTCTATCATTGTGGTCATGCAAGAATATTGGGGTTGGGGGAGGAGAGCCTTGGTGGGGGCCTATATGGGGCTGTGGTGTAGGTGGGGTTTGTGTTGATGGGGGTGGGGTCAGAATGCCCATAAGGGACAGCTGTTGGGGTGAGGTTTTTGATATGGGGGTTGGGGGTAGAGGGAACAGTGAGTGGGTTGTAGTATAGGTTGCTCAGTTGCGTTGGGAATGACGCGGGTGGATCTTTTGGTGGGAGATTTGTGGGGTGTGTTTGCCCTTCCTCCTGTGTTGGGTCCTGCTCATTTTCAAATTTCTTCCCGTTCCTCCTTGCGTTTCTGTACCTCTCTTTCAGTGTAGTCTTTCTTCTTGTGTTCTGTCGCGGTCGAGGTATACTCTCTGGTACCCCCCTTTGTCCCTCAGTCTTTCTTTCTCTTGCAGAATCCTGGTTCGAATGATTCTTCCTTGAAGTTACTCTGACAGGCCGTATCCTTCCACTCGCAAACCACCCAATTCTCTGAAAATTTGTCACCTGGGTCATATTGCCCTCCACTATTGTTTTCATGATGCCTTCAATCATTTTTTTCTCCTCCTGTTTTATTTCTTCAAAGTTGGCTCCC
>NC_069429.1:48830021-48884978 GCF_026875155.1 Cherax quadricarinatus
CAGTCCCTGGACCCATTACGTACCTCTGTAATCTGTAAATACCTTTGTAACTTGTCATGATTGTGACTAGACCTACCTGGAGTTCATTACCTTTGTAAATTGTGAGTTCATTACCTTTGTAAATTGTGAATTCATTACCTCTGTAACTTGCTCAGCTATCAAAACTTTGGAGTCCAGTCCCTGGACCAATTATGTACCTCTGTAACCTTTTGATTACCGCCCACAGGATGGGTACCTGGAGTTTACCTGGAGAGAGTTCCGGGGGTCAACGCCCCCGCGGCCCGGTCTGTGACCAGGCCTCCTGGTGAATCAGAGCCTGATCAACCAGGCTGTTGCTGCTGGCTGCACGCAAACCAACGTACGAGCCACAGCCGGCTGATCAGGAACTGACTTTAGGTGCTTGTCCAGTGCCAGCTTGAAGACTGCCAGGGGTCTGTTGGTAATCCCCCTTATGTGTGCTGGGAGGCAGTTGAACAGTCTCGGGCCCCTGACACTTATTGTATGGTCTCTTAATGTGCTAGTGACACCCCTGCTTTTCATTGGGGGGGTGTTGCATCGTCTGCCAAGTCTTTTGCTTTCGTAGTGAGTGATTTTCGTGTGCAAGTTCGGTACTAGTCCCTCTAGGATTTTCCAGGTGTATATAATCATGTATCTCTCCCTCCTGCATTCCAGGGAATACAGGTTTAGGAACCTCAAGCGCTCCCAGTAATTGAGGGGTTTTATCTCCATTATGCGCGCTGTGAAAGTTCTCTGTACATTTTCTAGGTCGGCAATTTCACCTGCCTTGAAAGGTGCTGTTAGTGTGCAGCAATATTCCAGCCTAGATAGAACAAGTGACCTGAAGAGTGTCATCATGGGCTTGGCCTCCCTAGTTTTGAAGGTTCTCATTATCCATCCTGTCATTTTTCTAGCAGATGCGATTGATACAATGTTATGGTCTTTGAAGGTGAGATCCTCTGACATAATCACTCCTAGGTCTTTGTCGTTGGTGTTTCGCTCTATTTTGTGGCCAGAATTTGTTTTGTACTCTGATGAAGATTTAATTTCCTCATGTTTACCATATCTGAGTAATTGAAATTTCTAATCGTTGAACTTCATATTGTTTTCTGCAGCCCACTGAAAGATTGGTTGATTTTCCGCCGGAACCTTGCAGTGTCTGCAATGGAAGACACTGTCATGCAGATTTGGGTGTCATCTGCAAAGGAAGGCACGGTGCTGTGGCTGACATCCTTGTCTATGTCGGATATGAGGATGAGGAACAAGATGGGAGCGAGTACTGTGCCTTGTGGAACAGAGCTTTTCACCGTAGCTGCCTCGGACTTTACTCTGTTGACGACTACTCTCTGTGTTCTGTTAGTGAGGAAATTATAGATCCATCGACCGACTTTTCCTGTTATTCCTTTAGCACGCATTTTGTGCACTATTACGCCATGGTCACACTTGTCGAAGGCTTTTGCAAAGTCTGTATATATTACATCTGCATTCTTTTTGTCTTCTAGTGCATTTAGGACCTTGTCGTAGTGATCCAATAGTTGAGACAGACAGGAGTGACCTGTTCTAAACCCATGTTGTCCTGGGTTGTGTAACTGATGGGTTTCTAGATGGGTGGTGATCTTGCTTCTTAGGACCCTTTCAAAGATTTTTATGATATGGGATGTTAGTGCTATTGGACTGTAGTTCTTTGCTGTTGCTTTACTGCCCCTTTGTGGAGTGGGCTATGTCTGTTGTTTTTAGTAACTGTGGGACGACCCCCGTGTCCATGCTCCCTCTCCATAGGATGGAAAAGGCTCGTGATAGGGGCTTCTTGCAGTTCTTGATGGACACAGAGTTCCATGAGTCTGGCCCTGGGGCAGAGTGCATGGGCATGTCATTTATCGCCTGTTCGAAGTCATTTGGCGTCAGGATAACATCGGATAGGCTTGTGTTAATCAAATTTTGTGGCTCTCTCATAAAAAATTAATTTTGATCTTCGACTCTCAGTCTGGTTAGCAGCTTGCTAAAAACCGAGTCGTATTGGGACTTGAGTAGCTCACTCATTTCCTTGTTGTCATCTGTGTAGGACCCATCTTGTTTAAGTAGGGGCCCAATACTGGACGTTGTTCTCGATTTTGATTTGGCATAGGAGAAGAAATACTTTGGGTTTCTTTCGATTTCATTTATGGCTTTTAGTTCTTCCCGCGATTCTTGACTCCTAAAGGATTCTTTTAGCTTAAGTTCGATGCTTGCTATTTCTCTGACCAGTGTCTCCCTACGCATTTCAGATATATTGACCTCTTTTAGCCGCTCTGTTATTCTTTTCCGTCGCCTGTAAAGGAAGCGCCTGTCTCTTTCTATTTTACATCTACTCTTCCTTTTTCTTAGAGGAATAAGCCTTGTGCATACATCGAGTGCCACCGAGTTAATATGTTCTAGGCATAAGTTGGGGTCTGTGTTGCTTAGTATATCTTCCCAGCTTATATCAGTTAGGACTTGGTTTACTTGGTCCCACTTTGTTTTTGTTATTGAAGTTGAATTTGGTGAATGCTCCCTCGTGACTAGTCTCATTTTGTCGGTCTGGGGCTCCACGCATACATGTTTGAACCTCAATTATGTTGTGATCTGAGTATATTGTTTTTGATATGGTGACATTTCTTATCAGATCATCATTGTTAGTGAATATGAGGTCTAGTGTATTCTCCAGTCTAGTAGGCTCTATTATTTGCTGGTTTAAATTGAATTTTGTGCAGAGATTTAAAAGCTCGTGTGAGTGTGAGCTTTCATCAGAGCTGCCTCCTGGTGTTATTACTGCAACAATATTATTTGCTATATTCCTCCATTTTAGGTCCCTTAGTATGGGGTGCATAATAACATATTAAACTAACTGGCAGCAGTGAATCTGTCACAATCTCCCTCACAGCAGTGAAGCTCAGACACAAGCACTCTGACAGCAGTGAAGCTCTGTCATAACCTCCTTTGCAGCAATGAAGCTCTGTCTTACACTCTCTAGCAAAAATGAAGGTCTCTCATACACTCATTGCCAACAATGAACCTCTGTCACACACTCTGGCAGCAGTGAAGTTCTGTCATACACTTCCTGCCAGCAGTGAAGCCCTGTTATACACTTCTTGAAAACAATTAAGCTCTGTCATACACTTCCTGGCAGCAGTGAAGCTGTCATACATTCCCTGGCAGCAGTAAAGCTCTGTCATACACTCCCTGGCAAGAATGAAGCTCTGTCATACACTCTTCGGCAGCAATTAAGCTCTGAGAGTAAGACACATGTGCAACATCTGGGTTCTTTATTGTAGACGTTTCGCCATCCAGTGGCTTTATCAATACAAATTCTAGGACATAACTTGAAGACAGTAGAACTATGTACTATGAACTATGTCTTCAAGTTATGTCCTAGAATTTGTATTGATAAAGCCACTGGATGGCGAAACGTCTACAATAAAGATACCCAGATGTTGCACATGTGTCTTACTCTCATCTTGTCGGTATTATATACCATTCGTACACAGCAATTAAGCTCTCATACACTTTCTGGCAAGAGTGAAGTTCTATCATACACTCCCTGGTTACAATGAAGCTCTGTCATACACTTCAATGCATCAATGAAGTTCTGCCATACACTCCCTGGCAACAATAGACCTCTGTCATACACTCCCTGGCAACACTGAAACCCTTCAATATACTCCCCTTCAACAATAAAGCTCTGTCGTGCATCCTGGCAGAAATGAAGCTCTGTCTTTCACTTCCTGGCAGCAATGACTCACGCAATGGCGGGAATAAACCCCGCGGTCAGGAGTCTCAAAACTCCAGACCGTTGCGTTACCCACGGGAAACCAACTATGAAGCTCTGTCATACACTCCCTGGTTAAAATGAAGATCTGTCATAAAACTTGATGTTGGTGAGGGGCTCTTGATTTAGGGAATTGGGAAATCTGTGCTCCATTTCCCCCGAATTAAGCCTGAATCCCTTTCCCACATCCCCCCCAGGCGCTGTATAATCCTACGGTTTTAGCGTTTCCCCTTTATATAATAATAATAATGACAATTTGTCTACACTCCCTGGCAACAATGAAGCTCTGTCATACACTCCCTGGATGCAGTGAAGCTTTGTCATACTCTTCCTGGTAGCGGGGAAAGCTCTGTTATACACTCCCTGGCAGGAGTGAGGCTCTGCCAAACACTCCCTGAGAACAATAGAAGCTCTGTCATACACATCCTGGCTGCAGAGAAGCTCATAAATACACTCCCTGGCAAAAAGTGAAGCTCTGTCATACACTCTCTTGCAAATATGAACCTCTTTCATAGACTTCCTGGAAGCAATGAAGCTGTGTCATAACTCCCTGGCAACAATGAAGCTCTTATACACCCCTAGGCAGCAATGAAGCTCTGTCATACACTCCCAGGGAGCAGTGAAGCTTGTCATGCACTCCCTGGCACCAGTGAAGTCTGTCATGTATTTCTGGCAGCAGTGAAGTTACGTCATACACTCCCTGTTGAACATTAAAATGGTATAAAATACCGACAGGTTGTTAGGCAAGACACATATGCAACAGTTAGGTATCTTTATTATGAAACGTTTCGCCTACACAGTAGGCTTCTTCAGTCAAGTACAGAAAAGTTGATAGAAGCAGAAGTACTTGAAGACGATGTAATCAGTCCATCACCTTAAAGTTATGAGTGGTCAGTCCCTCAGTCTGGAGAAGAGCATTGTTCCATAGTATGAAACATATGGAGATGAAGTGACAGAATGGAGCTTTTTATAGCGCCAAGAGGTGAGACGTAGGCCACTAGGAGAGGTAAGAACTCAGATGTTGAAAGGTCAGGTCCTCTCAAATCAGCCGCTCTCACTAGTAGAAGTTGTCGAAGGTGATTGCAGAGTCTGTACCAAGATACCCTTGTGTTGCAGTGTCTGACAGATTGAACATTAAAATGGTATAAATACCGACAGGTTGTTAGGCAAGACACATATGCAACAGTTTAGGTATCTTTATTATGAAACGTTTCGCCTACACAGTAGGCTTCTTCAGTCAAGTGCAGAAAAGTTGATAGAAGCAGAAGATACTTGAAAGACGATGTAATCAGTCCATCACCCTTAAAGTTATGAGGTGGTCAGTCCCTCAGTCTGGAGAAGAGCATTGTTCCATAGTATGAAACAATATGGAGATGAAGTGACAGAATGGAGCTTTTTATAGCGCCAAGAGGTGAGACGTAGGCCACTAGGAGAGGTAAGAACTCAGATGTTGAAAGGTCAGGTCCCTCTCAAATCCAGCCGCTCTCACTAGTAGAAGTTGTCGAAGTTGATTGCAGGTCTGTACCAAGATACCCTTGTGTTGCAGTGTCTGACAGATTGAACATTAAAATGGTATAAAATAACCGACAGGTTGTTAGGCAAGACACATATGCAACAGTTAGGTATCTTTATTATGAAACGTTTCGCCTACACAGTAGGCTTTCTTCAGTCAAGTACAGAAAAGTTGATAGAAGCAGAAGATATTTGGGAAGACGATGTAATCAGTCCATCACCCTTAAAGTTATGAGGTGGTCAGTCCCTCAGTCTGGAGAAGAGCATTGTTCCATAGTATGAAACAATATGGAGATGAAGTGACAGAATGGAGCTTTTTATAGCGCCAAGAGGTGAGACGTAGGCCACTAGGAGAGGTAAGAACTCAGATGTTGAAAGGTCAGGTCCCTCTCAAATCCAGCCGCTCTCACTAGTAGAAGTTGTCGAAGTTGATTGCAGGTCTGTACCAAGATACCCTTGTGTTGCAGTGTCTGACAGATTGAACATTACAGACCTGCAATCAACTTCGACAACTTCTACTAGTGAGAGCGGCTGGATTTGAGAGGGACCTGACCTTTCAACATCTGAGTTCTTACCTCTCCTAGTGGCCTACGTCTCACCTCTTGGCGCTATAAAAAGCTCCATTCTGTCACTTCATCTCCATATTGTTTCATACTATGGAACAATGCTCTTCTCCAGACTGAGGGACTGACGACCTCATAACTTTAAGGGTGATGGACTGATTACATCGTCTTCAAGTATCTTCTGCTTCTATCAACTTTTCTGTACTTGACTGAAGAAGCCTACTGTGTAGGCGAAACGTTTCATAATAAAGATACCTAACTGTTGCATATGTGTCTTGCCTAACAACCTGTCGGTATTTTATACCATTTTAATGTTCAATCTGTCAGACACTGCAACACAAGGGTATCTTGGTACAGACCTGAAATCAACTTCGACAACTTCTACTAGTGAGAGCGGCTGGATTTGAGAGGGACCTGACCTTTCAACATCTGAGTTCTTACCTCTCCTAGTGGCCTACGTCTCACCTCTTGGCGCTATAAAAAGCTCCATTCTGTCACTTCATCTCCATATTGTTTCATACTATGGAACAATGCTCTTCTCCAGACTGAGGGATGACCACCTCATAACTTTAAGGGTGATGGACTGATTACATCGTCTTCAAGTATCTTCTGCTTCTATCAACTTTTCTGTACTTGACTGAAGAAGCCTACTGTGTAGGCGAAACGTTTCATAATAAAGATCCCTAACTGTTGCATATGTGTCTTGCCTAACAACCCTGTCGGTATTTTATACCATTTTAATGTTCAATCTGTCAGACACTGCAACACAAGGGTATCTTGGTACAGACCTGCAATCAACTTCGACAACTTCTACTAGTGAGAGCGGCTGGATTTGTAGAGGGACCTGACCTTTCAACATCTGAGTTCTTACCTCTCCTAGTGGCCTACGTCTCACCTCTTGGCGCTATAAAAAGCTCCATTCTGTCACTTCATCTCCATATTGTTTCATACTATGGAACAATGCTCTTCTCCAGACTGAGGGACTGACCACCTCATAACTTTAAGGGTGATGGACTGATTACATCGTCTTCAAGTATCTTCTGCTTCTATCAACTTTTCTGTACTTGACTGAAGAAGCCTACGTGTAGGCGAAACGTTTCATAATAAAGATACCTAACTGTTGCATATGTGTCTTGCCTAACAACCTGTCGGTATTTTATACCATTTTAATGTTCAATCTGTCAGACACTGCAACACAAGGGTATCTTGGTACAGACCTGCAATCAACTTCGACAACTTCTACTAGTGAGAGCGGCTGGATTTGAGAGGGACCTGACCTTTCAACATCTGAGTTCTTACCTCTCCTAGTGGCCTACGTCTCACCTCTTGGCGCTATAAAAAGCTCCATTCTGTCACTTCATCTCCATATTGTTTCATACTATGGAACAATGCTCTTCTCCAGACTGAGGGACTGACCACCTCATAACTTTAAGGGTGATGGACTGATTACATCGTCTTCAAGTATCTTCTGCTTCTATCAACTTTTCTGTACTTGACTGAAGAAGCCTACTGTGTAGGCGAAACGTTTCATAATAAAGATACCTAACTGTTGCATATGTGTCTTGCCTAACAACCACTCCCTGGTTACAATGAAGATCTGTCATATACTTCAAGGCAACAATGAAGCTCTGTTATACACTCTTCGGCAGCAATGAAGCGCTGTCATACACACCCTGGCAGCAGTAAAGCTCAGTCATACATTTCCAGTCAACAGTGACGTTCTGTCATACACTGGTTACTATGAAGATCTGTCATACACTTCAAGGCAACAATGAAGTTTTGCCCTGCATTCCCTTTCAACAATGAAGCTCTTTCATTCACTCCCTGGCTACAATGAAGCTCTGTCATAAAACCCCTGGAAAAACAATAAAGCTCTGTCATACACTCCCCTGAGTAGGCTGGATATTGCTGCACTCTAACAGCACTTTCACAGGCAAGGTGAAATTGCGACCTAGAAAATGTACAGAGGAGAAAGACTTTCACGGCAGGGGCATAAAACGGAGATTAAACCACCTCAATGTACTGGGAGCGCATTGAGGTTCCTAAACCTCGTATTCCTGGAACGCAGGAGGGTGAGATACATGATTATTTACACCTGGAAAAATCCTAGAGGGACTAGTACCCGAACTATGCTCTCGGAAATCACTCACTTCGATAAGCAAAAGACTTTGGCAGACGATGCACCATCCCCCCAATGAAAAGCAGGGGTTTGTCCTTAGCACCGTTAAGAGACCATACAAAGTTGTCGAGGCCACCGAAGACCTGTTCACCTGCCTCCAGCCACACAAAAGGAGGATTACCAACAGTACCCCTGGCCAGTCCTTCAAGCTGGCACTGGACAAGCACCTAAATGTCAGGTCCTGATTCAGCCGGGCTGTTGTCTCGTACGTGGGTTTGCGTCAGCCAGCAGCAACAGCTGGTTGATCAGGCGCTGATCCACCAGGTGGGCCCTAGGTCACAGACCTCGGGGTCGCGGGGGCGTTGACCCCCCGTAACTCTCTCCATAGGTAAACTCCAGGTATTGCCCAGTTTGCAGGTCTGGTGACCTTCTTCTGGACGTGTGAAAATAATATTTCCTTTCAATTTTCTACCTTGCTGTCATTTAGTGGGTTGCGAATCACCGACTCATACTTTCGTTTGGATTCTTCACTCATTTCCTGTTCGTCGTCAGTATACGAGTCTCTTCTCAGTAGCGGTCTCCAATGCTTAAGGTAGCTTTAGCCTGGTTTTTGCGTAGGAATAGAAAATATTTTGGGTTGTCTTTGCAATTATCCGGTATGATCCTTTTGTTCCACTTTGTACTTCTTCTGTGAGTAAGACATCCTAAGGTTTATGCTCTATTCAGTGATCTCTCTGACTAAGTCTTTCGTTCCTCGGTTTGGCGCACCTTTGTGTTTAAGCAGTTCAGTTAACCCGTTTTTTTCTTCTTCTGTTCCATATCTACGCTATCTCTCTATTATCTTATCTTCCTCTGGGTTTCCTCTATGGTACATGTTTCATACATACATTTGTATGCTTCGGATTCAGCTTTCTCTAGGCCACTGGTGGGGGATTTAGGGTGTCTTGTCTGATTTCCCAGGGTATGTCTATATAGCTCTATGGTTCTATTTTTCCCAGTCTAATTCTATGATTGCTTAAAATTAAACTTACTGAGCTCTTCGGTATCTGACTTTAGCGATGCAGTTTTCCTACCCGAGTTTATTATAGTTTGACCTCTATGATGGCTTATGATCAGAGGTAAATGTGGTTGGAAACCTGTTATATAGTCTCTGATTCAGATCCTTATTGTTTGTGGAATATCAAATCCAGGGTATTTACCATTTCTAGTTGGTTCAATTACCTGTTGGGTTTAAGAGTACATTTCCAAAACCTCCATTATTTCCCTGGTATGGAAGCAGGAAGCTATGTCATACATCCTGGCTACAATGAAGTTCTGTCAAAAACACTTCAAGGCAACAATGAAGCTCTACCATACGACCCCTAGGAAGCATTGAAATACTCTGTCATGCATCCTTGACAAACTGTTTAGACTTAAATCTTCACCGTAACAATAGGGGCAAAATAAACTCATTTTTTTTGTGATAGCTTTATTTTATTACCAATCATTTAGTCTTCATTGGTATTTGGTTAGTGCTAAAATAACCACAAGCAATTATAAATGAACACTATACAGCAAGAAAACCCAAGCTTAGTTCAAATTCTCATTAACTTGAGTTATGATAAAATAATTTCAATTAATAATCTACTCTTTAGAAAGTTCTTAGGTAACGATACGGCCCTATTAGTTATCTTTTATAAGTGACTGAATTACCAGATAATGGCAAAGGCAAAGACTTTGTATAAAGTTTTTAGTTTAAGCGTAGGAGCTGTTGGGTATGAAAGACCCTACGAGTCAGAGCTAGGAGTGACTGACTCACTCAACTACTGTACTTAGTATGACTTCAGCTCGGCCAGAGGCGACGGTGGTTGTCCATATTCTAGTAACACCAATTGGTCCACTACAGCTTAGTGGTTACTCATTCGTAATAACCTAACCTAATAATAAACTATAATATAATATAATTCTTATAGTTACAATAATCATGGGGAAAGAGTATAATATAAATACAAGATATACAAAGAGAGTTACTTTTGTTGATTCATACTGTACCCGATATATCTATATTTAGGCGAACCTGTTTTTCTAGCTAGTAATATAGTGGTGTCGCCGAATTATGAATTACGAGAAACTATATTTTATCCAGGCGTGGTTTTTTTGTATATAATGGAGTGAATTAGGGAGCGCTGTACACTCCCCCCTCGCGTCTGACTCGGTCGCCATTGACTTGTTCTCTGTGGTGGGTAGCATCTTCGGTACATAGTAGCAGAGGTTGTAACATCCTGACGACAGTCCTACATCATCTCCAGCTTTCTCCACTAACATAGATGGTCATTAAAAGCTACCGATTCATACTGTTAAAATAAAGGCTATATTAATTAAAATTTCAAGGCCTAGAGAGGGCCTCGCAATGAGATTATGTTTTCCTTCTTATATGATGGAAATGGTAATAGAGAAGGGTTGAGAATTTCTCAAAGCCAAGATAGAAAGTATTCTGGCGTTCTTCGAATAATTATTAGAATTTTTGAAGGTCAAGAGGTTTATGCGATCGGAGAGGACACCGATACTCTGAGGTAGAAGAAAGATCCTTAAATATACATCAAAATTCTCTAGGAATACAACGGGCTCTGGGCTTCTTTTTCTATAGTTGAATATTAATTTGTGTGTTTTCTTTAAACTTAGAAAGAAAATAAGAAAAGGTTGTATATAGGTCAGAATTTGGAGCATTCTGTATCACTAATGCGGGCTCCCAAAGCATACGCACTCGTGGCATCTATTGTAAGTGGAATGGTTTATTAAATTCTGGATTCTATAGCAAAATGGGGAAGAGGATAGTAATCTTATTTCTTTTAGAAAACGATTTAAAGGCAATTTTCACAGTCTGGGTCCATAGAAAACTTTTGTATTTTGGATTGTTAATATTCAGTTAGGGGAAACCCTATCGAGTGCAAAATTCGGACTAGAATCCGACGCATGCCGGTATAGTAACGCAAAATTACTCCTAAAAATTGGATACTCTTTTCCTATCCGTTTAGGGGTAGGAAGTTTCGTAGAAGGGGCCTTTACTTTGGCGTTCAAAGGAGACCGAATTCTCTCCTTGTCCAATCCGAAAACCTAAGTATTTATTTTCGTTGGCAAAACTCTCTAGTGGACAAATTACTGTAAAAAGTATGTTTACTTATAGGCGTTATTAAACAAGGCTGTATGTGTCAAGGTGTTGGGGCAACTGTCGCTGTATACGACTAAGTCGTCCTAAGTAAGCTTCTACTCCGTCCAATCCGCCTCCGTAAGTATGATCATAATACGATGGGAACGTAGAGGCGCCGCGGTATGTAAGCGAAGGGCCATAACGGCAATACTCGTAAGGCCACCAGGTATGTGCTAAAACGCGATAATCTTCTTGACGCTACTTGGTGTCAACGGGACCTTGGTAATACCCTCTTAACAGTCCTCAATTTATCTGATATACTTACGCTCTGGAGACCTTCGTCTATTAAGTCGTCAATTTGGGTATGGAAACCCATCATTGGTTGAACTGTTACAGCTCATTGCCTTTTTCTAAAATCCGTGCACATACGGTCGAAGGTCCACATCTGGTTTTTCGGGGACTAGAAATGACACGGGATGCCCAAAGGACTGTTACTTGGTTTTATCAACCCGTGTTGAGAGTAAGAAGTTCAACCTCTGCCTCTAGCTCACCTTGTTTCCCTTGGGATCACTCTGTGGGTAGATTGCTTTGATTGGAGTAGGTTCTCTGAGTGCTATACATCGTGCAACCCAAGTACACCGGTTTTGGGACGTCATTGAATATGGTGGAGATTTGCTAACAGGATTTTTAATTTTGTTGACCTTTGTCCACTTCCAGATTTATCACAGCTAGAGGAATTTATTTCTTTAAGGCTGTCGAATTGTTCAGAAGATACTGGATATTCCTATCATTTCATCCGAACTTACTGGAAAACCCGTTCTTGTTCAGAGGGAGTTATAGTAGACAACTGTGTGAAAACGATTCTGAATAGGGTTTTTATTTGGAGTTAATATGGATATTCCGTTGTGAGTTCTCTTCTGCGGCTTCTTACCAAGTAAGTTCACCGTCACTTAGGCGCTTCACGTTTTTCTAATAGGACCTTCAAATTTGGGTGTAGGGCTGTCCTGATGAAATCGTTGAAACCAGAACTTGATCTTTTGTTCAAATGAACGAAGTTTAGTTCCGACCGATCGTAGTCCTCCTTCATATTACTCTGTGTTGTAAGGTTTCGGCGGGCCATATTCACTCTAGCTAGGCTCCGGCGTTCTTTCATTAAGGTTAAGAGAAGTGCTACCTAAAAAAGTACCCTCGGCGTTGCTTCCCCCGCAGTCCAAGTTTTTGAGAACCTGTATGGTCTCTAATTTGATGCCCATTTATTAAATCATAATTGGCGAAAACTTCAAGTTGTCTTTGTTCGCTTTCTCTTAGGGCAAACCAGAGTAGTGGAATAACCTTCTTCCCATCTTTGGAATACTGTAAACAAGATAAGGACCTCATAATCTTCAAAGTTTGATGGAAACCTTTCCCTCTCGCCTTGTGTTTGGGGGGGTCGATATTCCTAGGCCCGTCGCGTAGAACCGTTCTTGACCTCCTATACTGAGAGCCAAGGGCTTCTCGGTAAAAAATTTTTGAAGGTTAAATTTCGGCCCTTGATCCGATTGAACCTCTCTTGGAAAATCCAATGTGAGAGAAGAACTTCAACAGCCTCTGCTCTCTTAATTAGTTCAGTGAGCATTAAATCCTCCTGAGTGGACAACTGCTTCCGGATACCTAGGTGACGGTTTTGTCCATGATAGATTGAACAGGAAAGGTTGCCTGCCGAGTCTTGGGCTTAGCGGGCGACTACAGTCGTATCACCAGACGTGGGAAAAAAGGTTGTTCGCTGTTACGGGTATTACAGGCTTCAAACGGCGAAGGTGGTGGATTTTGTGCAGGTTTGCCTACTAGTTGACAACACGGAACAGCTCTTACAATACCGTTACTTCTTCCTTCATTTTGGCCATGTGAATTGCCTTAGCAATTTTTCTAAAAAGTCTTCTTTTGTCCCAGTAAGTCCACCTTTTGAGGACTTTCATGAGCAAACTTAATGCTTAATAAATTTCTATAACAGGGGTAGGCCTACTACTGCCAGTAACAGTAGATGATCACTGTTAAGTAGGATTCCTAGTTGTCTTTTTCAGTATTATAGTCCTTCTCCCAATAGTAAGTTGCTGTCACTTTTATGGGTCTTCTTCTCCCAACACAGAAGCTTCCTGAAGGTCACTTATGGTTAAGGATGGGTCTTTTCGGAGTTCTCTTACTAGGATCACCTCCTGTCGTCGGTGATAATAAATCTAATTTCGGATATACCACCGACTTAGGTACTGGTATCGGTTTTTCTGGCCCCTCCACCGTCGACCCCGATTGTTGGCTCTACTCTCGAGCCTTTCGTTGAATATGTCTCTTATCCTACCGTCGTACGTTCAGGTCCGTGGACTTCCTTCCGATGCCAACTGGAGTACGCGGACTGTTTTGGGTCATCGCCCGGGTTACACGCTCAGAAGGAATGAGGGTAGGTTTCCGTGCGTCGGGCTTCGAATGAGTAATTTTCCTCGGTTTGGATTTTCCATAACTATGGGCTCTTTCATTATTCCGCTTCTTCGCTTAAGCTGCGTTCACCAATAAATAGGTCTTCGTTCTTTTATGGGTGAAGTTTGTTGGGGAACACTCCGATTGGACGTCCAGCTGTTAAAAAATAGGAGTTTAACATATAACGTGTTTAGGTGGTACTCGCGTCTCAGTGGAGCCACCTATAAGCTTCCAACCCCTTGTAAGCGTCGAAACCCGGTATATGATCTGCGGGGAATGATATGCAGTCCTTCTCTTTATAATAATGATATGTTAGGACCCCCGTATCACCTAAAAGAATTTTACTTGCAACATTGGTATCGGTAATTCCTACTTTGCTTTTGGAAAGTAAGGGACTTCATAGCCCTTGTCAAGGTTTGACGATGATACCCTTATTCTGCGTAGGCAAACTAGGAGGATCTGTTACTTTTCCTTGGGTACAGAGCGTTACTCTTGGCTCGGACTTCCTTGGAGATGTCGTTAGTAGGATTATGATTTGTCGTGGGCAATCTATAGGATGGAAAGTATTTTTTCCATTCCCTGGTCTCATGTATCACGGCTTAAAGCATTGTGATTTAATAATGTCCCCAGTTCGAACAGTACGAACATTTCATTTTTTCCCATGTCCTATTGGTCTATAGGTTGGGCTGATTGAATGTGGTGTTTTTACTTCGGGGTTTAATTGTTACACGGGACAAGTAACGTGACTCTGTTTGCTAAGTGGTTGAACGGGCTTGGGTCGGTCGCTCTCTCTTTACGAAAGGGCCCTTCGCCAGGTTCGGGTTTATCGTTGCTGGTTTGATAACCTGGCTGCTCTTTCAGATTCGTACCAAACCTCTGGGAATAATCTCGAAGTTGTCGCCAGTGCGGGCGCCAGTCTCTATCAACGTTCGCTTGCGGTTGGCCAAAACAAGATGATACTGGCGACTCCCTCTGGAAAATTTCGCATTACTATATCTTTCCAGTTTCATTAATTTTGATGATTCTTTTGAAAGTCGTGACCCGAGAGAAGCTCGACACCATACGTTTGCAAACGCCACTGCTTTTCCCTCGGGCAATCTAAATAAGTTTGTTCCTGTTTGCCTCGTTTCATGGAACGAAAAGTCTATTTGGTAATAATAGGGAGCAGTCTATGCTTCTCTTAAAATAGTTCTCTTTTCTACGTCGTTTATGGACATAAAACTCAATATTGTGTATCGTTAGGAGGCGACACATGACTGCGCCTTTCCATTATAGAGGGTAGTGTGCAGCAATGTGGCCATTTGGTCCTGTGGGCCAGCCCTTTTGAACGTGACTGTTTCTCTAAAAGTTCCTTAATTCTGCGGTGTCGGGTTCGTTATACGTTGGTTCCTTTTAGAGCTTGCTTAGGCTAGTAAATACCCGGGTGTAACCGTTCTTTCACGTCGCCGTTCTTACGGAACTCCCTTCTGCTTCTGTTTCTAAAGAAAACGATATCCTGCTAAGCATTGATGAAATTCTGGCCTCTCGTTTAGGTTACGTTCTTTCTTTGCTTCGATTGGAGAAGGTTGTGTAATAGTTAATATGAGTTCTATCTCTCATCTAGTTGTCCTCGGACCGTGGAATTCCTGGAAACTCACAACCCTTATTATCAACTCATGGACTAATGACACCGAAGGGAATTCGGCGGCGTTCTTCTCAGGATGTTTTTTGGGACGAGCACCAAGTCCTTCTATAGTTATCCCCGTCATTGGACACCTGAGGCGTTCGTTCAACACACCGTTACAGACTCGGGGAATGATGAACCGGTGGATATGAGAGTTTGAGACGGGACCCTGAGTAGTTAAGGCACTTGTAATTCCTGGGGTTCAACTTCATTATTTAAGGCTGTTCCGTCCCGTGGGAATTCTACTTCCTCAAACTGAGTTTTAGAAAAATTAAAATTTATTCTTCCGATTCTAGGGTTCTGGCATTGCTTGGATTTTTCCGGAAATAATCTATCTTAATTAGGGACCGTAGAGTCTCTGGCTCTCGCACCTATGGTGTATTTTTTATTATAACAAGGGATTTTATCTTAACTCGTCTAGCTACTTGTTGCCAAACAGTCTAGTAATTTTAAGGTCTGTCAAGAGTAGCAGCCTCTGTTAATTCGCATGTAATAATGACTTATTTCCTTTGGATCCATTTTTCTTAATTCTCGCAAGGGAGCTTAATTTGAATGCATAAACTATTATGTACTTCAGGGTAAGTGGAACTCCCGGACAGACAACCCATTTTGTTCACGACCTTAATCTGCACCGTAACTTAGGGGCACAAAATAACTCCCATTTTTTGTCAGTTAGCTTTATGTGTTTTACCAATCATTAGCTTTCATTGGTATTGGTAGTGAATTAAAATACCACAAGCAAGTATAAATGAAATCACTATACAGCAAGAACCATATCTTAAGTTAAAATTTCTCTTTAAAGAGTAGGCGTAAAATAATTTCAATTAATATTCTAACTCTTTTTGAAAGGCTAGGGTAACTCGAAAAGAGTTCTCTTTTAATATAAGTTTTGACCATGAACTAATTACCAGACTAATGGCTAAAGCATAGGAACTTTGTATAAAGGATTTTAGTTTAAGCTTAGGCAAGCTTTGGGGTTCGTAGACCCGTACCGAGTCAGACGCTCAGGAGCTGACGGATCCTCACTCAACTACTTAATAGTAATGAACTTCAAGCTCGGCCAGATATGGCGTTGCGTGGCTCTCTGTCAATTCTAGAACCCCCAATTGGTCACTACAGTAGTGGTTACACATTCGTAAGACTAACCTAATCAATAATATAATACTTATAATATAATATTATAGTTACAATAATCATGGGGAAAGATATATTTTAATACAATAGAATACAAAAGATGAGTATTTTGATTGATTCATACTGTACCCGATAAAATATATCAGTCGAACCTTTGCTTTATCTAGTAGTAATTAAAGTGGTTCGCGATTTATTATATTACAGAACTTATTTTAACCAGGCCTTTATTTTTGTATATATGGATTGTGAATTTGGGCGCGTTACAACACCAATGAAGCTCCTGTTCAATAACTCACTGGAATACAGCTCAATGAAGCATCTGTCATACAAGTACCTGGGCAGCTAGATAGCTCTGTCATTCATTCCCTGGCAGCATTGAAAGATCTGTCTACACTCTCTGGCAGTAAGTGAAGCTCGGTTCTCAATCAACTACCTACTTAAAGGCAACTATGATGACTCTCTGTCTTGCACTTCCGAAAGCTGTTAAAGCTGTGTCATACACCCCATGGCTAACAGGATGCTCTGTTCTCCACTGGCAAAATGAAGCTCTGTCTTACATTCTGGCATCTATTGAAGCTTTGTCCATACAATCCTGGCAGTGTGAATATCGTCGTACCCTTTTTTATTTTAATTTAATTTCGTGAGTAAATCTACTCTCTGAGCCCCGGACCTAAGGGCCAGGCTCCGTTCTGAGTGCTTGCCTGGTAAGCAGGATGTTGCTGACCTGGAAAGGCCGATTGGTGCCCCACAATCATCCAAATCACAGCCTTGGGTTAGATCTGGAAGCGTGTGTGAGATATTGCTTGTTTCTTCTTGAAGGCTTCGACACTTGTTCCAGCAATGTGTTTTGATATCTTATTCCGGTTATGATGTTGAATAAGTCTGGGACCCGGATGTAGATACCAGTGTGCCACTCTAGTGTGCCACACGCACCACATTTTGCTACCCGCACTGGGATGTTATTTATACTATATTCGAAAAAGTGGGTATGTTTTCATTTCTTTCACACGAAATGTAAGGCGATTTGTACTTAATGCCAGTTGGATGGTCTGTGCGACCTTTTCTGGATTTACATGTGAAATATAATTTCTTAATATTTTCTACAATTGCCTTTCGTCATTTGATAGGTGGGTGCACTGAACTACCGATCATACGATTCGTTTTTAGGATTTCATTCATTCTCCTGTTGTGTCCAGTTAACGAGTCTCCTACTCTCTCAGTAGTGCGTCCATATACTCATGGTAGTTCTTAGGCTTGGAATTTCGCGTTATGCCCGTTATCCTAGGTATAGAATTATTTGGGTTTCATTGTAATATCCTGTTTGAACTTTTGTTCACTTTGTACTTCTTCTGTGATCGGATAGTGACATCCTAAGTTTTTGCTCTAATTCAGTGATTATCTTGCTAAGTCTAATCTTTTCATCTGGTCTGTAGCTATTTTGTGTTATTATGCTTGTGCAGTAACCGTTTTCTTCTGTCTGGACCAATCTCTACGCTCTCTTCTATATCTTATCGTCCTCTGGGTTTCCTCTTTGGTTACCTGTTCATACATACTTTGTTATGCTTTCTGTATATCAGCTTCTCTAGGCATTGGTGGGGTAATTTAGGGATAGCTCTTGTTCATGAATTCCCAGGGTTATGTCTAATTGCTCTTGGTTTATTTTTCCCAGTTAATTCTTAATGATTGTTTAAAATTAAACTTTACTGGAGGCCATACCCGCTCGCTGACTTTAGCGATTGCTTGTTTCCGACACCTGAATAAATACATGTTCTTGAAACCTCTAATGGACTGCTAATGATCAGAGTAAATAGTTTTGGACAAAACGTGTTATGTCTCTGATCAGATCCTCTGTTGTTTTTGTGAATATCAAATCCAGGGTATGTCCATTTTAGTTGGATCATATTTACCTGTGGTTTTAAAAGTACTTTTCACAAAACCTAATATTTTCCCTTGGTAGGGAGCAGTGATAGCTATGTCAACAACTATCCTGGCACAATGAAGTTCCGCCAAACCTCAAGGCAACAGAATGATGCTCTGCCATACACTCCATGGCAACATTGAAACTCTCTCTCACATGCACTCCTTGACAACATTAGAGTCTCTGTGCTACACCAATCGGCAACAAGGAAGCGCTGTCATTACACTCATGGAAACAATGAAGCTCTGAGCATCACTCCATACGGCTGGATATGAAGCTCTGTCCTTGTTCCATCCCTGGCAACAATGAAAATGTTCAAACCTATTCTGCAGGCAGTGAGTTCTGCAATCCATACGTCCCTGGCAGCCATCAAGCTCTGTATATACTCCTCGCACAATGAATTCTGTGTCATACACAACCACTATGGCAGGCAATGATAGCTCTGTATTGCGCTCCCTTTCGGGCAGCAATGAAACTCTCCATAAAACTACCCTGACAACTATGAAGCTCTGTCATACACTCCTGGATAAATGAAGCTCGTTCATTTACTATTCCCGACGGGAACAATGAGACTGTTATACTCTTCCTCGCAAACAATGGAGTTCTGTTCACTACACTCCATGAGGCAGCAATTGTGAAGCTCTGTCATGCACTCCTGGCAAGCAATGAAGCTCTGTTATGCACTACATGGAAATATGAAGCTTCTGGTCGCATATTCCCTATCAATGTGGAAGCTTGTCATATATGCATGGCAACAGATAGACAGCTATGTCATTATCCCAGGATGCAGGGAATCTCGCTCTCACTACACCTCAGGAGCAGGGAAAGCTCTGGCTTGCATTCCCTGGGCAGGAGTGAAAACTATGTCATAAACTTCCTGGCAATATTGATGCTTTGTCATATATTCCGTATGTAGACAATGAACCTCTTCAGACAATACCTATAATAACAAGAAGCTCTGTCTTACACTCCCTTGGAAGAGTTAAACTTCTGTCATACACTCCCGGGCAGCAGTGGAAGGCTCTGTTCATACACTCCCTGGTAGCGGAATAAATTGTATACACTCCGTGGCCAGCAGTGTAGCTCTCATAAACTCCCTGGCAGCATGAATCTCGGTATACACTCATGGCAACATTGAACCCTCTCGTCGTACATTCTTGGCTATACATTGAAGCTCCGTCATACACTCCCTGGCAGCAGTGAAGTTCTGTCCATCACTCAGGGCCCAGGACTCGTGGAACTCCGGTGTTCATCAAGACTGCAAGAAGCCCCTATCTCGAGCTTTCTGTCCGATGGAGAGGTAGGCATGGACACGGGGTCGTCCCACAGTTACTAAAAAAACAGACATAGCCCACTCCTCAAAGGCGGACAGTAAAAGCAATAGCAAAGAGTTGCTACAGACCGATAGTCACTAACATCTCATTCATAAAAAATTATGACAAGGGTCCTATCCTAAGAAGCAGATCGCCACCCATCCAGAAACCCATCAATTTAACACAACCAAGAGCAACTTGGTCGCTCCTGTCTGTCTCAACTATTGGATCATACGGACAAGATTCTAGATGCACTATGTAGACAAAAATAATGCCTGATGTAACAATATACTGACTTTGCAAAAGCCTTCGACAAAGTGAGGACCATGGATAAGAGGCGCAAAAAACGGTGCTAAGGAATAGCAGGAAACGTTGGTTGATGGAGATCTATAACTTCCTCACAAACGAGAACACAAAGAGTAGTAAATCAGCGTAAAAGTCCGAGGCGGCCTTCGGTGAAAAGCTGTGTTCAACAAGGCACGTACGGCTCCACTCTTGTTTCTCTTCATCATATCTCTGCATAGACAAGGAAGTCACCACAGCACCGTTGTTACTTCCTTGCAGATGAACACGAATTGGCATGGGCAGTGTCTTCTCCCACATTGCAGACACTGCTAGGCTCAGGGGGACATCAACCAAATCTTTCAGTGGGGTCTGCTCAGGAAAAAAATATGTAAGTTCATCGAGAGTGAGAGAAGAATGTATTTCAAATACTCAGGTATGGTAACACGAGGAAGTTAAAAACTTCTCAGAGGCACTAAACCAAATTCCGGCCTCAAAATAGAGTGAAAAAAAAACGTCATAGGACCTGGGAACGTGATCATGTCGGTAGGAATCACTTTCAAGGACCATTAGCATTGTATCAATCGCAGCTGTCTAGAAAAATGACGGTGAATGGGTAATTGAGAATACCTTCAAAAATAGGGTTGCCATGCCCTATGTTGGCAACTCTTCAGGTTCACCTGGTACTATCTAGGCTTGAATATTGTGCAATTCTAACGCACCTTTCAAGGCAGGTGAAATGATGACATAGAAGATGTTGATAGTTGAGAACATTCACGCGCGGCATAAACGGAGAAATATTAAAAACACCTCTCAATTACTGGGGCGAGCGCTTGAAGTTCCTGATTAAAATGTATTCCCTGGAAACGCAAGATACCTGATTATATACACCTGTGGAAAATTCTGATGGACTAGTTACCGAACTTGCTCACGAAAATATCCACTCGTCTATTCTTTCCTTGTTGTAGCATATTTGTGTTTTGTAAGCGGTTCAGTAACCCGTTTTCTTCTTCTGTACCATCCTCTTGCTCGCTCTCTATATCTTACATCCTCTGGGTTTCCTCTTTGGTACATGTTTCATAATACTTTGTATGCTTCGGTATTTATTCAGCTTCTCTAGCACGGTGGGGATTTTAGGGTGTGTTTTTTTTTGGGGGGGGCTCTTGTCTGATTCCAGGGTATGTCTAAATAGTCTTGGTTTAATTTTTCCAGTTAATTCTAATGCTTGTTTAAAATTAAACTTACTGGCAATTCGTCGCTGACTTAGCGATTGCCAGTTTCTACCCCTGAGTTAATAATAGTTTGAACTCTATGACTGCGGTGATCAGAAGTAAATAGTTTTGGAAACGGTTATTCTCTGACTCAGATCCTTGTTGTTTGGGAATACAAATCCAGGGTATTTCCATGTCATAGTTGGATCAATTTACCCCTGTGGTTTAAAGGAGTACTTTTCACAAAACATCATTATTCCTGGTATGGTGCAGTGGGTAAGTAAGTCATATCACTCCCTGGCTTCCAATGAAGTTCTGTCAAAACACTTCAATGGCAAACAATGAAGCTTGCAATACACTCCCTGGCTACATTGGAAAACTGTCATGCACTCCTTGACAACAATGAAGCTCTCTGGTCCTACCACTCATGGCAACAATGAAAGCTCTGTCATACACTACCTGGGCTGCAATGAACGCTCTGTCATTCATTCCCTGGCAGCATGAAGAGATCTGTCTTAACATCTCTGGGCAGTAATGAAGCTCTGTTATTTACATACCTGGGCAACTAGGAACTAGTTCATTCACTTCCTGAAAGCTGTAAAGTGTGTCATACACCCCCATGGCTTCAGTGAGCTGCTGTATCTCCCTGGCAACAAAGACGCTCTGTCAACACTCTCTAGGGCATCAATGAAAGCTTTGTCATACACTCCCTGGCAGCACGTGAATATCTGTCGTACCTTTTTATATACCTTTGAATAATTTTCGAAGTTATCTACTCTGAGCCCGGCCCAAGGGACCAGGCTCGTCTGGTGCCTTGCCGGGTTCAAGCAGGACTGTTGCTGCTGGAGGCCCGAGTGCCCCACTATCCATCACAGCCGGATTCGATCTGGCACCTGGTTGCAGATTACTGTTAGTTTCCTCGTGAAGGCTTCGACACTTGTTTCCAGCAGTGTTTCTGATATCTTCTGTAAGATGTTGAAAAGTCTGGACCCCGGATGTAGATACAGTGTTCCCTTATTGTGCCCACGCACCAATGGCTCCTCACTGGTTTATTTTATACTTCGGGCATTATGTGGGATTTTTCCACGTTCTTTCACGAAATTGTAAGGGATTTGTACCAAACATACCTCCAGTTCGAGAACATTCTTCTTTGCATAAATAGACAGGGTCTAAAGCCAGCACCAGAAAACAACAACATACATTTCATCCGTGGAATGCTTGCAGAGGCAAAAGGCAATGTCCCCTTTTTCTCGTGGCTTTTCACTGTGGCCCCACATAAAGGTCACTTGGAAACGAAATATGGATCCCAGGTTACAAACCTATAAGATGTTGACAGATGTGAACAGGCAAAGGGGGGTTGGCCTGTACATTGCCTGAGTCACTTGTTTGCACAGAACAGCTTAATGGCCTCAAATGATGTAGTGGATGTTTTAGCAGTAAAGTGTCGTGAACCTAAACCTAGTCTTTGTGGTAGTCTTACATGCCCTCCGGATGCAAAAAATAAACATCCAGCAAGCTCCAGGAACAGCTGTTAAAAATTGAACCTCTTGTCTGGATTTAATTTCCTTCCAGCTCCTGCAACCCCAACACTTGCTCCTGGTGGGATTTCAACTTAAGGCACCTAAATATGGAAGGCAATATTGAAATAAGATTGTTGCTGTAATAACACCATGGCGGCCAGCTCTGATGAAAACTCACACTCACATCGAGTTTTAAATCTCTGCCCACCAAAAATTCAATTGAAACAGCATAATAATAGAGCCCTACTAGACTGGAGATACATAGACCTCATCTTCATAACAATGTTGAATGCTGATAAGAATGTCTACCATATCAAAAACAATTATATCACTCAGTCAGCATCATAATTGAGCGTTCAGACATGTTAATGCGTTTGGAGAGCCCCCAGACCGACAAATATGGATAAGTTCACGAGGCGAGTCGGAGAGCATTCACCAAATTTTCACTTCTCAATATACAACTGAATGCCCATGCACTCCCTGCCCCAGGGCCTGACTCATGGAACTCTGTGTTCTCATCAAGAACTGCAAGAAGCCCCTTTCACGAGCCATTTTCCATTCCTTAAGGAGAGGGAGCTATGGACACGGGGGGTGTCCCTCCCAGTTACTAATCAACCAAACAGACATAGCCCCACTACACAAAGGGGCAGTTGTTAAAGCAACAGCAATGAACTACAGACCATAGCACTAACATCCACACTATCATAAAAATCTTTGAAAGGGTCCTAAGAAGCAAGATCACCACCATCTAGAAACTCCATCAGTTAAACAAACCCAGAGGCAACATGGGGTTAAGAAAGGTCGTTCCTGTCTGTTCCAACTATTGGTTCACTACGAAACGGTCCTAAATGCACTAGAAGACAAAAAGAATGAAGAATGTAATATATATCAGACTTTTCAAAAAGCCTTCGACAAGTGTGACCATGGCGTATAGCGCACTCAAATGCGTGCTTAAAGGAATCAACAGGAAAAGTGGTCGATGGATCGATTAATTTTCCTCACAACAGAACACAGAGAGTAGTCGTCACAGGTAAAGGTCCGAGGCAGCTACGGTGTGAAAAGCTCTGTTCACAAGGCACAGTACTAGTCCCATCTTGTTCCTCATCCTCTTTCGACATAGACAAGGATGTCAGCCCTCAGCACCGTGTGTCCTTTGCAGATGGGGACACCCGAACTGCATGACTGTGTCTTCCATTGCAGGGACCTGCCAAAGCTACCAGGCGGAATAACCAAATCTGTCAGTGGGCTGAGAAAAACAAATATGAAAGTTCAACTCGATAGAGAAAATTTCAATATACTCAGATATGGTAAACATGTAGGAAAATTAAATCATCATAAGGTACAAAACAAATTCTGGCCACAAAAATAGCGCGAAACACTCAACGATAAAGACCGCTGGGAGTGATTATGTCGGAGGATCTCTCCGTCAGGACCATAAATTGTATCAATCTGCATCTGCTAGAAATTGACAAGGAGGATAATGAGAACCTTCAAATAGGGAGGCCAAGCCCATGATGACCACTCTTCAGGGCATTGTTCTATCTAGGCTGGATATTGCTGCACTCTAACAGCACTTTCACAGGCAAGGTGAAATTGCGACCTAGAAAATGTACAGAGGAGAAAGACTTTCACGGCAGGGGCATAAAACGGAGATTAAACCACCTCAATGTACTGGGAGCGCATTGAGGTTCCTAAACCTCGTATTCCTGGAACGCAGGAGGGTGAGATACATGATTATTTACACCTGGAAAAATCCTAGAGGGACTAGTACCCGAACTATGCTCTCGGAAATCACTCACTTCGATAAGCAAAAGACTTTGGCAGACGATGCACCATCCCCCCAATGAAAAGCAGGGGTTTGTCCTTAGCACCGTTAAGAGACCATACAAAGTTGTCGAGGCCACCGAAGACCTGTTCACCTGCCTCCAGCCACACAAAAGGAGGATTACCAACAGTACCCCTGGCCAGTCCTTCAAGCTGGCACTGGACAAGCACCTAAATGTCAGGTCCTGATTCAGCCGGGCTGTTGTCTCGTACGTGGGTTTGCGTCAGCCAGCAGCAACAGCTGGTTGATCAGGCGCTGATCCACCAGGTGGGCCCTAGGTCACAGACCTCGGGGTCGCGGGGGCGTTGACCCCCCGTAACTCTCTCCATAGGTAAACTCCAGGTATTGCCCAGTTTGCAGGTCTGGTGACCTTCTTCTGGACGTGTGAAAATAATATTTCCTTTCAATTTTCTACCTTGCTGTCATTTAGTGGGTTGCGAATCACCGACTCATACTTTCGTTTGGATTCTTCACTCATTTCCTGTTCGTCGTCAGTATACGAGTCTCTTCTCAGTAGCGGTCTCCAATGCTTAAGGTAGCTTTAGCCTGGTTTTTGCGTAGGAATAGAAAATATTTTGGGTTGTCTTTGCAATTATCCGGTATGATCCTTTTGTTCCACTTTGTACTTCTTCTGTGAGTAAGACATCCTAAGGTTTATGCTCTATTCAGTGATCTCTCTGACTAAGTCTTTCGTTCCTCGGTTTGGCGCACCTTTGTGTTTAAGCAGTTCAGTTAACCCGTTTTTTTCTTCTTCTGTTCCATATCTACGCTATCTCTCTATTATCTTATCTTCCTCTGGGTTTCCTCTATGGTACATGTTTCATACATACATTTGTATGCTTCGGATTCAGCTTTCTCTAGGCCACTGGTGGGGGATTTAGGGTGTCTTGTCTGATTTCCCAGGGTATGTCTATATAGCTCTATGGTTCTATTTTTCCCAGTCTAATTCTATGATTGCTTAAAATTAAACTTACTGAGCTCTTCGGTATCTGACTTTAGCGATGCAGTTTTCCTACCCGAGTTTATTATAGTTTGACCTCTATGATGGCTTATGATCAGAGGTAAATGTGGTTGGAAACCTGTTATATAGTCTCTGATTCAGATCCTTATTGTTTGTGGAATATCAAATCCAGGGTATTTACCATTTCTAGTTGGTTCAATTACCTGTTGGGTTTAAGAGTACATTTCCAAAACCTCCATTATTTCCCTGGTATGGAAGCAGGAAGCTATGTCATACATCCTGGCTACAATGAAGTTCTGTCAAAAACACTTCAAGGCAACAATGAAGCTCTACCATACGACCCCTAGGAAGCATTGAAATACTCTGTCATGCATCCTTGACAAACTGTTTAGACTTAAATCTTCACCGTAACAATAGGGGCAAAATAAACTCATTTTTTTTGTGATAGCTTTATTTTATTACCAATCATTTAGTCTTCATTGGTATTTGGTTAGTGCTAAAATAACCACAAGCAATTATAAATGAACACTATACAGCAAGAAAACCCAAGCTTAGTTCAAATTCTCATTAACTTGAGTTATGATAAAATAATTTCAATTAATAATCTACTCTTTAGAAAGTTCTTAGGTAACGATACGGCCCTATTAGTTATCTTTTATAAGTGACTGAATTACCAGATAATGGCAAAGGCAAAGACTTTGTATAAAGTTTTTAGTTTAAGCGTAGGAGCTGTTGGGTATGAAAGACCCTACGAGTCAGAGCTAGGAGTGACTGACTCACTCAACTACTGTACTTAGTATGACTTCAGCTCGGCCAGAGGCGACGGTGGTTGTCCATATTCTAGTAACACCAATTGGTCCACTACAGCTTAGTGGTTACTCATTCGTAATAACCTAACCTAATAATAAACTATAATATAATATAATTCTTATAGTTACAATAATCATGGGGAAAGAGTATAATATAAATACAAGATATACAAAGAGAGTTACTTTTGTTGATTCATACTGTACCCGATATATCTATATTTAGGCGAACCTGTTTTTCTAGCTAGTAATATAGTGGTGTCGCCGAATTATGAATTACGAGAAACTATATTTTATCCAGGCGTGGTTTTTTTGTATATAATGGAGTGAATTAGGGAGCGCTGTACACTCCCCCCTCGCGTCTGACTCGGTCGCCATTGACTTGTTCTCTGTGGTGGGTAGCATCTTCGGTACATAGTAGCAGAGGTTGTAACATCCTGACGACAGTCCTACATCATCTCCAGCTTTCTCCACTAACATAGATGGTCATTAAAAGCTACCGATTCATACTGTTAAAATAAAGGCTATATTAATTAAAATTTCAAGGCCTAGAGAGGGCCTCGCAATGAGATTATGTTTTCCTTCTTATATGATGGAAATGGTAATAGAGAAGGGTTGAGAATTTCTCAAAGCCAAGATAGAAAGTATTCTGGCGTTCTTCGAATAATTATTAGAATTTTTGAAGGTCAAGAGGTTTATGCGATCGGAGAGGACACCGATACTCTGAGGTAGAAGAAAGATCCTTAAATATACATCAAAATTCTCTAGGAATACAACGGGCTCTGGGCTTCTTTTTCTATAGTTGAATATTAATTTGTGTGTTTTCTTTAAACTTAGAAAGAAAATAAGAAAAGGTTGTATATAGGTCAGAATTTGGAGCATTCTGTATCACTAATGCGGGCTCCCAAAGCATACGCACTCGTGGCATCTATTGTAAGTGGAATGGTTTATTAAATTCTGGATTCTATAGCAAAATGGGGAAGAGGATAGTAATCTTATTTCTTTTAGAAAACGATTTAAAGGCAATTTTCACAGTCTGGGTCCATAGAAAACTTTTGTATTTTGGATTGTTAATATTCAGTTAGGGGAAACCCTATCGAGTGCAAAATTCGGACTAGAATCCGACGCATGCCGGTATAGTAACGCAAAATTACTCCTAAAAATTGGATACTCTTTTCCTATCCGTTTAGGGGTAGGAAGTTTCGTAGAAGGGGCCTTTACTTTGGCGTTCAAAGGAGACCGAATTCTCTCCTTGTCCAATCCGAAAACCTAAGTATTTATTTTCGTTGGCAAAACTCTCTAGTGGACAAATTACTGTAAAAAGTATGTTTACTTATAGGCGTTATTAAACAAGGCTGTATGTGTCAAGGTGTTGGGGCAACTGTCGCTGTATACGACTAAGTCGTCCTAAGTAAGCTTCTACTCCGTCCAATCCGCCTCCGTAAGTATGATCATAATACGATGGGAACGTAGAGGCGCCGCGGTATGTAAGCGAAGGGCCATAACGGCAATACTCGTAAGGCCACCAGGTATGTGCTAAAACGCGATAATCTTCTTGACGCTACTTGGTGTCAACGGGACCTTGGTAATACCCTCTTAACAGTCCTCAATTTATCTGATATACTTACGCTCTGGAGACCTTCGTCTATTAAGTCGTCAATTTGGGTATGGAAACCCATCATTGGTTGAACTGTTACAGCTCATTGCCTTTTTCTAAAATCCGTGCACATACGGTCGAAGGTCCACATCTGGTTTTTCGGGGACTAGAAATGACACGGGATGCCCAAAGGACTGTTACTTGGTTTTATCAACCCGTGTTGAGAGTAAGAAGTTCAACCTCTGCCTCTAGCTCACCTTGTTTCCCTTGGGATCACTCTGTGGGTAGATTGCTTTGATTGGAGTAGGTTCTCTGAGTGCTATACATCGTGCAACCCAAGTACACCGGTTTTGGGACGTCATTGAATATGGTGGAGATTTGCTAACAGGATTTTTAATTTTGTTGACCTTTGTCCACTTCCAGATTTATCACAGCTAGAGGAATTTATTTCTTTAAGGCTGTCGAATTGTTCAGAAGATACTGGATATTCCTATCATTTCATCCGAACTTACTGGAAAACCCGTTCTTGTTCAGAGGGAGTTATAGTAGACAACTGTGTGAAAACGATTCTGAATAGGGTTTTTATTTGGAGTTAATATGGATATTCCGTTGTGAGTTCTCTTCTGCGGCTTCTTACCAAGTAAGTTCACCGTCACTTAGGCGCTTCACGTTTTTCTAATAGGACCTTCAAATTTGGGTGTAGGGCTGTCCTGATGAAATCGTTGAAACCAGAACTTGATCTTTTGTTCAAATGAACGAAGTTTAGTTCCGACCGATCGTAGTCCTCCTTCATATTACTCTGTGTTGTAAGGTTTCGGCGGGCCATATTCACTCTAGCTAGGCTCCGGCGTTCTTTCATTAAGGTTAAGAGAAGTGCTACCTAAAAAAGTACCCTCGGCGTTGCTTCCCCCGCAGTCCAAGTTTTTGAGAACCTGTATGGTCTCTAATTTGATGCCCATTTATTAAATCATAATTGGCGAAAACTTCAAGTTGTCTTTGTTCGCTTTCTCTTAGGGCAAACCAGAGTAGTGGAATAACCTTCTTCCCATCTTTGGAATACTGTAAACAAGATAAGGACCTCATAATCTTCAAAGTTTGATGGAAACCTTTCCCTCTCGCCTTGTGTTTGGGGGGGTCGATATTCCTAGGCCCGTCGCGTAGAACCGTTCTTGACCTCCTATACTGAGAGCCAAGGGCTTCTCGGTAAAAAATTTTTGAAGGTTAAATTTCGGCCCTTGATCCGATTGAACCTCTCTTGGAAAATCCAATGTGAGAGAAGAACTTCAACAGCCTCTGCTCTCTTAATTAGTTCAGTGAGCATTAAATCCTCCTGAGTGGACAACTGCTTCCGGATACCTAGGTGACGGTTTTGTCCATGATAGATTGAACAGGAAAGGTTGCCTGCCGAGTCTTGGGCTTAGCGGGCGACTACAGTCGTATCACCAGACGTGGGAAAAAAGGTTGTTCGCTGTTACGGGTATTACAGGCTTCAAACGGCGAAGGTGGTGGATTTTGTGCAGGTTTGCCTACTAGTTGACAACACGGAACAGCTCTTACAATACCGTTACTTCTTCCTTCATTTTGGCCATGTGAATTGCCTTAGCAATTTTTCTAAAAAGTCTTCTTTTGTCCCAGTAAGTCCACCTTTTGAGGACTTTCATGAGCAAACTTAATGCTTAATAAATTTCTATAACAGGGGTAGGCCTACTACTGCCAGTAACAGTAGATGATCACTGTTAAGTAGGATTCCTAGTTGTCTTTTTCAGTATTATAGTCCTTCTCCCAATAGTAAGTTGCTGTCACTTTTATGGGTCTTCTTCTCCCAACACAGAAGCTTCCTGAAGGTCACTTATGGTTAAGGATGGGTCTTTTCGGAGTTCTCTTACTAGGATCACCTCCTGTCGTCGGTGATAATAAATCTAATTTCGGATATACCACCGACTTAGGTACTGGTATCGGTTTTTCTGGCCCCTCCACCGTCGACCCCGATTGTTGGCTCTACTCTCGAGCCTTTCGTTGAATATGTCTCTTATCCTACCGTCGTACGTTCAGGTCCGTGGACTTCCTTCCGATGCCAACTGGAGTACGCGGACTGTTTTGGGTCATCGCCCGGGTTACACGCTCAGAAGGAATGAGGGTAGGTTTCCGTGCGTCGGGCTTCGAATGAGTAATTTTCCTCGGTTTGGATTTTCCATAACTATGGGCTCTTTCATTATTCCGCTTCTTCGCTTAAGCTGCGTTCACCAATAAATAGGTCTTCGTTCTTTTATGGGTGAAGTTTGTTGGGGAACACTCCGATTGGACGTCCAGCTGTTAAAAAATAGGAGTTTAACATATAACGTGTTTAGGTGGTACTCGCGTCTCAGTGGAGCCACCTATAAGCTTCCAACCCCTTGTAAGCGTCGAAACCCGGTATATGATCTGCGGGGAATGATATGCAGTCCTTCTCTTTATAATAATGATATGTTAGGACCCCCGTATCACCTAAAAGAATTTTACTTGCAACATTGGTATCGGTAATTCCTACTTTGCTTTTGGAAAGTAAGGGACTTCATAGCCCTTGTCAAGGTTTGACGATGATACCCTTATTCTGCGTAGGCAAACTAGGAGGATCTGTTACTTTTCCTTGGGTACAGAGCGTTACTCTTGGCTCGGACTTCCTTGGAGATGTCGTTAGTAGGATTATGATTTGTCGTGGGCAATCTATAGGATGGAAAGTATTTTTTCCATTCCCTGGTCTCATGTATCACGGCTTAAAGCATTGTGATTTAATAATGTCCCCAGTTCGAACAGTACGAACATTTCATTTTTTCCCATGTCCTATTGGTCTATAGGTTGGGCTGATTGAATGTGGTGTTTTTACTTCGGGGTTTAATTGTTACACGGGACAAGTAACGTGACTCTGTTTGCTAAGTGGTTGAACGGGCTTGGGTCGGTCGCTCTCTCTTTACGAAAGGGCCCTTCGCCAGGTTCGGGTTTATCGTTGCTGGTTTGATAACCTGGCTGCTCTTTCAGATTCGTACCAAACCTCTGGGAATAATCTCGAAGTTGTCGCCAGTGCGGGCGCCAGTCTCTATCAACGTTCGCTTGCGGTTGGCCAAAACAAGATGATACTGGCGACTCCCTCTGGAAAATTTCGCATTACTATATCTTTCCAGTTTCATTAATTTTGATGATTCTTTTGAAAGTCGTGACCCGAGAGAAGCTCGACACCATACGTTTGCAAACGCCACTGCTTTTCCCTCGGGCAATCTAAATAAGTTTGTTCCTGTTTGCCTCGTTTCATGGAACGAAAAGTCTATTTGGTAATAATAGGGAGCAGTCTATGCTTCTCTTAAAATAGTTCTCTTTTCTACGTCGTTTATGGACATAAAACTCAATATTGTGTATCGTTAGGAGGCGACACATGACTGCGCCTTTCCATTATAGAGGGTAGTGTGCAGCAATGTGGCCATTTGGTCCTGTGGGCCAGCCCTTTTGAACGTGACTGTTTCTCTAAAAGTTCCTTAATTCTGCGGTGTCGGGTTCGTTATACGTTGGTTCCTTTTAGAGCTTGCTTAGGCTAGTAAATACCCGGGTGTAACCGTTCTTTCACGTCGCCGTTCTTACGGAACTCCCTTCTGCTTCTGTTTCTAAAGAAAACGATATCCTGCTAAGCATTGATGAAATTCTGGCCTCTCGTTTAGGTTACGTTCTTTCTTTGCTTCGATTGGAGAAGGTTGTGTAATAGTTAATATGAGTTCTATCTCTCATCTAGTTGTCCTCGGACCGTGGAATTCCTGGAAACTCACAACCCTTATTATCAACTCATGGACTAATGACACCGAAGGGAATTCGGCGGCGTTCTTCTCAGGATGTTTTTTGGGACGAGCACCAAGTCCTTCTATAGTTATCCCCGTCATTGGACACCTGAGGCGTTCGTTCAACACACCGTTACAGACTCGGGGAATGATGAACCGGTGGATATGAGAGTTTGAGACGGGACCCTGAGTAGTTAAGGCACTTGTAATTCCTGGGGTTCAACTTCATTATTTAAGGCTGTTCCGTCCCGTGGGAATTCTACTTCCTCAAACTGAGTTTTAGAAAAATTAAAATTTATTCTTCCGATTCTAGGGTTCTGGCATTGCTTGGATTTTTCCGGAAATAATCTATCTTAATTAGGGACCGTAGAGTCTCTGGCTCTCGCACCTATGGTGTATTTTTTATTATAACAAGGGATTTTATCTTAACTCGTCTAGCTACTTGTTGCCAAACAGTCTAGTAATTTTAAGGTCTGTCAAGAGTAGCAGCCTCTGTTAATTCGCATGTAATAATGACTTATTTCCTTTGGATCCATTTTTCTTAATTCTCGCAAGGGAGCTTAATTTGAATGCATAAACTATTATGTACTTCAGGGTAAGTGGAACTCCCGGACAGACAACCCATTTTGTTCACGACCTTAATCTGCACCGTAACTTAGGGGCACAAAATAACTCCCATTTTTTGTCAGTTAGCTTTATGTGTTTTACCAATCATTAGCTTTCATTGGTATTGGTAGTGAATTAAAATACCACAAGCAAGTATAAATGAAATCACTATACAGCAAGAACCATATCTTAAGTTAAAATTTCTCTTTAAAGAGTAGGCGTAAAATAATTTCAATTAATATTCTAACTCTTTTTGAAAGGCTAGGGTAACTCGAAAAGAGTTCTCTTTTAATATAAGTTTTGACCATGAACTAATTACCAGACTAATGGCTAAAGCATAGGAACTTTGTATAAAGGATTTTAGTTTAAGCTTAGGCAAGCTTTGGGGTTCGTAGACCCGTACCGAGTCAGACGCTCAGGAGCTGACGGATCCTCACTCAACTACTTAATAGTAATGAACTTCAAGCTCGGCCAGATATGGCGTTGCGTGGCTCTCTGTCAATTCTAGAACCCCCAATTGGTCACTACAGTAGTGGTTACACATTCGTAAGACTAACCTAATCAATAATATAATACTTATAATATAATATTATAGTTACAATAATCATGGGGAAAGATATATTTTAATACAATAGAATACAAAAGATGAGTATTTTGATTGATTCATACTGTACCCGATAAAATATATCAGTCGAACCTTTGCTTTATCTAGTAGTAATTAAAGTGGTTCGCGATTTATTATATTACAGAACTTATTTTAACCAGGCCTTTATTTTTGTATATATGGATTGTGAATTTGGGCGCGTTACAACACCAATGAAGCTCCTGTTCAATAACTCACTGGAATACAGCTCAATGAAGCATCTGTCATACAAGTACCTGGGCAGCTAGATAGCTCTGTCATTCATTCCCTGGCAGCATTGAAAGATCTGTCTACACTCTCTGGCAGTAAGTGAAGCTCGGTTCTCAATCAACTACCTACTTAAAGGCAACTATGATGACTCTCTGTCTTGCACTTCCGAAAGCTGTTAAAGCTGTGTCATACACCCCATGGCTAACAGGATGCTCTGTTCTCCACTGGCAAAATGAAGCTCTGTCTTACATTCTGGCATCTATTGAAGCTTTGTCCATACAATCCTGGCAGTGTGAATATCGTCGTACCCTTTTTTATTTTAATTTAATTTCGTGAGTAAATCTACTCTCTGAGCCCCGGACCTAAGGGCCAGGCTCCGTTCTGAGTGCTTGCCTGGTAAGCAGGATGTTGCTGACCTGGAAAGGCCGATTGGTGCCCCACAATCATCCAAATCACAGCCTTGGGTTAGATCTGGAAGCGTGTGTGAGATATTGCTTGTTTCTTCTTGAAGGCTTCGACACTTGTTCCAGCAATGTGTTTTGATATCTTATTCCGGTTATGATGTTGAATAAGTCTGGGACCCGGATGTAGATACCAGTGTGCCACTCTAGTGTGCCACACGCACCACATTTTGCTACCCGCACTGGGATGTTATTTATACTATATTCGAAAAAGTGGGTATGTTTTCATTTCTTTCACACGAAATGTAAGGCGATTTGTACTTAATGCCAGTTGGATGGTCTGTGCGACCTTTTCTGGATTTACATGTGAAATATAATTTCTTAATATTTTCTACAATTGCCTTTCGTCATTTGATAGGTGGGTGCACTGAACTACCGATCATACGATTCGTTTTTAGGATTTCATTCATTCTCCTGTTGTGTCCAGTTAACGAGTCTCCTACTCTCTCAGTAGTGCGTCCATATACTCATGGTAGTTCTTAGGCTTGGAATTTCGCGTTATGCCCGTTATCCTAGGTATAGAATTATTTGGGTTTCATTGCAATATCCTGTATGACCTTTTGTTCCCTTTGTACTTCTTCTGTGAGGTTGACATCCTAAGTTTTGCTCTAATTCAGTGATTCTCTCTGCTAAGTCTATCTTTCCTCTGTTGTAGCATATTTGTGTTTTTAAGCATTTTCAGTAACCCGTTTTCTTCTTCTGTACCATCTCCTATGCTCTCTCTCTATATCTTACATTCCTCTGGGTTTCCTCTATGGTACATGTTTCATACATACTTTGTATGCTTCTGTATTCAGCTTCTCTAGGCACTGGTGGGGATTTAGGGTGCTCTTGTCTGATTCCCAGGGTATGTCTAATAGCTCTTGGTTTATTTTTCCCAGTTAATTCTATGATTGTTTTAAAAATTTAAACTTACTGAGCATTCCGTCTCTGACTTTGCGATGCAGTTTCCTACCCCTGAGTTAAATACTAGTTTGAACCTCTATGATGCTATGATCAGAGTAAATAGTTTTGGAAACTGTTATGTCTCTGATCAGATCCTTGTTGTTTGTGAATATCAAATCCAGGGTATTTCTTTCTAGTTGGATCAATTACCTGTTGGTTTAAAGAGTACTTTTCACAAAACCTCATTATTTCCCTGGTATGGAGCAGTGAAGCTATGTCATACACTCCCTGGCCACAATGAAATTCCGCCAAACCTTTAAGGCAACAATGAAGCTTGCCATACACTCCTGGCAACATTGAAACTCTCTCATGCACTCCTTGCAACAATTGAAGCTCTGTCATACACTCTCGGCAACAAGAAAGCGCTGTCATACACTCACTGGAACAATGAAGCTCTGTCATACACTCCAGGCTGGAATGAAGCTCTGTCTTGCCATCCCTGGCAACAATGAAATGTCAAACCTTTTCTGCGCAGTGAAGTTCTGCAATACACTCCCTGGCAGCATCAAGCTCTGTATATACTCCCTCGCAACAATGAATTCTGTCATACAACCACTGGCGGCAATGAAGCTCTGTCTTGCGCTCCCTGGCAGCAATGAAACTCTCCATAAACTACCTGACAACTATGAAGCTCTGTCATACACTCCTGGGAAAATGAAGCTCCGTCATACATTCCCGGGGAACAATGAGACTGTTATACTCTTCCTCGCAACAATGGAGTTCTGTCATACACTCCCTGGCAGCAATGAAGCTCTGTCATGCACTCCCTGGCAGCAATGAAGCTCTGTTATGCACTACATGGAAACTATGAAGCTCTGTCGCATATTCCCTATCAACTGTGAAGCTCTGTCATACTCTGCATGGCAACAATGAAGCTATGTCATTCATCACCCCAGGATGCAGTGAAGCTCTCTCATACACTCCAGGAAGCAGTGAAGCTCTGTCATGCATTCCCTGGCAGGAGTGAAACTCTGTCATAAACTCCCTGGCAATATTGAGCTTTGTCATATATTCCGTTGTAACAAGAACCTCTTTCATACAATCCTCTAAACAATGAAGCTCTGTCTTACACTCCCTGGCAGCAGTTAAAACTCTGTCATACACTCCCTGGCAGCAGTGAAGCTCTGTCATACACTCCCTGGTAGCAGGAAAATCTGTCATACACTCCGTGGCAGCAGTGAAGCTCTCATAAACTCCCTGGCAGCAATGAAGCTCGGTCATACACTCCATGGCAACAATGAACCTCTGTCGTACATTCCTTGGCAACATTGAAGCTCCGTCATACACTCCCTGGCAGCAGTGAAGTTCTGTCATACACTCAGGGCCAGACTCGTGGAACTCCGTGTTCATCAAGAACTGCAAGAAGCCCCTATCACGAGCTTTTACTGTCCTATGGAGAGGTAGCATGGACACAGGGGTCGTCCCACAGTTACTAAAAACAACAGACATAGCCCCACTCCACAAAGGGGACAGTAAAGCAATAGCAAAGTGCTACAGACCGATAGCACTAACATCTCATATCATAAAAATCTTTGAAAGGGTCCTAAGAAGCAAGATCGCCACCCATCCAGAAACCATCAATTACACAACCAAGAGCAACATGGTCGCTCCTGTCTGTCTCAACTATTGGATCACTACGACAAGATTCTAGATGCACTAGAAGACAAAAATAATGCAGATGTAACATATACAGACTTTGCAAAAGCCTTCGACAAGTGAGACCATGGCATAATAGCGCAAAAAACGCGTGCTAAGGAATAGCAGGAAAAGTTGGTAGATGGATCTATAACTTCCTCACAAACAGAACACAAAGAGTAGTAAACAGAGTAAAGTCCGAGGCGGCTTCGGTGAAAAGCTGTGTTCCACAAGGCACAGTACTCGCTCCATCTTGTTTCTCATCCTCATATCTGGCATAGACAAGGAAGTCAGCCACAGCACCGTGTCTTCCTTTGCAGATGACACCCGAATCTGCATGACAGTGTCTCCATTGCAGACACTGCTAGGCTCCAGGCGGACATCAACCAAATCTTTCAGTGGGCTGCAGAAAACAATATGAAGTTCATCGATGAGAAATTTCAATTACTCAGATATGGTAAACACGAGGAAGTTAAAACTTCATCAGAGCACTAAACAAATTCCGGCACAAAATAGAGTGAAAAACCAACGTCATAGACCTGGGAGTGATCATGTCGGAGGATCTCACCTTCAAGGACCATAGCATTGTATCAATCGCAGCTGCTAGAAAAATGACAGGATGGGTAATGAGAACCTTCAAAACTAGGGATGCCAAGCCCATGATGGCACTCTTCAGGTCACTTGTTCTATCTAGGCTTGAATATTGCTGCATACTAACAGCACCTTTCAAGGCAGGTGAAATTGATGACATAGAAAGAATGTAGAGAGAACATTCACGGCGCGCATAACGGAGATAAAACACCTCAATTACTGGGAGCGCTTGAAGTTCCTGAACCTGTATTCCCTGGAACGCAGATACATGATTATATACACCTGGAAAATCCTAGAGGGACTAGTACCGAACTTGCACACGAAAATCACTCACAACGAAAGCAAAACACTTGGCAGATGATGCAACATTTCCCCAATGAAAAGCAGGGGTGTCACTAGCACGTTAAGAGACAATACAGTAAGTGTCAGGGGCCTGAGACTGTTCAACTGCCTCCTAGCATACATAAGGTGGATTACCAATAGACCCCTTGCAGTCTTCAAGCTGGCACTGGACAAGCAAATAAATGTCGATACCTGACCAGCCGGGCTGTGGCTCGTACGTAGGATTGCGTGCAGCCAGCAGTAACTGCCTGGTTGATCTGGCTCTGATCCACCAGGAGGCCTGGTCACAGACCAGGCGCTGGGGACGTTGACCCCCGGAACTCTCTCCAGGTAAACTCCAGGTAAACTCTTTGGCAGTAGTGAAGCTCTGTCATACACTCCCTGGGAGCAGCTAATCTCTGTTATACACTCACTGGCAGCATTGAAGTTGTGTCATACAGTCCTTGGCAGCAGTGAAGGTCTGTCATACACTCCCTGGCAACAATGAAGCTCTGCGATACACTGCCTGACAGCAGTGAAGCTCTGTCATACACTCCCTGACAGCAAGGAAGCTCTGTCATACACTCCCCGGCAACATTGAAGCTTTGTCATGCATTCCGTTGTAACAATGAACCTCTGTCATACACTCCATCAAAACATTGAAGCTTTGTTATTCACTTCATGGCAGCAGTGAATCTTTGTCATACACTCCCTGGCAGCAGTGAAGCTCTGTCATACACTCCCTGGCAACAATAAAACTCTGTCATACACTCCCTTGCAGCAATGAAGCTCAGACATACACTCCCTGGCAGCAGAAATCTTCGTCATGCACTCCACGGCAGCAGTGAAACTCTGTCATAAACTACAATGAAGCTCTGCCATACACTCCCTGACGGCAGTCAACCTCTGTCATATACTCCATGGCAATAATGAAGCTCTGTTATACACTCCCTGGCAGCAATGAAGCTCTGTCATGCACTCCCGGGAGCAGTGAAGCTCTGTCATACACTCCCTGGCAGGAGTGATGTTCTGTCATAAACTCCTGGCAACATTCAAACTTTGTCATACATTCTGTTGTATCAACGAACCTCTGTCATGAACTTCCTCTCAACAATGAATCTCTGTCATACACTCCCTGGCAGCAGTGAAGCTCTCAGAAACTCCCTGGCAGCAATGAAGCTCGGTCACATACTTCCTGGAAACAATGAACCTCTGTCGTACACTCCTTGGCAACACTGAAGCTCTGTCATACACTCCCTGGCAGCAGTGAAGCTCTGTCATACACTCCCTGGCAGCAGCTAATCTCTGTTATACACTCACTGGCAGCAGTGAAGTTGTGTCACACAGTCCTTGGCAGCAGTGAAGGTCTGTCATACACTCCCTGGCAAGAGAAAGCTTCGTCATACACTCCCTGGCAGCAGTGAAGCTCTGTCATACACACCCTGGCAGCAGCTAATCTATGTTATACACTCCCTGGCAGCAGTGAAGTTGTGTCACACAGTCTTTGGCAGCAGTGAAGCTCTGCCATACACTACCTGACAGCAGTGAAGCTCTGTCATACACTCCCTGGCAACAATGAAGCTCTGTCATATGCTCCCTGGCAAGACTGAAGCACTGTCATTAAACTCTCTGGCAACATTGAAGGTTTGTCATACATTCCGTTGTAAAAATGAACCTCTGTCATACACTTCATCAAAACATTGAAGCTCTCTTATACACTCCATGGCAGCAGTGAAACTTTGTCATGCACTCCCTGGCAGCAGTGAAGCTCTGTCATACACTCCCTGGCAACAATGAAGCTCTCCCATACTCTCCCTGACGGCAGCCAACCTCTGTCATACACTAAATGGCAACAATGAAGCTCTGTTATACACTCCCAGGCTGAAGTGAAGCTCTGTCATACACTCACTGGCAGCAGTGAAGCTCTGTCATGCACACCCTGGGAGCAGGGAAGCTCTGTCATACACTCCCTAGCATGAGTGAAGCTCTGTCATAAACTCCCGGAAAACATTCAAGCTTTGTTATTCATTCCGTTGTAACAATGAACCTCTGTCATGCACTCCCTCTCAACAATGAATCTCTGTCATGCACTCCTGGGAGCAGTGAAGCTCTGTCATTCACTCCCTGGCAGGAGTGATGCTCTGTCATAAACTCCATGGCAACATTCAAACTTTGTCATACATTCTGTTGTAACAATGAAACTCTGTCATGAACTCCCTCTCTACAATGAATCTCTCTCATACACTCCCTGGCTACAATAAAGCTCTCTCAAACACTTCGAGGAAACAATGAAGCTCTTCCATACACTCCCAGGCAACATTGAAACTCTGTCGTACACTCCTTTGCAGCAATGAAGCTCCGATATGCACTCCCTGGCAAAAATAAAGCTCTGTCATACACTACTTGGCTGGAATGAAGCTCTGTCTTGCCATTCCTGGCAACAATGGAACACTGTCAAACTCTCTATGCCAACAGTGAACCTTTGCCATACACTCGCTGGCAGCCATCAAGCTCTGTCATACACTCCCTCGCAACAATAAATCTCTGCCATACAACCACTGGCGGCAATGAAGCTCTGTTTTGCGCTCCCTGGCAGTAATGAATCTGTCTCATACAGTATCAGACAACTATGAAGCTCTGTCATACATTCCCAGGACAATGAGAATCTGATATACTCTTCCTCGCAACAATGGAGCTCTCTCATACACTCCCTGGCAGCAATGAAGATATGTCATACACTCCCTGGCAGCAATGAAGCTCTGTTATGCACTACACGGCAACTATGAAGCTCTGTCGCACATTCCCTATCAACTATGAAGCTCTGTCATACACTCAATGGCAATAATAAACTCTGTTGTTCAATAGATGGCAACAATGAAGCTCTGTCATACACTCCCTGGCGGCAATGAAGCTCTGTCATACACTCCCTGGCAACAATGAAGCTAGGTCATACACTCCAAGGATGCAGTGAAGCTCTTTCATACACTCCCTGGCAGCAGTGAAGCTCTGCCATGCACTCCCTGACAGGGGTGAAGCTCTGTCATAATCTTCCTGGCAACACTGAAGCTTTCTCATGCATTCTTTTGTAACAATGAGCCTCTTTCATACAATCCCTCTCAACAATGAAGCTCTGTCTTGCACTCCCTGGCAGCAGTAAAGCTCTGTCATACACTCCCTGGCAGCAGTGAAGCTCTGTCATACACTCCCTGGTAGCAGGGAACTCTGTCATATACTCCTTGGCAGCAGTGAATCTCTCATGAACTCCCTGGCAGCAATGAAGCTCGGTCATACACTCCTTGGCAACAATGAACCTCTGTCGTACACTCCTTGGCAACACTTAAGCTCTCTCATACACTCTCTGGCATTAGTGAAGCTCCGTCATACACTACCTGGCAGCAGCTAATCTCTGTTATTCACACCCTGTCAGCAGTAAAGCTCTGTCATACACTCCCTGGCAGCATGGAAGCTTTCTCATACATTCCCTGGCAGCAGTGAAACTCTCTCATGAATTCCCTGGCAACAATGAAGCTCTGTCATTCACTCCCTGGCAACAATGAACCCCTGTCATACACTCCCTGTAGGCAGTGAAATTCTCTCATACACTCCCTGGCAACAATGAAGTTCTTTCATACACTCCCTGGCAACAAAGAAGGTCTGTCATACACACCCTTGCATCAGCGAAGATCTCTCATACACTCCATGCAACAATGAAGCTATGTCATTCACTCCCTGGCAGCAGTGAAGTTCTTTCATACACTCCCTGGCAACAATAAATCGCTGTCATACACTCCCTGGCGACAATGAAACACTGTCACACACTCCATGGCAACAACGAAGCTCTGTAATTCCCTCCCTGGCAGTAGAGAAGCTCTGTCATTCACTATCTGGCAGCAGCTATGCTCTGTTATATACTCCCTGGCAGCAGTAAAGCTCTGTCATACACTCCCTGGCAGCAATGAAGCTATGTCACAAACTTCCTGGCAGCAGCGAAGCTCCCTCAAAAACTTCCTGGCAAAAATGAAGCCCTGTCATACACTCCCTGACAAAGATGAAGCATTGTTGTACACTACCTGACAGCAGTAAAGCTCTGTCATAAACTCCCTGCCAAAAATGAACCTCTGTCGTACACTCCTTGGCAACACTTAAGCTCTCTCATACACTCTCTGGCATTAGTGAAGCTCCGTCATACACTCCCTGGCAGCAGCTAATCTCTGTTATTTACACCCTGGCAGCAGTTAAGTTGTGTCATACAGAGCTTGGCAGCAGTGAAGGTTTGTCATACACTCCCTGGCAGCAGCTAATCTCTGTTATTTACACCCTGGCAGCAGTTAAGTTGTTCATACAAGCTTGGCAGCAGTGAAGGTTTGTCATACACTCCCTGGCAGCAGTGAAGCTCAGACATACACTCCCTGGCAGCAGAAAGCTTCGTAATGCACTCCTTGGCAAGAGTAAAGCTCTGTCATACATCCCTGGCAGCAATGAAGGTCTGTCATATACTCCCAGGCTGCAGGGGAAGCTTTTGTTAATCACTCCCGGGCCCAGCAATGAAGCTCTGTCATACATCCCTGGCACAAGGTAGCTCTGTCATACACTCCCTGGCAGGACGAAGCACTGTCATTAAACTCCCTGGCAATTGAAGCTTCGTCATACATTCCGTTGTAAAAATTTGAACCTCTGTAAATGCACATCCATCAAAACTTTGAAGCTCTCTTAAACACTCCATGGCAGCAGTGAATCTTTGTCATGCACTCCCTGGCAGCAGTGAAGTTCTGCAATACATTCCCTGGCAACAATAAAACTCTGCCATACACTCTTTTGAGCAGTGAAGCTCAGACATGCACTCCCTGGCGTCAGAAAGCTTCGTCATGCATTGCCTGACAGCAGTCAAGCTCTGTCATACACTCCATGGCAACAATGAAGCTCTGTCATACACCCCCTGTCAGCAGTGAAGATCTGTCAAACGCCCCCTCTTATAAACAAAAGCTCTCTCGTACCCTCCCTGGCAACTTGAAGGTCTGTCATACACTCCCTTGCAACAATGACGCTCTGTCTTACATTGTCTGGCAGCAGTGAAGCTTTGTCATACAGTCCCTGGCAGGAGGTAAACTCTGCAATATAGTCCCTGACAGCAGAGAAGCTCAGACATACACTCCCTGGCAACAGTGAAGCTCTGTTATACACTCCTTGGCAGCAGTGACGCTCTATCATGCAATCCCTGGCAGCAGTGAACTCTGTAATACACCCCCTTGCAGCAATAAAGCTCTGTTATACTCTCACTGGCAGCAGTAAAGCTCCTAGTACACCCCCTGGCAGCAGTTGAAGCTCTTTCATACGCTCCCTGGCAGCAGTGAAGCTCTGTTATACACTCCTTGACAACAACAATGCTGTCACACACTCACTGGCAGCAGTGAAACTCTGTCATATACTCCCTGTCAGCAGTAAAGCTCTGTCATACACTCCCTGGCAGCATGGAAGCTTTCTCATACACTCCTGGCAGCAGTGAAACTCTCTCATAAATTCCCTGGCAACAATGAAGCTCTGTCATTCACTCCCTTTCAACAATGAACCCCTGTCATACACTCCCTGTAAGCAGTGAAATTCTCTCATACACTCCTGGCAACAAGGGAAGTTCTTTCTTACACTCCCTGGCAAACAATGAAGCTCTGTCTAACACTCCCTGGCAGCAGTGAATTTCTTTCGTACACTCCCTGGCAACAATGAAGGTCTGTCATACACACCCTTGCATCAGCGAAGATCTCTCATACACTCCATGCAACAATGAAGCTATGTCATACACTCCCTGGCAGCAGTGAAGTTCTTTCATACACTCCCTGGCAACAATAAATCGCTGTCATACACTCCCTGGCAACAATGAAACACTGTCACACACTCCATGGCAACAACGAAGCTCTGTAATTCCCTCCCTGGCAGTAGAGAAGCTCTGTCATTCACTATCTGGCAGCAGCTATGCTCTGTTATATACTCCCTGGCAGCAGTAAAGCTCTGTCATACACTCCCTGGCAGCAATGAAGCTATGTCACAAACTCCCTGGCAGCAGCGAAGCTCCCTCATAAGATAAGATAAGATAAGATTTCGTTCGGATTTTTAACCCCGGAGGGTTAGCCACCCAGGATAACCCAAGAAAGTCAGTGCGTCATCGAGGACTGTCTAACTTATTTCCATTGTTGTCCTTAATCTTGTCCCCCAGGATGCCACCCACACCAGTCGACTAACACCCAGGTACCTATTTGCTGCTAGGTGAACAGGACAACAGGTGTAAGGAAACGTGTCGAAATGTTTCCACCCGCCGGGAATCGAACCCGGGCTCTCCGTGTGTGAAGCGGGAGCTTTAGCCACCAGGCCACCGGGCCACCTAAACTTCCTGGCAGCAGCGAAGCTCTCTCATAAACTTCCTGGCAAAAATGAAGCCCTGTCATACACTCCCTGACAAAGATGAAGCATTGTTGTACACTACCTGACAGCAGTAAAGCTCTGTCATAAACTCCCTGCCAAAAATGAATCTCTGTCAAACACTCCATGGCATCAATTAAGCTCTGTCATACTCTCCATGGCAGCAGTGAAGCTCTATCATACCCTTCCTGGTAGCAGTGAAGCTCTGTTATGCACTTCCTGGCATCAGTGAAGCTCTGTCATACACTCTCTGGCAGTAGAGAAGCTCTGTCATACTCTCCCTGACGGCACCTAAGCTCTGTTATACATTCCCTGGAATTAGAGAAGCTCTGTCATACACCACCTGGCAGCATTGAAGATCTGTCAATCGCTCCCTCTTATCAGTGAAGCTCTTCCATACTCTCCCTAGCAACAATGAATGACTATCATACTCTCCCTTGCAAAAATGAAGGTCTGTCATACACACCCTGGCAGCAGTGAAGATCTGTCATACACTCCCTGACAACTTTGGAGATCTGTTATACACTCCCTGGAAACAATGAAGCTCTGTCATACACTCCCTGTCAATAATGAAGCTCTGTCATTAAATCAATGGCAGCATTGAAGGCCTGTCATACACATTCTGGCAGCAATTAAGCTCTGTCATACACTCCCTACCAGTAGTGAAGCACTGACACACACACCCTGGCAGCAGCTGAGCTCTGTTATACACTCTCTGGCAGCATTGAAGCTGTCATACACTCCCTGGCAGCAATGAAGCTGTGTCATTCATTCCCTCACAGCAGTGAAGGTCCGTCATACACTCACTGGCAGCAGTGAAGCTCTGTCATACAGTCCCTGGCAGCAGTGAAGCTCTGTCATGCAATCCCTGGCAGCAATGAACTCTGTCATACACTCCCTTGCAGTAATAAAGCTCTGTCATACCTTCCCTGGCAGCGTAAAGCTATGTCATACAACCCCTGGCAGCAATGAAGCTCTGTCAAACACTCCCTGGCAGCAGTGAAGGTCTGTTATATACTCCCTAGCAACAACGATGCTCTGTCATACGCTCCCTGGCAATAATGAAGCTCTGTCACACACTCCCTGGCAGCAGTAGAGCTCTGTCATACACTCACTGGCAGCAGTGAAGCTCTGTCATATACTCCCTGTCAGCAGTAAAGCTCTGTCATACACTCCCTGGCAGCATCGAAACTTTCTCATACACTCCCTGGCAGCAGTGAAGCTCTATCATGAACTCCCTGGCAAGAATGAAGCTCTGTCATTCACTCCCTGGAAACAATGAACCCCTGTCATACACTCCCTGTATGCAGTGAAATTCTCTCATACACTCCCTGGCAACAATGAAAGTTTTTCATACACTCCCTGGCAACAATGAAGCTCTGTCATACACTCCCTGGCAGCAGTGAATTTCTTTCATACACTCTCTGGCAACAATGAAGCTCTGTAATACACACCCTGGCATCAGCTGTAGTGAAAGTCTGTCATTCACTCTCTTGCACCAGCTAAGCTCTGTTTTACACACCCTGGCAGCAGTAAAGCTCTGTCATACACTCCCTGGCAGCAAAGAAGCTATGTCACAAAATTCCTGGCAGCAGTGAAGCTCTCTCATAAACTCCCGGGCAAAAATGAAGCTCTGTCATACACTCCATTGCATCAATTATGCTCTGTCATACACCCGATTGCAGCGTTGAAGCTCTACATACCCTTCCTGGTAGCAGTGAAGCTCTGTTATGCACTCCTTGGCATCAGTGAAGCTCTGTCATACACTCCATGGCAGCAGCGAAGCTCTGTCATACACTCCATGGCAGCAGCGAAGCTCTGTCATACACTCTAAGGCTGCAGTGAAGCTCTGTCATACACTCCCTGGCAGCAATGAATTCTGTCATACACTCCCTTGCAGTAATAAAGCTCTGTCATACATTCCCTGGCAGCGTAAAGCTATGTCATACACTCCCTGGCAGCAATGAAGCTCTGTGAAACACTCCCTGGCAGCAGTGAAGGTCTGTTATACACTCCTTAGCAACAAGGATGCTCTGTCATACGCTCCCTGGCAATAATGAAGCTCTGTCACACACTCCCTGGCCGCAGTAGAGCTCTGTCATACATTCACTGGCAGCAGTGAAGCTCTGTCATATACTCCCTGTCAGCAGTAAACTAATTCAGTCACTTGCAAAAATGAAGGTCTGTCATACACTCCCTGGTAGCAGTGAAGCTCTGTCATACACTCCCTGGCAGCAATGAAGCTGTCATACACTCCCTGGCAGCAGTGAAGCTCTTTGATACACCCCATTGCGTCAATGAATCTCTGTCAAACACTCCCTATCAGCAATGAAGCTCTGTCATACACTCTGTGGCAACAATGAAGCTCTGTGATACTCCCCTGGCAACAATGAAGCTCTGTCAAACACTCTCTCGCAACAATGAACCACTGTCATATACTCCCTGCCAACAATGAAGCTCTGTCATGCACTCTCTGGCAACAATGAAGCTACGCTATACAATCCCTGGCAGCAATGAAGCTCTGTCATACGCTCCCTGGCAACAATGAAGCTTTGTCATACACACATTGCCAACAATAAAACTATGTCATTAATTCCCTGGCTGCAGCGATGCTTTCTCATACATTCCTAAGGCATCAGTTAAACTCTGTCATACACTCCCTGACAGCAGTGAAGCTCAGTCATACACTCCCTGGCAACAATAATGCACTGTCATACACTCCTTTGCAACAATGATACTCTGTCACACTCCCTGGCAGCACTGAAGCTCTTTAACACACTCCCTCGCAGCACTGAAGCTCTGTCATACAGTCCCTGGTAGCAGGGAAGATCTGGCATATACTCCCTGTCAGCAGTGAAGATCTGTCAAACGCTCCCTCTTATCAATGAAGCTCTATCGTACCCTCCCTGGCAACATTGAAGGTCTGTCATACACTCCCTTGCAACAATAAAGCTGTCTAACACTGCCTGGCAGCAATGAAGATTTGTCAGACGCTATCTGCGAAAATGAAGCTCATTCATACGCTCCGTTGCAGCAGTGAATTCCTTTCACACACTCCCTGGTAGCAGTGAAGCTCTGTCATACACTCCCTGGCAGCAGTGAAGCTGTCATACACTCCCTGGCAGCAGGGAAGCTCTGTCGTAAACTCTCTGGCAACAATGAATCTCTGTCATACACTCCCTGCCAACAATGAAGCTGTGTCATACACTCCCTGGCAAGAGTGAAGCTCTGTCACACACTCCCTGACAACAATGAAACTCTGTCATGCACTCCATGGCAACAATGAAGCTCTGTCATACACCCCCTGTCAGCAGTGAAGATCTGTCAAACGCTCCCTCTTATAAACTAAGCTCTCTCGTACCCTCCCTGGCAACATTGAAGGTCTGTCATACACTCCCTTGCAACAATGACGCTCTGTCTTACATTGTCTGGCAGCAGTGAAGCTTTGTCATACAGTCCCTGGCAGGAGGTAAACTCTGCAATATAGTCCCTGACAGCAGAGAAGCTCAGACATACACTCCCTGGCAACAGTGAAGCTCTGTTATACACTCCTTGGCAGCAGTGACACTCTGTCATGCAATTCCTGGCAGCAGTGAACTCTGTAATACACCCCCTTGCAGCAATAAAGCTCTGTCATACGCTCACTGGCAGCAGTAAAGCTCTCTAATACACTCCCTGGCAGCAGTGAAGCTCTTTCATACGCTCCCTGGCAGCAGTGAAGCTCTGTTATACATTCCCTGACAGCAACAATGCTGTCACACACTCACTGGCAGCAGTGAAGCTGTCATACACTCCCTGGCAGCAGGGAAGCTCTGTCATAAACTCTCTGGCAACAATGAATCTCTGTCATTAAATCAATGTCAGCACTGAAGGTCTTTCATACACTTCCTGGCAGCAGTAAAGCTCTATCATACACTCCATGGCAGTAGTGAAGCACTGTCACACACTCCCTGGCAGCAGCTAAGCTCTGTTATACACTCCATCGCAGCATTGAAGCTGTCATACACTCCCTGGCAGCAATGAATCTGTGTCATACATTCACTCGCAGCAGTGAAGGTCTGTCATACACTCACTGGCAGCAGTGAAGCTCTGTCATACAGTCCCTGGCAGGAGGTAAGCTCTGCAATATAGTCCCTGACAGCAGTGAAGCTCAGACATACACTCCCTGGCAACAATGAAGCTCTGTCATACACTCTGTGGCAGCAGCTAAGCTCTGTTATACACTCCCTTGCAGCAGTGAAGCTCTGTCATACACTCCCTTGCAGCAGTGAAGCTCTGTTATATACTCCCTACCACCACTATGCTCTGTCATATGCTCCCTGGCAATACTGAAGCTCTGTCATACACTAACTAGCAGCAGTGAAGCTCTGTCATTTACTCCCTGTCAGCACTAAAGCTCTGTCATACACTCCCTGTCAGCAGTGAAAACCTCTCAATAACTCCCTGGCAACAATGAAGCTCTGCCATTCACTCCCTGGCAACGATGAACCCCTGTCATGCACTCTCTGTAGGCAGTGAAGTTTTCTCATACACTCCCTGGCAACAATGAAGCTCTGTCATACTCTCCCTGTCAACAATGAAGCTCTGTCTTACACTCCATTGCAACAATGAAGCTCTGTGAAATTCTCCCTAGCAACACTGAAGCTCTGCTATTCACTCCCAGGCAACAATGAAGCTTTCTCATACACTCTCTGACAACAATAAACCTCTGTCATACACTCCCTGGCAACAATAATGCTCTGTAATACACTCCCTGGCAACAATGAAGCTCTCTCATTCACTCCATGGCAGGAATGAAGCTCTGTCTTACAGTCCCTGGCAACAATGAAGCTCTGTCTTACACTCCATTGCAACAATGAAGCTCTGTGAAATTCCCTGGCAACAATGAAGCTCTGCTATTCACTCCCAGGCAACAACGAAGCTTTCTCATACACTCTCTGACAACAATGAACCTCTGTCATACACTCTCTGGCAACAATAATGCTCTGTCATACACACTATGAAGATCTGTCATTCACTACCTGGGAAACAAGGAAGCTCTGTCATACACTCCGTGGCAATAATGAAGCTCTGTCATTAACTAAATGGCAGCAGTGGAGGTCTGTCATACACTTCCTGGCAGCAGTGAAGGTCTGTCATACACTCCCTGGCAGCAGTGAGGCTCTGTCATACAGTCCCTGGCAGCAGTGAAGCTCTGTCATACACTCCCTGCAAGCAGTGAAGCTCTGTCACACAGTCCCTGGCAGCAGTGAAGATCTGTCATACACTCCCTGGCAGCAGTGAATCTCTGTCATGCAGTCCCTGGCAGCAGGTAAGCTATGCCATATATTCCCTGGCAGAAGTGAAACTTAGACATACACTCCCTGGCAGCAGTGAAGCTTCGTCATACACTCCCTGGCAGCAGTGAAACTCAGACATACACTCCCTGGCAGCAGTGAAGCTCTGTCATTCACTCTCTGGCAGAAGTGAAGCTCTGTCATTCACTCCCTGGCAGCAGTAAAGCTCTCTCATGCACTCCCTGACAGCAGTAAAGCTCTGTCATGCACTCACTTGCAGCAATGAAGCACTGTCATACACTCCCTGGCAGCAGTGAAGCTCTGTTGTAGACTCCCTGGCAGCAGTGAAGCTCTGGCCAGGTTGTAAGATCAACACAAACAATCCATGTATTGTGTATTATGTATTGTGCCAAAACAAAAGCATTCACATTGCTAAACTCACAAACTATAATGTAGTCGCTTAGCCTTAATACCATAATCTGTAAAATATAAAGTTTAGAATTAATAAAAGTTTGCCCGAAATGCCTAGCCATGCTAGGTGTCCTAGTGGCCCCCTCTGTAATTAATATTTTAAAACTGTAAACCCCCAAAATATCCAAAATTTTAAAACCCCCGTCTCGTAACCCTTGAGAGAAGTAAGTAAGTAAGTAAGTAAGTAAGTAAGTTTATTCAGGTATACACAAATACAGTTACATAGAATTATCATATATAGCAGCATATGTGTAGAGAACCCGGGATAACCCAAAAAAGTAACAAGTGATTTTTCCCCATTGGGGCCCTTTTTTCCTTATTTTTATAGTATAAAGGTTAAATTTTTTCCCTTATTGTTCTACAATGAAGAAAACATCTTTTTCCTACTAAAAAGACTATTAAACACCAAGGCTTAAGACTTCTACAATAGATGTCAAAAAGGGAATAAGGAAAAATTTACACGTATTTAGCTAAAAATAAAAAATCATTCCCCCTTTCTGTAGTACATCATCAACACCTTTGGCATCTTCTTGAACTGGTTCGCGTATGACTGGCTTTGAATGTGCGGGTAGTTGTTCTTTCCCTTTTTGCTGTACAATAAAAGGTGTTTGAAGCCGGGCCACTGACGTGGGTAAAAAAAAGTTGTGCTCCCCCCCCTAGTTCTATATTGTTTTGGGTTCCCAGCCTTGACAAAATTCAGCAAGATATTCTGGACATTGCTTGTGACAATTTTATAACAGATTACTTCAGTTGTTTTATCTGTTTTCAACTTTCAGCATATCCAACGCTGAAATTTATTTTGGCCTACATTTTCCTTGTCCCAGCCCGGGATGAATCTTACATTTTTTTCTGGGTGATTTGCAGTCTATTTTTCGTTTTTTTCAAGGCGGGTACCAAAAGAAAAGCGTAATCCTATGGCATTGTAAAAGGGGCTAGACATAGAGCCCGCGACCCCTCAGTGGGTGACAGTGTTGTCGTACAGGAACTTCATTTGGGCTTTCGCTTCTTTACTACACTTTTCCCCAAAATTTCCTGACATGCTTGGGTAAAAGGGGGTTTCCCCAAAAATTTTACTGATAAAACCCCAAAGTGAGGGGCCCCCCTTAATTGAACATTAAAATTATTTACCCTTCTCGTTTATGTTTCTCCCAAAGAGAAGGCTTCGTTTTCCAGGTGTAAAGATAGTTTGTTTTTACTAACCTTTTGCTGCGGGACCCCGTTCCGGGTTTTTTAAAATTTCAATATCTTGGGGGTCTTTACCTGACACTAACAGAGCATGTCATTGCATACGTAGGATTTGATTGACATATAGGCAATCATTGAATAACATAAGAATAATAAGGGACCCAGAATACTACCTTGGGGAAAATCCACATGTTTCGGCGGGGTTTTTCTTTTTTGTTATTTTGACTTTTTGTCCCTTTTGCAAGGTAGGACTTAAACCAGTCTACAAACCTATCCCGAAGTTTGAAGTTTTTTAATAATATATTGTGGTTGACATATCGAAGGCCCTTTTAGGTTAAGGTTCCCATGCCTATGAGGTTCCCCTTTGACATTTTATTTTCAGGTTTAACCACAATTAATAAGGGAGGTGTCGGTTGAGTAGGGTCTTTTAAAACCCCATTGATAGTATGGGAATGTTTTTGTCTTTTAAAGGGACTTAACTTCTGGAATACAAACCCCCCTCTCTAAATTTGATATTATACTGATATAAACACCCATATTGTTTCATCAACCTCTATTTTTTTTAAAGATGGAGTAACCTGGCCTCCTTGAACCCCCCCCGGTACGGTATTTGGGTGATTTTAAATTTTTTATGTGAGCAATAGGGATTGACAGTTCAGAACACCTTTTTAGGAATTAGACGGGGGGTTTACGGGCCTGTGCTCTGTTGGTTTTTAACGCTTAGTTCTTTTTAATAAGTCAAGATAATTACTAGTTACAATGTTTGGGGTTTCCCCTTTATTGGTAAGTTGTTTGAAACTTATCAAGCTGTGTTAAAGTATTTTTATGCACGGGGAGTTTACTTTCTAGTGTTGATGCAAAGATGTTGTTGATTAAAGCAATTTGCCACCTTAGATGTTTGTGGCAAACCTCATTATCGAAGTGATCATTTAGACCTATCTACTGGCTTAGGGTAACCCCAATGTTTTAGTGATGCCAAGCTTCTGGGGGTTTTGCTTATACTCTTCAATTTTTGAGCAGTAGTCTTTGCCTTTCTCCTTTTTTAAGTCTCTGACTCTTTCCTCACCCCTTTGGAATTTATTTATGCGCATTTCCTGTCTGTTTGTTTAAATCTTTTTAGATGGTCTCTGAATTTATATACTAATATCTCAGATTCATCCCGGGTTTTCAGTTCTTCGTTTTTAAACTAACCCCTTTAATGGTGCAATATTATCAAGGGTAGGAACTTGTTTTGAATTTTTCCCGGGATCGTTTACGTCCGTGCAATTGTTATTCTCTGTCCCAAAAATTTTGTAGCCTATTTACCCGTGTTTTCTTTACTGTATTTCTAGTTGACCCATTTTTTTTGTCCTGTGTAGGCCCACCTATCCCCAGTTATTTTCCGGGCAGTAAAAATGAAATGATCACTAAGACCTGTGGGAATGACGCCTGACTGTAAAGTTCTCAGAGCGGTTTCAAAGTATGTGGTCAATTGGGTGGGGGAACTGTGTGACCCGGGTTTAGTATTAAAAAATTGGTGTAACTATTTAATCCAGAATTTGCTATACCTTTTCATAGCCCCTTATTTTTTCTGCTGAAAAAATATTTTAAAATCGCCCGTATTATTGTCTCGCAATTGTTTTCAAATCCGACAAGACTCTGGAAAAATTTCTGAACTGGGCCTGGGTAGGGGGCGGTAACTATTCCTACTAAGATGGTTTTGGGTTTTGGAAGCGCACTTCAAAACCTAGAATCTCCCTTTATTGTTATTTAAATCAGGTCTTGGGTTTAAGTAATCATTTAATGTAGGACATACTCCACCACCCTTTTTGTTCCACTAAGCGTTTTTTTATTGTAACCATCTATTTTGACCCCGTCGTCAGTCCCGATCTCCCAACCAAGATTCAAGATGGTTATAATGCCGCCCAATTTTGTTAGTAGAATCCTAATCCCGCCAATTTAGGAAGAAGTGATCTTGCATTTCATGAAAAAAGTGAAGGCCCGTTTTCATAAAACAACATAATCATCAATATATGGGAATGGGTCATTTGTATTAAAAATTTGGAAAACAATGTCATCACTGCTAAAGGGTAACTGTGCCAAAGTGCATTTGTTACACACAAAATGAATTCTGGCACCGTTGCTATAATTGTACATACATCCATCATGCACCCACCCCTTACACATTTTACATAAGGTGCCTTTTCTGTTTTTCATGGGTACTTTAGTACAGTGTATGCACCTGTTTGGTAGTGTTTGAGATAATAATGGCTGTATTGTCTCACATTGACCTATGTATGCATTACCTATGGAGTTAAGGTTATCATCCCTAGAGAATAAACATGATTGATTGATTGATTGATGCTAGCCTTCCTGTGGTGTAGAAGTGTACTTGGTTGGATGAATCTTATTGTGGCTGGCGCGACGGTCTGGAGTTTTGGAACTCTCTGATCGTGTGTTCTGTCCCTGACCGTGGTATGTTTTTACGTGTAAATACTTTGTTAATCAGCAAACGTTTTTGTTGTTTCTTGGATCATATAGTTTCCTTTCATTCAGAAATTTGTAATATAGAAATCACTTGTTTATTTAACTTTGTACTGTCAGAGCAAGGAGGGAAAATTATTACTATTATTATTTTTTTTTGTAGGCCTAGTCACAGACTGGGCCGCGGGGGCGTTGATCCCAGGAACTCTCTCCAGGTAAACTCAAGGTAAACGCCCTGGCAACAGTGAAGCTCTGTTATACACTCCCTAACAACAACGATGCACTGTCATACACTCCCTGGCAATAATGAACCTCTTTCAAACACTCCTGGCAACAGTGAAGCTGTCATTCACTCACTGGAAGCAGAGAAGCTCTGTCATATACTACCTGGAAGCAGTAAAGCTCTGTAATACATTCCTTTACAGCAGTGAAGCTCTCTCATATACTCACTGGCAGCAATGAAGCTCTGTCATACACTCCCTGGGAGCAATGAACCCCTGTCATACACTCCCCGGAAACAATGAAGCTCTGTCATACACTCCCGGGCAAATAAACTCGTCAAATACCCCGGGCAGTAATGAAGCTCTCCTTAAACTCAATGGCGCAGCAAGGTCTGTCTACATTTCCTGGCACACTGAAGGCTGAAATAACACCCGGCAGCATGAAGCTCGGGCAACACCGCGGGCAGCGAGAAGCCGTCATAACTCTCTGGCACAAAGATCTCGTCATCATCCCTGGCGCAGTAAAGCCCCAAAAAAAACCCCGGGAAAAATGAAGCTTTTATACACTATGGAAAAATGAAGCTCGCCAAATCTCCCCTTTGGGCATAAATTAAGCTCTGCATGACTCCCTTCCCAGCAGTGAAGCTCTGCATACTCACCCTGGTTGCGTGAAGCTCTGTCATACCCCCCCCGGCGTATTGAAGCCTGTATAAAACCCCTTGCAGCAATGAATCTGTCATTACTCCCTGGCGCAGTAAAGCTCTGTCATCTCCTCTCACAGCAGTGAAGCTCTTCATACACCCCCTGGCAGCAGTGAAGTTTGTCATAAACCCCCTTTCAGCAATGAAGTCTGTCTTTTCACAACTGCAGCAGGAAAGCTAGTCATACACTCCCTTTCAACAAAAAAGCCTGTCAAACCCCTGCAGCATGAAGCTCTCACACACCCCCGCAAAAGTGAATCCTGTCATCCACCCCCCGGGCAACAGGAACCCCTGTTACTTTCCCTTGGGCAGCAGCAAAGCTCTGTCATTAATTCCCTTCATCAGTGAAGCTTGTCTTAAACCCCCGACAACAAGAAGCTCGTCATAAACCCCCTGGCAGAAAAGAAGCTCTGCAACACTCCCTGGCAGCAGTGATGCCTTTCAACAAAAAGGAAAAAGTCGACAGCTACGGTGAAAAGCTCTTTTCCACAAGGCACAGTACTCGCCCCCCTTGTTTCTCATCCTCAATTGCATAGACAAGAATTCAGCCACAACACCGGGTCACCCTTTGTGTTACGACCGAAATTTTGCATGACAGTGTCTTCCATGCAGACACTGCAAGGCTCCAGCGAATCAACCAAATCTTTTAGTGGGCTGCAGAAAACAATATGAAGTTCAACGATGAGAAATTTCAATTAACCCTATGGGAAACAGAGGGAAAATTAAATCTTCTCAGAGTACAAAACAAATTCCTTCCACAAAAATTGAGCGAAAAAACCAAGCAAAGACCTGGAGTGATATGTCGGAGGATCCACCCTTTAAGACCATAACATTGTATCAATTGCTCTGTTAGAAAAATGTCGGGATGGACAATGGAAAACCCTTTAAAAATAGGGACCAAGCCCATGATACACCCTTTTAGGTCATTTTTCTATCTAGGCTGGAAATTGCTGCTCACTAACGCACCTTTTTAAGGCAGGGAAATTGTGACCTAAAAATACTGAGAACCTTCATGGTGCTCTAACAAGATAAAAACCTCAGTTAGAGACGCTTTAAGTTCCCTGAACTTTCTCCCTGGAAAGCAGGCGGGGAGATACATTTTATTCGCCCGGAAAATCCTAGGGACTATACCCAACTTGCACACGAAAATCACTCACAATGAAAACAAAAGACTTTTTCTAGAGCAACATCCCCCAATGAAAAGCGGGGTGTCACTAGCACTTTTTAAAAGGAAAAA
>NC_069430.1:0-28766 GCF_026875155.1 Cherax quadricarinatus
TTGCGGGCCCTTCCCCACATTTCTGATTGATTGGGGGCTCAGGAGATTGTCGGGTTTTACTCCCCCCGATTTTTTCCCTTGATGATTTTCAATTTTCCTCTAAACTAATTTGTGCCCCCCCCCTTCTTTGCCCTTCCCCCAAATCTTATGCTTTCATTCGGGGGTTTAAACCGGACCGTTGCGGGCCCACTTGTTGCCTGCCGGTCTTTGATCCTGCCTGATCCTCCTTTCCGATTTGTTTCCTTTTTTAACTTTCCCAATCCCCCCAAAAAACATTCGGCATCCACCCTTTTTGTCATTACTTCGCACCGGGCCCTAAACCCCTTAATTTTTTTTTTTTTTTTTTTTTTTTTTTTTAATTTTTTTTTTTTTTTTTTTTTTTTTTTTTTTTTTTTTTTAAAAAATTTTTTTTTTTTTTTTTTTTTTTTTTTTTTGTTTTTTTTTTTTTTTTTTTGGTTTTGGACACGGGGATTTTTCCCCCTTTTCCGGGTGCCCACACTCTCCTCCTGATGATCTTCTCCATGCCCTTGAATATACCGTTAATGATAAGGTCATAGTTTAGTCCCTCATGTCATCCCCCTTTTTTAAAATTGGGACTACATTTCCCATCTTCCTCCCCTCAGGGGTGCCCAGTTTCAATGATGTAGGGGAAGATTTTCAAAAATGGTAAACAAAATGTCTTGCTCCCTTTTTAGGCCCCATGGAGGGGGTTTTTTGGGCCCCACCCCCCTTTGAGGTGTCGTTCGCATAGCAGCTTCTTCCCCTCCCCTTGGTTTATGTACCCATCCAGCCTTTCTGGTGCCCCCCCCGTTTGTTTTCCCCTGGAGCCCAGGGTTTTTTACTGTAAATACTTTTTAAACTTTGTTGGCTCCTGCTCCCCCCCCGGTCGTTTCTTGTAAATTCCCATCACCCTTCCTCGCTGATCCCTGGTCCTTGACTTTTTGTTTTTCCCTGATGTGGCTGACAACAGTTTCGGTTCGTCTTGTTTTCGATTCTATGCTTTTCGTATTCCCGCTGACCTCCCTTCTTATCTGTGCTATTTGTTTCTGGCTCTTCGGCTAATCTCTTTATTTTCCTATTTCTCTGTCTTCTGTCCTTTTCCATTCTCTAGTAACCTAGTTTTTGCCTCCCTACACCTTTGGCTGAACAAGGGATCATTCTGTTTTCCCCTTATTTCTGTTTCCTTGGGAACAAACCTCTCCTCTGCCTCCCCTTTCATTTTTTTGCTATATGGGGCCTGTTTTGGGACGGTTTTTCCTGTCGTTCCCCTCCCATGAATGTCTTGAAAGAATTCCTCAGCCTGAGTAGTTCCCCCCCTTTTTAGTTTGGTTTTTCCCCCCCTATTCTCTGCTCTTCCATTGGAGTAAAATATTGCGAAGCACAGAAAATCATGATCCTGCTCCCGGGGCCTTTCAACATTAAATCCTCAGGTAATACTCAAGGGGAAACAAGGTCCAGTCTTGTGGGTTATCCTCTCCTCTTCCTTGGTGTGTCTCTAAAATGTTTTGCGAGGTTTTCCGTCCCCACCATCATTTTTTCCCATGTTTCGGGACCCCCAGGGGGGTCCAGGGTTTTCCCCGTCAAACTTTGTGTTGAAAAACACCCTATTAGTAACTTTGCTCCCCCCCCTGGTGCTTCCCGGCCACCTCGTTGTGTGTCGACCTTGTCTGTTCTCCTCGATTCTTCTCTTGGGCCCCCTGCAGTTCTGGGGGGTTTACTTTCTGCAATTACACTTTGTCCTCAGACTGGATTTTCCTACTATGTAGTCCCTTTGCCCCTGCCATCCCTTCCTTCATTTTCTCAACCCCCCCCTGTTTTTAATGAGCAGTGCAAATTTCCCCCCCCCCTCTCCCCCCCTGTTTTTCCTGAGGGTTTTATATCGGAAGGAAAGATTGAATCTGTTATTATTCTGGTAGTTTTTTTTCTGTGAGTGTATTTGTCTGGGGGTGTTCCTTATTCTTTCGTGCCCTCCTATATTATTTTTTATTCCTCTGCTTTTTAAAACACACCTTTTAACTTTTTTTTAAGATTGTGGGCGGGGGTGTATTGGGGGTTGGAAGTGGGGATCTGAAAGGAATGTGGGTGGTTGTGTGGGGGGTTTAGTTTGTAATGCGTGGGTGGGGGGATTGGATTTTGGCTGGGTGTTTTGGTTTTGATGTTTGGTTGCACTGGGGTTGACCCAGTTGAGAGGCTTCTATAGGAAGTTGTGAGGGAGGCTGTATTTGATCTTCCTGTGTCTGTGATCTCCTGTCTGTCTTCTCCATCCCCTCTCTTTCCTCCTTTAGCCTTTGTACCATCTCTCTCTGTTTCTTCCTTTCTGCTTGTGTTCTGTCACGGTCGAGATACACCTTCCTGTATGCTGGCATGTCCCTTAATCGTGCTTTCTCCTGCAGGATCCTGTTCCGAGTCGATTCTGCCTTGAAGGTCACTTTCACTGGCCGGGTTCTTTTTTTTACAAAGCCCCCTATTCTCCGAAAATTTTCCAGCTGGGTCATGTCGTCTTCTCCTATTGCTTTCATGATGCTTTCAATTGCTTTTTTTCCCCTTGTTTTCTTGCTTCATATGTTTCCCCTTCAACTTCCTGGAGCCCATACACAAAGACTGACCTCACCCTTTCATGCTCCCACTGCATATCCCTGTGTATCCCCTCATTCAATTTGATTTCCTCTATTGCAGCTTTCCTTTCTTCAGTTTCACTAGCTAATGTACTTGGGCTCAGTGGCCTGTCATTTTCCCTTCTCGGCTTTCCCTGTGCTCTGCTGTGGTCTGTTAGGGCCTCCACATATAGCTTAGCTCTTTCATTTACTACAGTCTCCACTGATTGAGCTTCTACATGCAGTTTTGCTCCTTCTTTCCCTACAGTCCCCTTATTTGTGACTGAGGTAGCAGTCTCTGTTGTCAATCCCAAAATGTTCTTTAGTTCTTTAGGCTGTTTCAGATTTTTCAGTTCCTCTTCTAAACTCTGTATCCTGGCCTCTGCTGCTTTGACTTGCACCTCCCACTTCCTGCTTTCCATGTCTATCCTCTCTTCCATTCTCATGCTAAGTTCTTCTAGTTTCTTTTCCCATTCATGTTCCCTTTTTGTGAGCTCTGCTGCCCAATCTTCCTTTGCAGTTTCCTCCTCTTTTCCCTTGGTTTTTCTTGTTGCTCTCTGGCAACCCATTTTTGCTTTATCCTGATTGCCTCAGAGTGGGAAACCTATGTAATTCTGTATGTTAGGTTAGTATTGTGTATGTCAGAGTGTGGGGGGGGAGGTAGAGGAGGAACTGTGGCTATGTGGGAGAGTAGTGGGGAGGGGGAGTGGGAAGGAGAGTGAAGCAAGTGGGTGAGTGGGAGAGGGAGAGGGGGAAGGAGGGAGAGGTGGGGAGGGGAGGGTGAAAGAGGGGGGGAGGGATCAGGTGAAGGAGTGAGATGTCGGTGGGGGAGGGGGGAGTGTATGTGTGAGTCTGGCAATGTGTGTGTGTGTGTGTGTGTGTGTGTGTGTTTGTGTGTGTGTTGTGTGTGTGTGTGTGTGTGTGTGTGTGTGTGTGTGTGTGTGTGTGTGTGTGTGTGTGTGTGTGTGTTGCGTATGTGTGTGTGTTATGTGTGTGTGTGTGTGCGTGCATGTGTATGTGTATTGTGGTTGCTGGGTTTGATTCACAGATTCTGGCCCCGCCTCTTCATTGGTCGCTACTAGGTCACTCTCCCTGCTTCATGAGCTTTATCATACCTCTTCTTAAAACTATGTATGGATCCTGCCTCTACTGCATCACTTTCCAGACTATTCCACTTCCTGACAACTCTATGACTGAAGAAATACTTCCTAACATCCTTGTGACTCATCTGAGTCTTCAACTTCCAATTGTGACCCCTTGTTGCTCTGTCACATCTCTGGAATATCCTGTCTTTGTCCACCCTGTCAATTCCTCGCAGTACATATTTTATATGTCGCTATCATGTCTTCCCTAACCCTCCTGTCCTCCAGTGTCGTCAGGTCGATTTCCCTTAACCTTTCTTTGTATGACATTCCCCTTAGCTCTGGGACTAGTCTTTTTGCAAACCTTTGCACTTTCTCTAATTTTATTGACGTGTTTGTCCAGGTGCGGGTTCCAAACTGGTGCTGCATACTCCAATATGGGCCTGACGTACACGGTGTACAGGTTCTTGAACGATTCTTTACTGAGGTATCCGAACGCTATTCTTAGGTTTGTCAGAAGTCCATATGCTGCAGCAGTTATCTTTTTGATGTGCGCCACAGGAGATGTTCTCGGTATTATACTCACCCCAAGATCCTTTTCCTTGAGTGAGGTTTGCAGTCTTTTGCCACCTAGCCTGTACTCTGCGGTCTTCTTTGCCCTTCCCCGATCTTCATGACTTTGCATTTGGCGAGGTTAAATTCGAGGAGCCAATTGCTGGATCAAGCTTCCAGCCTGTCCAGGCTCTTTGTAGTCCTACCTGACCCTCATCCGATTTAATTCTCCTCATTAACTTCACATCATCTGCAAACAGGGACACTTCTGAGTCTATGCCTTCCGTCATGTCATTCATATATAACAAAAACAGCACTGGTCATAGGACTGACCACTGTGGAAACCCGCTCGTCACAGGCACCCACTCTGACACCTCGTCACGTACCATGACTCGTTGTTGCCTCCCAGTCAGGTATTCTCTGATCCATTGCAGTGCCTTTCCTGTTAATGCATGCCTACATGCGTGTATTAATCTCCTGTGAGGAATTGTGTCGAAGGCCTTCTTGAGGTCCAAGAAAATGCAATCTACCCACCGCTCTCTCTAGTATCTTACTTCCATTACTTTGTCATAAGACTCCAGTAGGTTTGTGACACAGGATTACCCTTCCCTGAATCCATGCTGGTTGTAGTTTATAAGCTTGTTCCTTTCTAGGTGCTCCACCACTCTCCTCCTGATAATCTTCTCCATGACTTTCCATACTATACACATCAGTGACACTTGTTTATAGTTTAATGCCTTGTGTCTGTCTCTTTTCTTAAAAACTGGGGCCACACTTGCCGTCTTCCATACCTCAGGTAGTTGCCCAGTTTCAGTGGATGTGTTGAAGATTGTTGCTAGTGACACAGCATCCCTGCTCCCTCTCTAAGGACCCACGGAGAAATGTTGTTCGGTCCCACCTCCTTTGAGGTATCAAGTTCACTTAGCACCTTCTTCACCTCCTCCTCAGTTGTGTGTATTTCATCCAGCACTTGTTAGTATATCCTTTGTTGGTGTATCCCCCTCTTCTGATTTCCCAGAGTCCTGTCTCTCTCTCCACTGTAAATATTTCTTTAAATCTCACATTGAGCTCTTCACATACTTCTCGGTCGTTTCTTGTGGTCTCCGCACCTTCCTTCCTCAACCTGATTACCGGGTCCTTGACTGTTGTTTTCATCGTGATGTGGCTATAAAACAGCTTCGGGTCAGACATGACTTTCGATGCTATGTCCTTTTCTAACTGCCACTGGGCCTCCCTCCTTATCTGTGCATACTCGTTTCTGGCTCTTCGACTAATCTCTATTTTTCCTGGGTCCTTTGGCGTCTGTACTTTTTCCATTCTCTAATGCACTTAGTTTTTGCCTCCCTACGCCTTCGGGTGAACCAAGGGCTCGATCTGGTCTTCTCATTATATCTGTTGCCCTTGGGAACAAACCCCTCTTGTCCTGTGTGTGTGTGTGTGTGTGTGTGTGTACTCACCTAGTTGAGGTTGCGGGGGTCGAGTCCGAGCTCCTGGCCCTGTGTGTGTGTGTGTGTGTGTGTACAGTGCAGGTGCTACTGGACTTTGGTCTTGTATTGTTCTATAAATGTTATGTGAGAGCATGAAGTTGTTCCTCCTGCTGTTTCTCTGAACAACACCAACATCCATATAATCAGTACCTCATTCTGTAGTGAAGACACTAACATTATTGTAGGTTGGTAGAGAACTGTCACTCCTGTCAGCTGCTACCTACACTACTACCTACACTACTACCTACACTACTACCTACACTACTACCTATACTACTACCTACACTACTACCTACATTACTACCTACACTACTGCCTACATTACTACCTACACTACTGCCTACACTACTACCTACACTACTACCTACACTACTACCTACACTACTGCCTACACTACTACGTACACTACTACGTACACTACTGCCTACACTACTGCCTACACTACTTTCTACACTACTACGTACACTACTACGTACACTGCTACGTACACTGCTACGTACACTGCTACGTACACTGCTACGTACACTACTGCCTACACTATCACCTACACAACTACCTCTTATACTACCTACACTTGTTTTATACTCAGAACATTGAGTGTAAGAGAAGATGAGGGGCCAGACTCTAGTTGTTCTTAACTAGTACTGGTACACATGACACAGTTACCAGGTTAGATAACACTAGTACTGGTACACATGACACAGTTACCAGGTTAGATAACACTCGTACTGGTACACATGACACAGTTACCAGGTTAGATAACACTAGTACTGGTACACATGACACAGTTACCAGGTTAGATAACACTAGTACTGGTACACATGACACAGTTACCAGGTTAGATAACACTAGTACTGGTACACATGACACAGTTACCAGGTTAGATAACACTCTGTACTGGTACACATGACACAGTTACCAGGTTAGATAACACTAAGTACTGGCACACATGACACAGTTACCAGGTTAGATAACACTAGTATTGGTAACCATGACACAGTTACCAGGTTAGATAACACTAGTACTGGTACACATGACACAGTTACCAGGTTAGATAACACTAGTACTGGTACACATGACACAGTTACCAGGTTAGATAACACTAGTACTGGTACACATGACACAGTTACCAGGTTAGATAACACTAGTACTGGTATACATGATGCATTAACCAGGTTAGATAACACTAGTAATGGTATACATGATGCACTTACCAGGTTAGATAACACTAGTACTGGTATACATGACGCAGTTACCAGGTTAGATAACACTAGTACTGGTATACATGAGGCAGTTACCAGGTTAGATAACACTAGTACTGGTATATATGACGTAGTTACCAGGTTAAATAACACTAGTACTGGTATACATGACGCAATTACCAGGTGGGATAACACTAGTACTGGTGTACATGACACAGTTACCAGGTTAGATAGCACTAGTACTGGTATACATGATGCAGTTACCAGGTTAGATAACACTACTGCTGGTATGTATGACGCAGTTACCAGGTTAGATAACACTAGTGCTGGTATGCATGATGCAATTACCAGGTTAGATAACACTAGTGCTGGTATACATGACACAGTTACAAGGTTAGATAACATGTGAAGGCTTACTCAGCCCTGTAACAACTTCAGTCAGTATTACTAAGGCTGGCTCCCTCTCAGGAAAATTAATGAATAGAAAAAGAACAAAAAACTGACAAATATAAACACTTTATTATTAAGGAAATATGAAATATAAAACACTTAAATATGAAATACTGATCCTACATGAAAGAAAATGAAAAATTAAAAATATAAACGATATCTGAATTCAACACTAAAAACTTGGGTGTCTGGTGTTGGTGACACTGCGTATTGTTGCAATAGAAGCCTTTGCTGATGATGTGGGGGGGGTCACAGTTGTTGGTGACAACCCACTGGCTCGTTCTAGTGTCCGTAAGTAATCTTTCCCGATTACAAGAGATGAGGTTCTTGACTGCTGTAATGATGAGGGGTTATGTCCTGATTCTTCATACAAGTGCAAGGCAAGTAAATCCACTATGGAGGACGTCTCCAGGAGTTCAGTCCGTCTCCTTCAGTTTTTCTCGTTGATTGACAGGTGACCCTCTCTGTCATCCAAGCTGAAAAGATTAGGAAGGATTACCCACTGCTTATATAATCCACTCTCCATGATAAGTACTCAATACCCTAAAAGACGTGGTTGGATTTTACAACAGTCAACAAGAGCAAGGCTGAAAAACTCTAAGTTTTTTATTGGTCCAAGATCAGTGAAGCTTTTCATAACGATAAATCCACTTAGAATACAAGGCAGGCAGTATTACAGTAGTGTTGGAGCTGAGAGTCGAGTGATTTAGCAGAGCCCTACCCGTCCCTTTGGGGGGGGGGGAAGAGGGAGGGGAAGGGATAGTGGGCGAGTCGCTGGGATGCCCTACGTTAACAGCAGCCGGCAATCAAACTATCACTTTAGCAGTGGGGTGAGAAAAGGCCGGGGAACAGCGGGAGCTAGGAAACTTCCTACCTTATTAGTCGCAGCAAGCAAACTATCAATTTCGGGGAGGGGGAAAAAGGGGGAATAGCGGGTGCTTTGACTTACCCTACACTTAACAAGTAGCGGCAATGAACTGGTGTTACTATATACTCCCCGCTTACTCCTATTCTATTGAAACTTTCCCTCACATAACACTAGTGCTGGATACATGACACAGTTACCAGGATTAGATACAATAGTTGCGGGAATTACATGAAAGTTACCAGGTTAGCTTAAACACTAAGTGCTGCGTATACATGACACAGTTACCAGCGGTGTGTTAAGTGAACACTAGTGTGGTATTTACATGACACAGTTACCAGGTTAGATAAACACTAGTGTGGTATACATGACACAGTTACCAGTGTATAGATAACACTAGTGCTGGTATATCATGGGACACAGTTACCCAGGTTAGATAACACTAGTGCTGGTATACATGACACAGTTACCAGGTTAGAAAACACTCGAGCTGGTATACTTGAACAGTTACCAGGTAGATAACACTAGTGTGGTATACATGACACAGTTACCAGGTTAATAACACTAGTGCTGGTATACATAACAGTTACCCGGTTTAGATAACACTAGTTGCTGGTTATACATGACAACAGTTACCAGGTTAGATAACAATAGTCGCTGGTATACATGAACACAGTTACCAGGTTTTAGATAACACTAGTGCTGGTATTCATGACACACGTTCACAGGTTAGATAACATAGTGCTGGTATACATGACTCAGTTTTACCTGGCTATAGATAACACTAGTGCTGGTATACATGACGCAGTTCTAGGTTAGATAACACTGTTGCCTGGTATACATGACTCAGTTACAAGGGTTGATAACACTAGTGCTGGTTATTTCATGACGCAGTTACCCGGTTAGCTAAACTAGTGCATTGGTTATACATGAGCAGTTACAAGGTTAGATAACACTAGTGCTGGATATACATGACTCAGTTACTAGGTTAGATTACACTAGTGCTGGTATACTGACGCAGTTACTAGGTTAGATAACACTTGTAGGTATACATGACTCGTTACATGGTTAGATAACACTAGTGCTGGTATACATGACACAGTTACCAGGTTAGATAACACTAGTGCTGGTATACATGACGCAGTTACCAGGTTAGATAACACTAGTGATGGTATACATGACGCAGTTACCCGCGTTAGATAACCAATAGTGGCGCTATACGATGACGCAGTTACCAGGTTAGATAACACTAGTGCTGGTATACATGACGCAGTTACCAGGTTAGCTAACTCTAGTGCTGTTACATGACGCAGTTACTAGGTTAGATAACACTAGTGCTGGTATACATGACTCAGTTACAAGGTTAGATAACACTAGTGCTGGTATACATGACGCAGTTACCAGGTTTGTAAACTAGTGTGGTATTACATGACGACAGTTACCAGGTTCGATAACCTAGTGTGGTATACATGACCACGCGCAGGGATTCCCCTTCTTCCTCTTTTATCCCCCTCTCCTTCCTCCCTACAAGGTTAGATAACACTAGGGCTGGTATACAGGACGCAGTGTTACTAGGTTAGATAAACACTAGCTTGCTGGTCTTACATGACTCAGTTACAAGGTTAGCTCCACCCTCCTATAGTGCTGGTATACATGAACTCAGTTACAGTTAGATAAACAGTAGTGCTGGTATACATGACGCAGTTGCAAGGTTAGATAACACTAGTTGTGGTATAAAAAATGACGCAGTTACTAGGTTAGATAACACTGTGCTGGTATACATGACGCAGTTACACAGGATTAGTTTGATAACACTAGTGCTGGCTATACTTGAACGCAGTTACTAGGTTGATAACACTAGTGCTGGTTATACATGACGCAGTTACTAGGTTAGTAACACTAGTGCGGTGTACATGATCTGTTACAAGTTAGATAACACTAGTGCTGGTATTACATGACGCAGTTACCAGGTTAGATAACACTAGGTGCTGAGTAGAATGACGCAGTTTAATCCAGGTTAGATAAACTAGTGCTTGGTATACATGACACAGTTACCAGGTTAGATAAACACTAGTGTTGGTATACTGACTCCGTTACAAGGTTAGATAACACTTAGTGTGGTAGACATTGACAAGTTACCAGGGTTAGATAACACTAGTGCTGGTATACCTGACACAGTTACACAGCGTAGATAAACACTAGTGTGGTTATACATGATCAGTTACCAGGTTAGATAACCACTAGTGCTGGTATTTACATGACGGAAGTTACCAGGTTGATAACACTAGTGCTGGTATACAGCCACAGTTACCAGGGTGATAACACTACGAGCTGGTATACATGACCATCAGTTACCAGGTTTAGATAATCACTAGTGCTGGCTATACATGGGACACGTTACCAGCGTTAGAGTAACACTAGTGCTGGTATTACCAGACTCAGTTACCAGGTTAGATACACTAGGGCTGTATCGTGCTGGTATACATGACACTAGTTACAAGTTAGATAACACTCGTGCTGGTATACATGACTCAAGTTACCAGGTTTAGATAACCCAAAGTGCTGGTATACATGACACTCGTTACCAGGGTAGATAACACTAGTGCTGGTCTACATGACTCAGTTACCACCGTTAGATAACATAGTGCTGGTCTACAGGCACACGTTACCGGTTAGATAACACTAGTGCTGGTATACATTGATCACAGTACCGGTTAGATAACACTGAGGCTGTATACATGACACAGTTACCAGGTTAGTAACACTAGTGCTGGCTATACATGACGCACGTTACAGGGATAGCACTAACACTTAATGCTGGTATTACATGACACAGTTACCAGGTTAGATAACACCTAGTTTGCTGGTATACATGACGCAGTTACCAGGATAGATAACACTAATGCTGGTATTCATGACGCAGTTACACGGTTAGATTAACACTAATGCTGTATACATGGACGCAGTTACCAGGGTTAGATAACACTAGTGCTGGTATACATGACGCAGTTACCAGGATAGATATAGCAATAATGCTGGTACTACATGACGCAGTTACCCGGGTAGATAACACTAACTGCTGGTTACATGGAGCAGTTACCAGGTTAGATAACACTAGGCTGGTATACATGACACAGTTACCAGGTTAGATAACAAACACTAGTGCTGTTTACATGACACAGCTTACCAGGTTAGATAACATAATGCTGGATACATGACACAGTTACCAGGTTAGATAACACTAATGCTGGTATACATGACGCAGTTACCAGGTTAGATAACACTAATGCTGGTATACATGACGCAGTTACCAGGTTAGATAACACTAGTGCTGGTATACATGACGCAGTTACCAGGTTAGATAACACTAGTGCGGGTATACATGACGCAGGTACCATGTTAATAACTCTATGTGCTGGTATCATGACACAGTTAAAAGGTTAGATAACACTACGTGCTGGTATAATGACACCGTTACCATTTAGATAACACTAGTGTGGTACACATGACACAGTTAAAAGGTTAGATAACACTAGTGCTGGTATACATGACACAGGATACAGGCTAGAAAACACTAAGTTGCTGGTATACATGATGCCGTTACAAGGTTAGATACACACTAGAGTGGTATACATGCACAGTTACAGGTTATATAACCCCCCCCCACGTGCTGGTAACATGACACAGTTACAAGGTTATCTAACACTAGTGCTGGTATACATGAGTAGTTACCAGGTTTCGATAACCCTAGTGCTGGTATACATGACGCAATTACAAGGTTGTAGATAACACTAGTGCTGGTATACATGACGCAGTTACAAGGTTAAATAACCACAGTAATGGTATACATGGACGCAGTTACAAGGTTAGTTATCACTCGGTAACTTGGTATACATGACGCACTTACCAGTTTGATAACACTAGTGCTGGGATACTTGACAAAGTTACCAGGTTTTAGATAACACTAGTGTGGTATACATGACCACCAGTTACCCCCCAAAGGTTAGATAACACTAGTGCTGACTATACATGACACGTTACCAGGTTAGTATAAACACTAGTGCGGGTATACATGACACAGTTACCAGGTTAGTTAACACTAGTGCTGGTTATTACATGACACAGTTACAAGGTTAGATAACACTAGTGCTGGTATACATGACGCAGTTACCAGGTTAGATAACACTGGTGCTGGTATACATGACACAGTTACCAGGTTAGATAACACTAGTGCTGGTATACATGACACCAGTTTACCAGGTTAGTTAACATAGTGCTGGTATACATGAACAGTTTACCAGGTTGTTAGTTAGATAATACACTAGTGCGGATACATGACACAGTTACCTGGTTAGATACACTAGTGTGTTATACATGACACAGTTACCAGGTTAGACTAACACTAGTGCTGGTATACATTGACGCAGTTACCAGGTTAGATAGCACTAGTGTGCTGGTAACATGACCCAGTTACCTGGTTAGATAACACTAGTGCTGGTATACCATGACGCAGTTACCAGGTTTGATAACACTAGTGTGGTATTAATGACGCAGTTACAAGGTTAGTTAACCCTAGTATGGTATACAGGACACAGTTACAGGGTAGATACGCCCAGTGCTGTTATTCATGACGCAGTTACTCATAAGGTAGATAAACACTGGTGCTGGTATACATGACGCAGTTTACTAGGTTAGATGACACTAGTGCTGTGGTATACATGGGGACGCAGTTACCCAGGTAATAACACTACGTGCTAGTTACATGACGCGTTATAAGTTCAGATAACATGGTGCTGGTATCATGACGCAGGTTACAAGGTCGATTCGATAACATAGGCTGGTATACATGACGGCAGTTACAAGGTAGATAACACTAGTGCTGGTATTCACATGACGCAGTTAATAGGTTAGATACATAGTGCTGGTATACATGACGCAGTTACAAGGTTAGATATCACTAGTGTCGGTTACATGACGCAGTTACAGGTTAGATACACATAAGTGCTGGTATACATGACGCAGTTACAAAGGTTAGATACACACTAGTGCTGTTATACATGACGCAGTTACTAGGTTAGATAACACTAGTGCTGGTTACATGACGCAGTTACAGGTTAGATAAAACTAGTGCTGGTATACATTGACGCAGTTACTGGTTAGATAACACTAAGTGCTGGTCTACAAGGTACGCAGTACAAGGTGTAGCTTCACTAGTGCTGGTACTACAGGACGCAGTTACAAGTTAGATATCACTAGTGATGGTATACATGACGCAGTTACAAGGTTGATAAACACTTGTGCTGCGTTATACATGACGCAGTTACTAGGTTAGAGAACATAGTGCTGGTATACATGACGCAGTTTCCAAGGTTAGATAACCTAGTGCTGGTCTACATGACGCAGTAGTAGTTGCAGGTTAGATAACACTAGTGTGGTATATTACATGACGCAGTTACAAGGTTGATAACTCTAGTGTGGTTATACATGACGTCCTATGACATTTACAAGGTATAGATAACACTCGTGTGGTATACATTTGGACCGCAGTTACAGGTTAGATTAAACTAGTGCTGGTATACATGGAGTTACAACGTTAGTAACACTAGTGCTGTTATACATGACGCAGTTTCTAGGATTAGTTAACACTAGTGTGGTAACATGACGCAGTTACAAGGTTAAGATAAGATAAGATTTTGTTCGGATTTTTACCCCGGAGGGTTAGCCACCAGGATAACCCATAAGAAAGTCCGTGCGTCATCGAGGAGGTCGAATTATTTCATTGGGCGTCTTAATTTGTCCCCGGATGCGGACCCACACCAGTTCGACTAACACCACACCCGGTACCTCTTTGCTGCTAGGTGAAGGAATTAGCGTGTAAGGAAACGTGTCGGATTTTCCTCACCGCCGGACATACGACACCCGGGCACCTCGTGTGTGAGCGGGGGGAGCTTAGCTCACCAGACCACCGCTGGTGTACATGGACGCAGTTACAGGTTAGATAACACTCGTGCTGCGGTGGGGGTTATTTTTTTTTTATACATGACGCAGTTTCCAGGTTACGATAACACTAGTGCTGGTACTACCATGACGCAGTTATCCAGGGTAGATAACACTATTGCTGGTATCATGGACGCAGTTACTAGGTTAGATAAACATAAGTAGTGCTGGTATACATGGACGCAGTTACAAGGTTTGGATATCACTAGTGCTGGTTTATATGACGCAGTTACTAGGTTAGATAACACTGTGCTGGTATACATGGCGCAGTTACAAGGTTTGATAAAACACTAGTGCTGGGATACATGGCGCCGTTACAGGTTAGGATAACACTAGTTGCTGGTATATCATGACGCAGTTACAATGTTAGAGAACATAGTGCTGGTATACATGACGCAGTTATAGGTTAGATAACACTAGTGCTGGTGATACATGGCGCAGTTACAAGGTTAGTCACATAGTGCTGGTATACATGGATCGCAGGTACAAGGTTAGATAAACACTAGTGCTGGTATACCAGACGCAGTTACTAGGTTAGATAACACTTTGTGTGGTTACATTGGCGCAGTTACAAGGTTAGATAACACTGAGTGCTGGTATACATGCGCAGTTACCAGGTTAGATAGAACACTAGTTCTTCGCAGTGTCAGTGTTAGTGCTACACCTGCTTGCAGCAGTGTTAGGGTTGCTACACCTGCTTGCAGCGGTTGTGCATACACCTGGCTTGCAGCAGTGTTAGTGCTACACCTCTCTGCAGCAGTGTTAGTGCTACACCTGCTTGCAGCTGTGTTTAATGTACACCTCTTGCAGCAGTGTTAATGCTACACCTGCTTGCTGCAGTTTCGTGCCGTTAATGCTACACTGCTTGCAGCAGTGTTAATGCTACACCTGCTTTGCAGCAGTGTTACTGCTACACCTGCTTGCAGCAGTGTTTATGCTACACCTGCTTGCAGCAGTGTTTCTGTACCCTGCTTGCAGCAGTGTGAATGCTTCCACCTGCTTGCAGCAGTGGTAATGTACACCTGCTTGCAGCCAGTGTGACTGCTACACCTGCTTGCAGCAGTGTAATGCTACACCTGCTTGCTGCGTGTTAATGCTTACACCTCTTGCAGCAGTGTTAATGCTACACCTGCTTGCAGCGTGTTAGTGCTACACCTGCTTGCAGCAGTGTTTAGTGCTTACACCTGCTATGCAGCAGTGTAATGCTACACCTGCTTGCAGATGGTGTTAATGCTACCACCTGCTTGCAGCAGTTTGGTTAATGCTACTCCTGCTGTGCAAGCAGGTTAGTGCTACTCACCTGCTTGCAGCCAGTTGTTAATGCTAACCGGTTGCGCAGTGTTAGTGCTACACCTGCTCTGCAGCATTGATTAGTGCTACATCCTGCTTGCAGCAGTGTTAATGCTACACCTGCTTGCAGCAGTGTTAATGCTACACTGCTCTGCAGCAGTTGTTAATGCTACACCTGCTTGCAGCAGTTGTTTAATGCTACCACCTGCTTGCGCAGTGATAGTGCTACACTGCTTGCAGCAGTGTTTAATGCTACACTGCTTGCAGCAGTGTTAGTGCTACACTGCTTGCAAGCTGTGTTAATGTACCACCTGCTTGCAGCAGAGTTAGTGCTACTACCCTCTTGCAGCAGTGTTAGTGCTACTCCTGCTATGCAGCAGTGTTAGTGCTACACCTGCTTGCAGCAGTGTTACTGCTACACCTGCTTGAGCAGTGTTAATGCTTCACCTGCTTGCAGCAGAGTTAATGCTAACTGCTTGCAGCAGTGTTAGTGACTACACCTTGCTTGCAAGCAGGGTTCTGTGCGACACCTGCTTGAGCCAGAGTTAATGCTACACCCTGCTTGCAGCAGTGTTTAGTGCTACACTGCTTGCAGCAGTGTTAATGCCTACACCTGCTTGCAGCAGTGTTAGGGCTACACCTGCTGCAGCAGTGTTAATGCTACCCCTGACTTGCAGCAGTGTTAGTGTACACTGCTTGCAGCAGTGTTAATGCCTTCACCGGCTTGCAGCCGTGTTAATGCTCACCTGCTTGCAGCAGTGTTAGTGCTAACCTGCTTGCAGCCCCAGTGTTAGTGCTACACCTGCTTGCAGCCGTGCGGTAGATGCCTAACTGCTTGCGCGGGTTAGTGTAGCACCTGCTTGCAGCAGTGTTAGTGCTACTCCTTGCTTGCAGCAGTTGTTAATGCTACACCTGCTTGCAGCAGAGTTAGTGTTACACCTGCCGCGCAGTGTTAATGTACAACCTACTTGCAGCAGTGTTAATGCTACACTGCTTGCAGCAGTTGTCTAATGCTTCACCTGCTTGCAGCAGTGTTTATGCTACAACTGCTTGCAGCAGTGTTAGTGCTACACCTGCTTGCAGCAGTGTTAATGCTACACCTGCTTTGCAGCAGTGTATGTTAATGTACCCCTGCTTGCAGCTAGTGTTAATGTACACCTGCTTGTCAGCAGTGTTACATGCTACACCTGTCTTGCAGCCAGTGTTAATGATACAACGGCTTGCATGCCAGTGTGAATGCTACACCTTCTTGCAGCAGTGTTAGTGCTACACCTGCTTGCAGCAGTGTTAGTGCTACACCTGCTTGCAGCAGTGTTAGTGCTACACCTGCTTGCAGCAGTTTTAATGCTACACGGCTTGCAGCAGTGTTCGAGCTACACCTGCTTGCAGCAGTGTTAGTGGCTACACCCTGCTTGCAGGCCGTTTAGTGCTACACCTGGCTTGCAGCAGAGTGTGGTCCTTGCTCTCCTTGTAGCTGTTGCTGACGTCACAGGTGCCCTTTACCAGGCCGCCACAACCTCTGATTCAACAGCAGTAGCGGCAACAGCAACAGTGGTAGCAGCAGTAAAACAGTTGTAGCAGCAGGAACAGTGCGTGCAGCCAGTAACAGTTTGGTTAGCGCAGTAAACATCGGTAGCAACAGTACGTGGTAGCAGCAGTAACAGTTGGTAGCCAGCAGTAACAGTGTCGCAGCAGTAACATGGTAGCAGGCAGTAACAGTGCGTAGCAACAGTAAGCAGTGGTAGCAGCAGTAACAGTCGGTCGGTAGCAACAGTTAACAGTAGTAGCAGCAGTACAGTGGTAGCAGCCAGTAACAGTGGTAACAACAATAACAGTGGTAGCAGCAGTAACAGTGGAACTTAGCAGCAGTACTGTGGGGTAGTAGCAGTAACAGTGGGGTTGCAGCCAGTATACAGTGGTAGCAGCAGTTAAACAGTGGTGCAGCCGTAACAGTGGTAGCAGCATTAACAGTTGTAGCAGCAGTAAAACAGTAGGTAGCAGCAGTAACAGTGGTAGCAGCAGTAAACAGTGGTTGGCACGCAGTAGGTAACGTACGGGTAGCAAGCAGTAAAGAGGTTCGCAACAGTCAGCAGTAGTTAGTAGCAGCAGTTAACAGTTGGTCAGCAGCAGTAATAGTGGTTGAGCAGCAAGTAACAGTGGTAAGCAGCAGTTAACAGTGGTAACAACAGTAACAGTGGTTAACAACAGTAACAGTGGGCTAGCAAGCGTAACCGTGGTAGCAGCAGGAGCAGTGGTAGCAGCAGTAACAGTCGGTAGCAGCAGTAAACAGTTGGTAACAACGTAACCTGTGGTAGCAGCAGTAACAGTGGTAGCAGCTTTAACAGTGGGTAGCAGCAGTAGTAACAGTGGTTAGCAGCAGTAACAGTGGTTAGCAACAGTACAGTGGTAGCAGCGGTGGGTAACAGTGGTAAGCAGCCCAGTAGTTAAACAGTGGTCGCAGCAGTAACAGTGTAGCAGCAGTAACAGTGTTTAGCAACAGTAACAGTGGGTAGCGGCAGTAACACAGTGGGTAGCATCAGTAACGTGGTAGCAGGCTAGTAACAGTGGTTGCAGCAGTAAACAGTGGTAGCAGCAGTAACCGTGGTAGCAGCAGTAACAGTGTAGCCGCGTAACAGTAGTAGCAGCTAGTACAGTGGTAGCATGCAGTAACATGTCAGCAGCAGTAACAGTGGTAGCAGCGTAACAGTGGTAGCAGCAGTACTGTGTGGTAGCAGCAGTTAAACAGTGGTTAGCAGCAGGTAACAGTGGTAGCAGCAGTAACAATGGTAGCAGCAGTAACAGTAGTAGCAGCAGTAACAGTAGTCAGCAGCAGTATTCAGTGGTTAGCAGCAGTAACAGTCCTCCCCCGGCAAACCCAGTTAGCAGCAGTTATACATTTGGTTAGCAGCAGAGTAAACAGTGGTAGCAGCAGTAACAGTGGTTAGCCAGCTGTAACAGTGGTAGCAAGCAGTAAAGTAACAGTGGTTAGCAGCAGTACATAGTGGTTGCAGCAGATAACAGTGGTAGCAGCTGAACAGTAGTAGCAGCAGTAACAGTAGTAGCTAGCAGGTAACAGTCGTGTGCAGCAGTAAACAGTGGTTTGCAGCAGTTACAGTGGTAGACAGCAGTAACAGTGGTAGCAGCAGTAACAGTGGGTTTAGCAGCCAGTAACTGTGGTAGCAACAGTAACACGAGGTTAGCAGCCGTAACAGTGTGGTGGTAGCAGCAGTACAGTTGTCACGCAGCGTAACAGTGGTAGCAGCAGTAACAGTGGGTAGCCGCCGTAACAGTGGTAGCAGCAGTAACTGTGGTTAGCGAAGGTAACAGTGGTAGCAGCAGTAACAGTTGTAAGGGGGGCCGCAGTAACAGTTGTGCAGCAGTAAACAGTGGTCAGCAGCAGTAACAGTGTTAGCAGCAGTAACAGTGGCTTAGCAGCAGTAACAGTGGTAGCAGCAGCAACAGTGGTTATGCACAGTAACAAGTGGTAGCAACAGTAACTGTGGTCAGCAGCCGTACAGATGGTAGCAGCAGTTAACGGTGGTAGCGCAGTAACAGTGGTGCAGCAGTTAACAGGTAGTCGCAGCAGTCACAGGTGTAGCAGCCGTAACAGTAGTAGCCGCAGTAGAGTAACAGTGGTAGCAGCAGTACAGTGGTAGCAGCAGTAACGGTAGTAGCAGCTGTAACAGTGGTTAGCTGCAGTAACAGTGGTTAGCAGCTGTAACAGTGGTAGGCAGCCAGTAACAGTGGGGTAGCAGCAGTAACAGTGGGTAGCAGCAGTAACAGGGTAGCAAACAGTAACAGTGCGTAGCAGCAGAACAGTGGGTAGCAAGCGTATCAGTGGGAGCAGCCAGTAACGTGGTAGCAGGCAGTAACAGTAGTAGAGCAGTAAACAGTGTATGAAGCAGTAAACAGTGGTTAGCAGGCAGTACAAACAGTGGTTAGCAGCAGTAACAGTGTTAGCAGCGGTAGTACAGTGCTAGCATACAGTAAAGTCGGTAGCAGCAGTAACAGTAGTAGCAGCAGTAACAGTGGTAGCAGGCAGTAAAGTGGTATCAGCAGCAGTAACAGTGGTGCAGCAGTAACAGGGGTAGCAGCCAGTAACGTGTAGCAGCTGTAACAGTTTGTAGCAGCAGTAACAGTTGTAGCTAGCAGGAACAGTGGTTAGCAAGCAGTAACAGTGGTAGCAACAGTAACAGTGGTAGCACGCAGTACAGTCAGTCAGCAGCAGTAACAGTGGTCCAGTGCCGCCAGTTAACAGAGGTGGCAGCAGTACTGTGGTAGCGCAGTTACAGTTGTAGCTGCAAACTCAACACCTCCAGCAGCAGCAACAACGACAACCAATAACGGCTGGCAAATATAACATCATAAGAACAACCGTAAAACAAACAGCTGCAACAACGACCACAATAACGGCTGCAATTATAACATCGTAAGAAACAACAGTAAAAACAACAGTGCAAAAGTGGTAAACAGCAACAACAGCAGGAACATAACGTAACAGCACAACAGTAGCAAAAAACAACCCACTAACAGCAACAGTTAGTAGCAAAAGCAACAATAAACAGCGACAGGAAGCAGCAAAGGCAAACAATAGCAGCAGAAATAACACATAACAGCAATATCAACAACATTAGTGTAACAACAGTGGATAGCAACAACAAAAGTGCAAAGTAAGCAGTAAAACACAATAACAGTAACAGTAGCAGTACGGTAGACACAACAGTAGCCAGACCAACAACAGTGGAGAGCTGTAGCAGCACTAACACAATTACACTCACAACAACAGTAGCAACAGCAACATACAGTTAACTGCCACAAAACCATAGCAGCAACACAACAGTACCGCAACACGCAATTGCCCCAGCAAACAACAACAAGTAGCCAAACAGCAACAACAAGTAGCTGCCACAACGCACGTCAGCCGCAACATACAAACAGTATCAGCACGCAACAACAGTACGCAACAAACAACAGTGTAGCAGCTGCAACAGCAGCAACGACAACCAGTAGCAGCCACACCAACATCAACAACAACACTAGCAAGCAACAAAACAGTAGCAACAACAACAACAACAGTACGCAGCAAACCCCAACTACACAAAAACAGTTAGCAACACCAAAACAACAGTAGCATGCACCAACAACAACAACATCAACACTAGCAGCAAAAACACAACAGTAGCAAACAACAACAACAACAACCAGTAGCAGCATCCACAGCAACAAACACAAAATAAGCTGCAACAACAACAGTTAGCAACAACAACAACAACAGTAGCAACAGCACAACCAACAACAACAACAACTCTTAGCGCAACAACAACAGTAACGCAACACACAACAACAACAACAGTAGCAGCACCCCAGCAACAGACAAACCATAGCAGCAACAACAACAGTCGCAACAACAACAACAACAGTAGCAACACCAACAACAAACAGTAGCAGCACCAAAAAAACAACAACAACAACAACACTAGCAGCAACAACAACCAGTAGCAAACAACAACAACAACAACAGTGCAGCTACCCCCAGCCAACAACAACAACACTGAGCATCAACAAACAGAGCAACAACAACAACAACAGTCGCGTCAGCACCAACAAACAACAACAACAGTCGCAACACCAACAACAAGCAACAACAGTATCAGCACCAACATCAACAAAACAGTAGCAGCACCAACAAACAACAATAGCAGTGCAGCAACAACACCAGGTAGCAGCGGGCAAACACCATTAACAGTAGGAGCAGCAACAAACAACAGTAGCAGCCAACAACACCAGTAGCAGCAACAACACAGTAAAGCAGAGCAACACCATTAACAGTAGGTAGCAGCAACAACAACAGTAGCAGCTACAACAACAGTAGCAGCAACCAAACACCAGTAGCAGCAGCAACAACATTAACAGTAGTAGCAGCAACAAAACAGTAGCAGCAGCAACAAAAAACATTAACAGTAGTTTTAGCAGCAACAACAAAAACAGTAGCAGCAACACACCAGTTGCAGCAGCAAAAACAGTAACAAGCAGACAGCAGCAACAGTAGCAACAACAGGCAACAGTAGCAGCACCAACAACAAACAAACAACAACAGTAGCAGCAACAGCAACAGTAGCAGCGCAGCACAACAACAACAGTAGCTCAGCAAACAACAACAGTAGCTAGCAGCAGAAAGCAACAACAAAAGTAGCAGCAGCAGCAACTACATGTAGACGCAGCCAGCAGCAGTAACAGCAACAATAAGCACAGCAACGCAGCAACAACAGCAGCCGCAGCAGCAGCAGTAACAGCAACACTAGCAGCAACAGCAGCACAATCAACAGTAGCAAACAACAATCACCAGCAACACTAACAATAGCGCAACAACAACAGTATAGCAGCAACACAAAACTGAATAGCAGCAACAACAACAACAGTAATAGCAACAACGAACAAACAACAGTAATTAGCAAGCAGCAACAACAATAGCAACAACACACAACAACAGTAATAGCTTGCAGTCAACAACAACATAGCAGCAACAACAACAGTAGCAGCAACACAACACCAACAGTTGCAGCAGCAACTACAACAATAATCTAGCATCCAACAGTAGCAGCAACAACAAACAACAACAGTAGCAGCAGCAACAACATAACAACAACAACAGTAGCAGCAGAGCTACAACAACATAATGGTAGCATCAAAACAGTAGCAGCAAACAACAACAACAACAGTAGCAGCAGCAACAACAACACAAACAGTAGCAAGCAGCAACATCAACAATAATGGGCAGCATCAACAACAGTAGCAGCCAGCAACAACAAAACAGTAAAGCAGCAAGAACAATAGCAAACAACAACAACATAGCAGCTGCAACAACAACAATAGGCAACAACAACACAACAACAACAACAACTAACACTAATAGCAAACAACAACAACAACAATAAGCACAAGCAACAACAACAACTTTAATAGCAATCAACAACAACAACAACATCAACAATGCCAACAACAACAACAATAGCAACAACAACAACAATAGCAAAAACAACAACATAGCAACCACAACAACAATAGCAACAACAACCCACAACAACAATAATAGCAACAAACAACAACAACAATAGCAACTACAACATCAACAACAACAACAACAAGACAACACTAATTGCGACAACAAGACAACAACAACATAGCAACAACAATTGCAACAACAACAACAATAGCAACAACAAACAACAATAGCACAACAACAACAACAACAACAACAACAACAACAACAACAATAATGCAACAAACAACAACACCAAACAACAATAGCAGCAACAACAACAATAGCACCAAACAACACAACAAAAACAACAAACAATGCAACAACAACAAAATAGATCACAACACACCATATGCAACAACAACAACCAATAATAGCACAACTACAACAACATCAACAACAACAACAACAATCGCAACAATCAACACACAACAACAACAACAACAAACAAACAACAACATGCAACAACAAACTAACAATAGCAACAAAACAAACAATAGCAACAAACAAACAACAACAGTAGCAACAAACAACAACAATTAGCAACAACAAAACCAATAGCAACAACAACAACAACAATAGCAACAACAACAACTACAAACAATAATAGCAACAACAACAACATCAATAGCAAACAACAACAACAATCAACAACAAACAAACACAACACAACAACAACAACAAACAATAGCAACAACAACAACAACAACAACAACAACACACCAACAACAACAATACTCAATAGCAACACAACAACAATAGCACAACAACAACAATAGCTAACAACACAACAACAACAATAGCAACAACAACAACAACATCAACAATAGCATCAACAACAACAACAACAACCAAACAACAACAACAAACAACAACAACATAGCAACAACAACAACAACAACAACAACAAACAACAACTACAACTAACAAACATCATCAACAACAACAATCAAACAATTGCAACATCAAACAACATACAACAACAATAGCAACATACCACAAAGATAACACTAGTTGCTGGTATACATGACACCGTTACCAGGTTAGCTAACATAGTGCTGGTATACATGACACAGTTACGGTTAGATAACACTAGTGCTGTAGACATGACACAGTTACCAGGTTAGATACATGTGAATGGCTTCCTCAGCCCTGTAACAACTTCGTCAGTATTACTAAGGCTGGCTCCCTCTCAGGAAAATTAATGAATAGAGAAAAAAGAACAAAAAAAACTGACAAATATAAAACACTTTATTCTTTAGGAACTATGAATAATAAAAAACACTTAACTATGAAATTTACGATCTACATGCAAAGAAATGAAATATTAAAAATATAAACGATATCTGATCACACTAAAAACTTGGGGGGTGTCTGGTGTTAGGTGACACTGCGTATTGTTGCAATAGAAGCCGTTTTGCTGGATGATGTGGGGGGGGTCGCAGTTGTTGGTGACAACCCACTGGCTCGTTTAGTGGCCGTAAGTAATTCTTTCCCGATTACAGGAGATGAGGTTCTTGACCGCTGTAATGATGAGGGGTTATGTCCTGATTCTTCATACAAGTGCAAGGCAAGTAAATCCACTATGGAGGACGTCTCCAGGAGTTCAGTCCGTCTCCTTCAGTTTTTCTCGTTGATTGACAGGTGACCCTCTCTGTCATCCAAGCTGAAAAGATTAGGAAGGATTACCCACTGCTTATATAATCCACTCTCCATGATAAGTACTCAATACCCTAAAAGACGTGGTTGGATTTTACAACAGTCAACAAGAGCAAGGCTGAAAAACTCTAAGTTTTTTATTGGTCCAAGATCAGTGAAGCTTTTCATAACGATAAATCCACTTAGAATACAAGGCAGGCAGTATTACAGTAGTGTTGGAGCTGAGAGTCGAGTGATTTAGCAGAGCCCTACCCGTCCCTTTGGGGGGGGGGGAAGAGGGAGGGGAAGGGATAGTGGGCGAGTCGCTGGGATGCCCTACGTTAACAGCAGCCGGCAATCAAACTATCACTTTAGCAGTGGGGTGAGAAAAGGCCGGGGAACAGCGGGAGCTAGGAAACTTCCTACCTTATTAGTCGCCAGCAAGCAAACTATCAATTTCGGGGAGGGGGAAAAAGGTGGGAATAGCGGGAGCTTGACTTACCCTACCTTAACAAGTAGCGGCAATGAAACTGTTGTTACTATATACTCCCTCGCTACTCCTATCTATTGAACTTTTCCCTCACATAACACTAGTGCTGGATACATGACACAGTTACCAGGATTAGATACAATAGTTGCGGGAATTACATGAAAGTTACCAGGTTAGCTTAAACACTAAGTGCTGCGTATACATGACACAGTTACCAGCGGTGTGTTAAGTGAACACTAGTGTGGTATTTACATGACACAGTTACCAGGTTAGATAAACACTAGTGTGGTATACATGACACAGTTACCAGGTTAGATAACACTAGTGCTGGTATACATGACACAGTTACCAGGTTAGATAACACTAGTGCTGGTATACATGACACAGTTACCAGGTTAGATAACACTAGTGCTGGTATACTTGAACAGTTACCAGGTAGATAACACTAGTGTGGTATACATGACACAGTTACCAGGTTAATAACACTAGTGCTGGTATACATAACAGTTACCCGGTTTAGATAACACTAGTTGCTGGTTATACATGACAACAGTTACCAGGTTAGATAACAATAGTCGCTGGTATACATGAACACAGTTACCAGGTTTTAGATAACACTAGTGCTGGTATTCATGACACACGTTCACAGGTTAGATAACATAGTGCTGGTATACATGACTCAGTTTTACCTGGCTATAGATAACACTAGTGCTGGTATACATGACGCAGTTCTAGGTTAGATAACACTGTTGCCTGGTATACATGACTCAGTTACAAGGGTTGATAACACTAGTGCTGGTTATTTCATGACGCAGTTACCCGGTTAGCTAAACTAGTGCATTGGTTATACATGAGCAGTTACAAGGTTAGATAACACTAGTGCTGGATATACATGACTCAGTTACTAGGTTAGATTACACTAGTGCTGGTATACTGACGCAGTTACTAGGTTAGATAACACTTGTAGGTATACATGACTCGTTACATGGTTAGATAACACTAGTGCTGGTATACATGACGCAGTTACCAGGTTAGATAACACTAGTGCTGGTATACATGACGCAGTTACCAGGTTAGATACACACTAGTGATGGTATACATGACGCAGTTACCCGCGTTAGATAACCAATAGTGGCGCTATACGATGACGCAGTTACCAGGTTAGATAACACTAGTGCTGGTATACATGACGCAGTTACCAGGTTAGCTAACTCTAGTGCTGTTACATGATCGCAGTTACCAGGTTAGATAACACTAGTGCTGGTATACATGACTCAGTTACAAGGTTAGATAACACTAGTGCTGGTATACATGACGCAGTTCCAGGTTTGTAAACTAGTGTGGTATTACATGACGACAGTTACCAGGTTCGATAACCTAGTGTGGTATACATGACCACGCGCAGGGATTCCCCTTCTTCCTCTTTTATCCCCCTCTCCTTCCTCCCTACAAGGTTAGATAACACTAGGGCTGGTATACAGGACGCAGTGTTACTAGGTTAGATAAACACTAGCTTGCTGGTCTTACATGACTCAGTTACAAGGTTAGCTCCACCCTCCTATAGTGCTGGTATACATGAACTCAGTTACAGTTAGATAAACAGTAGTGCTGGTATACATGACGCAGTTGCAAGGTTAGATAACACTAGTTGTGGTATAAAAAATGACGCAGTTACTAGGTTAGATAACACTGTGCTGGTATACATGACGCAGTTACACAGGATTAGTTTGATAACACTAGTGCTGGCTATACTTGAACGCAGTTACTAGGTTGATAACACTAGTGCTGGTTATACATGACGCAGTTACTAGGTTAGTAACACTAGTGCGGTGTACATGATCTGTTACAAGTTAGATAACACTAGTGCTGGTATTACATGACGCAGTTACCAGGTTAGATAACACTAGGTGCTGAGTAGAATGACGCAGTTTAATCCAGGTTAGATAAACTAGTGCTTGGTATACATGACACAGTTACCAGGTTAGATAAACACTAGTGTTGGTATACTGACTCCGTTACAAGGTTAGATAACACTTAGTGTGGTAGACATTGACAAGTTACCAGGGTTAGATAACACTAGTGCTGGTATACCTGACACAGTTACACAGCGTAGATAAACACTAGTGTGGTTATACATGATCAGTTACCAGGTTAGATAACCACTAGTGCTGGTATTTACATGACGGAAGTTAAAAGAGTCTTCAATCTTTCTTCATAAGGAAGATTTTTAATGCTAGTATTTTTTTATCATCCAGCTGAATGTTTTCTAACGAATTTAGTCCATTCTGTAATATGGAGACCAGAACTGAGCTGCAAAATCTAGGTGAGGCCTTACTAATGAGTATAAAGCTGCAGTATGACCTCTGGACTTCTGTTGCTTACACTTCTTGATATAAATCCCAGTAATCTATTTCCCTTTAAATTACGTACGCTTAGGCTTTGGGCTGTCTTGGTTTAAGGTTGCTGCTCACCATAACCCCCAAGTCCTTTCGCAATCTGTAGGCTAAGTTCTACATCATTTAATTTAAATTTACTAGGGTTTTTGGGCACTCCCAAGCTTCAGAACCTTGCATTTATCTACATTGAACTGCATCTGCCACTTTTCTGACCAAGAATAGAGCTTGTTTAAATCCTCCTGAAGTTCCATAACATCTACGTTTGAATCAATTTCCTACCTATCTTTGTGTCATCGGCGAATTTGCTCATATCACTAGAAAATTCCCTCATCAAGATCATTGATATATATTATAAACAACAACGGGCCCAAGACTGATCCATGTGGAACGCCACTTTTTACAGATCCCCACTCGGATTTAACCCCTTTATGGACACTCTCTGCTTCCTGTCAGTGACCATGACTCGATCCACGAGAGCACTTTTCCCCCAATGCCATGAGCTGCCATTTTCTTTAACAGTCTATGGTGCGGAACTCAAATCAAAAGCCTTACTAAAAATCTAAGTAAATAATATCAAATTCTTTATCGTGGTCAACAGCCTCAAAAGCTTTACTGAAGAAATTTTAAAATTATTTTAGACAAGACCGGCCTTTTGTGAATCCATGCTGAGTATCATTAATCAAGCTATGCTTATCGAGATGGCTTCTTATAATCTCAGCTATAATTGACTCTAGAAATTTTGCCTAAAAATTGAGGTCAGGCTTATTGGGCGGTAATTTGACGGTAACGACTTGTCCCCCGTTTTAAAAATAGAATTACATTAGCCATCCCAAAAATATTTAGACACTACACCTGTTTGAAGAGATAAATTAAAAATATTAGTTAATGGTTCACAGACTTCCATTTTGCATTCCTTAAAAACCCTTGAAAAAACCTTTATCAGACCCGGCAACTTATTTTGCTTCAGTCTGTCTATCTGCTTCACAACCATTTCACTAGTGACTGTGATGTTACATAATTTATCTTCTTCTAGCCCCCTATAAAAATTAATTCTGGATATTGTTAGTGTATTCCTGTGTAAAAACTGAGAAAAAATAATTATTTAAAATCGAGCACATTTCATTTTTCTTTGTCATAAGGTGCCCATAGTTATTTTTAAGGGGACCTATCTTATCTCTAACTTTTGTTCTATAGACCTGGAAAAAACTTTTTGGGTTAGTTTTTAGAATCCCTAGCAACTTTAATTTCATAGTCCCTTTTAGCTTTTCTTATCCCTTTTTAATGTCCCTCTTAATTTCAATATACGATTCATAAGAGACCCTCACTTCTTTTGATACGCCTATAAATTCCTTTCTTATGCCCTAGTAGATATTTGAGCCTATTATTCATCCATTTTGGGTCATTTTTATTTTATCTAATTTCTTATATGGGATAAACGTTCTTTGGCAGCAATGTATTGTGTTCAGAAAACTGTCATATTGATAGCTCTCTTCGTTACCCCAGTCAACAGATGATAAGTGTTCTCTAAGCCCATTGTAATCTGCTAACGAAATCTGGGGCTGTTACTGAGTTATCGCTACTATCGTACTTTCCATTCAATGCAAATGTAAATTGATTTGTGGTCGCTAGCACCCAGTTCCTCTGAATTTCTAAATTATTGCAAGGGATTCATTGTTTGCCAAAA